>VWZG01009477.1:2756243-2790091 GCA_013396735.1 Grallaria varia
CCCTTTTTTTTTTTTGATTTTTTTTTCCCCCCCTGTCCTTTTTTTTTTTTTTTTTTCTCCCAGGCAAGCCACTTGGTTTGTGTGTTAGGAGCACATTCAGAGACAGCAAATTCATCATGCCAAATTATTCTCCCCTGGAGCAAGGTCAATTTGATATTCAGATTGGCTTTTCATTCATCCTGGCTCTGCAGAATGTTTTGCTTTCTCTCAGCTTCAGTTTACCTAAACTATGGGTATCTGATTTTAGATTTTGCAGAACTGAATTGACTAGACACCTGTCCAGGGTGTTTTTTACCTCGTGTCCACAGAGTATGTTTAACCTGTTATGCAATTGCAGTTGCTGTTTGCAAAGATCATAGTGTGCATTATGTGGCTGATGAAATAAAGCCTAATGAATTCTCATGGAGAGAGAAGTCATTAAAGCTTGTGATTTCAAAATCAAGAATGGCCCATTTCCTTCAAAATACAATACCAATGAATAGATGATACGTTTCAAAGCATAAAATTGCTAATGGTTTCCTTGGAGCTGGAAGTTATGCTCCAGGAAAGGGATGCATCTGGCCCCAAAAGCAACTGTGACTGAGAGGGAGTGAGAGACAAGCAAGGTATCCCTTTGGGTTTTCTTCCCCAGCACACCAACCAAGAAGCTTCTCACAGCTCAGGTCCCCTGGCAGCCCACATTTCCCTTCGGAGTCTCTTCCCAGCCCCAGTGCACTATGCTTTAGCCTCTTCCCTGTTCTCCCAGCATGAACCCTAACCCTAAAAATAACCATAACTCAACCATAACCATACAGGAACTCCTGCGTCATCTTGCAAAGGGACACGCTCAAAAAACACAGGCTCCTTTACAGGAATAGCCTGGTTTAAATTCCCTGTTGGCTAAACAGTAGGACTAGTTGAGAAGCTCTTGATTTATTAAGCCAAAACCTAGAGTTTAACATGAAAAGTCTTGCTTTGGAATGACATTAAGGCTACCTGCTCAGACTTAAGTCACAACCAGGAATGAGCAGACAGAGGGTGTCAGGAAATTTTCCTTAAAATACTCAGCCTTGTTGGTTGAAGTCACTTTAGTCCAACAGCATTAACAGAGTGAAATGTAAGTATAAAAAAGGAAGATAACTTATTAAATGAAGTGCAGATCAGGTAGTGGGAGAAAGCACTGCTCTGTTCCTTCAGTGAGTTCATTTACTGAAGCTAAAAACCCAAAGCAAATCCCAAATTTGTAAGACAAACACAGTTAACTTATTCACACCCTCCTCTTCGCAAACAAGCTCACGTGATTCTGGGGTTCAAAGCTCATTTTCCTTCATCTTGCTCTAAAACAACCAAACTCACTGACTGGGTGAAGATTCAGAGGTGAGGCTGTTGTCGAGTAGATGACAATGGCTGATACAGCAATGCTCATAATCTAGGTCTGCAAAATGTTCCCCATCCAGAGGAAACTGCCACCCAAGAAATAACAGACAGCTGACCAGCTCTGTCTCTGGCAACCATTACCCCTCACACTTAATCTCCGAGCAAGCATCCTAAAATTTTAGGGCTGGAGCCTGCACTGCCTGTCCCAGCTCCATCCTTCCCACAGGACAAATATACCCACCCAATGTCTCAGCTAGAGCGGGAGGCAAATCTTAAACTGACACCATGGGGACATCAGCACTGGTCCCATCATGTGTCATGTATGGAAACAAAAAGCAAAGTTGTCTTTCTGTTTAAATGATCCAAGAAAAACTCTACATCCAGCAGAGAACACCTGATGGCACAGTGGAGCTCCTGCAAAGGGGTCTATTCCTGCCTATACACGCAGTTTGCAGCCTGACTTGCTCAGTACCAGCTTTAGTGAGACTGTTCATTCAGTCTGAATTGCATGCAATGCTTACGGAAGCATACGTGGGATTGACAGGAATACAAATGAATTGCTTAGGTTGGGAGTTATGGCAATGACACCAGGAAATGAGTTCTCAGGGGCTTTAAAGGAGGAGAAAAAGAAATTAAAGAAAAAAAAAAGAAAATCACTGTTGCCTTTTATTTGACTTCCTGATATTTTCAGCTTCTGAAAACATTACCTCAGTTAACTCTCTGCACTAAACTTTTTTATGATAGGAATAAAGTTCTTTTCATTACAAATAAAAAAGCATAGTCCCCAACACAGCAGCCCTGCTATCATATTTAAGGCACCTCCCAGGGTAGAGCTATTCCAGATTAGAGAGAATTTTCACTGGAACTAGAGGCTGGATTGCACTTCTCATTTCCGTGCAGCGCAGCAGACGGGAGCAGCTGGCCGGGATCCTTTGGAAGTGATGCTGTGCTGGTAAGTGCATTGACTGCACTCAGCAATGCAGCAATTCCCAGTGACCCCATAAACTGCAGCCGAGGAAACGCTGACCAGTGCCTGGTCTCGTTTATCACAAACTGCGGGAGCTGTTGACTTCCTCTTGCACCTCATTCCTACCGAGGAAAGGGCCGTGACAATGGCAGGGAAAGGTGGGGCTCGCTGCAGGCGCCGTCTCCTCGAAGCAATGACTCTTTTGCCCCTCTAAAACAATTGCTGTGGGATGTGGGCTGAAATCTGCTGTGCCTTAAGCCTGACAGTGAGAAGTGTTTTGTTGCTCTGCTCCCAACTGGGACATCAGCACCCCGCACTTTCCTCTTCATGCCTCACCCATCAGCGAGGATGACGATGACTCTTTTCAAGCTCTTGTGCCAGTTTGATCACAAAGATCAGGGTGAGTCAGTGATCTCGTGGAAAAGTTTGGCTCCTTGGAAAAGATGCTCTTTAAAACCGGCATCTTTGGCACCAGCTGAGCAGTGAAAAGCTTCACAGCCAACCTGCTGCTCCTGTCCTGCAGTGCTGCCATGGCAAGCAGGGCACAGCCTCCACAGTCCCCAGCAGAGTCACAAGTCTTGCTGCCAAACCCACGCGTGGCCTCCTCCCACACCTCTGAGATACTCCGTGTGGTTTTGTCAGCACAGCAGAATCGTAGCGTGAATACACGCAGATACTGTCAAGGACAGCAAAGAGCAATCAGCACAGCCAGCCCTGCTCTAAATGTTGCCAGAATATTTATAACCTGAGTGTTCTGCCCAGGGAGCTGCAGCCTAATTTAGGCTCCTGCTTCCTTTCCTCTCCCCAAACACATGATAGTTTTCTATCATTAATCTCCAGAGTCTTACGCTTCCAGTGTCCTGAACTTGTATTTCTCCTTCCTGTAGACACAGGCTCTTCTCCTACTGCATGGAGCAGCTGACTCGGTCACCTTTCCTGGCAACACTCACAGTTTCACAGGATCAGGCCCATGACAAAGAATAAATCATTCCCAGGTGTCTGTGCACACACTTGAACAAGATTATTAAAGTGTTTTCACACAAAGGGCTACCCAGCTGCAGCTGTATCCTCCCATAAGAGGACTCTTTTTAGATTTATTCCTACTCTTTCAGTCATTTTTCACCAGACCAAAAGTCAGTCCTGCTCAGCACAAGTGATTGTGCTGCTCCTTTTATCCTCCCTGAGCTCAACCACTGCAGTTCTGTGCACTGGCACAGGTATTAAATGCAAGGGGATTTTAGGAAATGAACTGGCAACCATGAAGCCACGGGTAAGGATTTTTCAGCAAAATCATAACCAGACTTGAAGCAACAGGAAAGCCCCGACAGGAACAGGCACAGGAATGCAGGAGTTCACAGCTCCTACACCAATCATTTCACTGGATGGAACCTCTGCCCCTGTTACCACAAGGTGAGGGAGGGAAAGACACACAGCCTGACCACCCACTCCTGCCTGGGGCACCTTGCTCAGTCTGGGTGAAGGATGCCCCCCAAAATGGCCTAAATCCCTCTGGTACAGTCTCTGACCTTCTGACTCTGCGGCCTCTGTGCATTTTCACACCCATGTCCCCTTCAGAGGGTCTTTTCAAGCTCTGTCTTTGCTACAGCCTCAGGAAATATTGTGCCTGCCTGACCCTAAAAGATGAGATTGCTGGGCTTCTCGCAGCTTGCCCTTTGAGAGGAGCAGAGCTCACTTCCAAGGCACAGGAGGAGATGTCTTCCTTGCCTTCAACTGGTGATGCACATCAAACAGAGGAACAGCAGATTAAGGATTTTGCCAGTAATTGCTGTTAGTGTGCTAATTGGAAATGTACCTATTTAAAAGATGCACTTTTCAGCATATTTTGGGCAGTAAACAGAGGTAGGTGAAATGCTGCAGGATGGCATCTTGTTCATGGGAATAAAAAACAGTTTACTGCCTGCAACCACTGACCCTCATCATGGGGACTGGAATGGGAAAAATTATCAAAATGTTTTCAATTTGTATTTCAAATTGTAACTCAAGCCTAAGAAAAGGTATTGAAAAGCCCTCAACACTACCCACAAAAATCAAGGACTTTTACTTTTGCTAGCTAACAAATAATTCAATTACTCAGCCAGCACTAACGTGAGGGCAGAGAACCGGAGCGTTCCCTGCCATTGGCACAGGGGAGATTTAGGTGGGTAATTCCATTAGCACTGTGGAAGTCCCTTCCCATAAATCTTTGTGGCATTAATGAGGAAAGGAGGCATCAATAATACAAGAATTTTGGTTCCTTCGCTCCACTTCTGGATCTCAAGCAAGGACATCTCAGGTTTCCCACCTCTGGCAGAGCACGGCTTGTGCATCCCTAAATCTTCACACAGGCTCAGGGCTTGGGCTCCACTGCAGTGGATTACGGGACTGGAGGAAGGGATTATGTAAACCCTTGCAAGTAATGGGAAACACAAGTGCCGTTTCTTCTGCGTTCACAAATTTGGATGTTCTTAAAAGCTGTGCATTAAACGACACAGTAGAGGAAGAGAAGGAGTTAACCACTCAGATTTGCTCAGTGCAGCAAAGGCACAAAGCGCTCAACTCCGTAACATCCTCACCAAGCAATTGTGCGAAGGCTCTCGGTGGCGCGGCTATTGTTTCATCTCCTTATCGGCACGGCACACTGCCGCCGGCCCCGAAACCCTTCCCAGAGAGGGCTCCCCCCGGGATGGTCGGGATGTTCACACACACACACACACACACACATACACAGAGCCCCGTCAGGATGAAAGCATTCCCAGCCTCTGACCACCTTCCAGCACGCTTTTTCTATGGACTCGCACAGTGAGGAGCAAAGGAAGAGGCTTAGCTTTTAAGTTAGAGAAGTAGTGTTGCTGCTGGGGGGAAAAAAGAAAAAAAAAGGCTGCTATTCCAGTGGTGGCTCTTCCCAGGAAAGCGTGGTCTCCTGGTCTACTATACCTAGGATAGGACAGATCTGTCAGATAAAACACTCCATGTTTCCCAGCAGCTGCTGCTACATAATCACACCAAGCTTGTTTACAGTTGAAATCATAAATTATTCCAAACACTGGTCTTATTTCTAAAAAGACCACCTCTCTCCAATGCCTAAAAGGGCGAAAATAGCAACGACCTGAAGGACAGACACCCACTCCTCTGAAATTTCTGTGTGGCAAGGCCACAAGGACCATGTCCCATGGACTGCGGCTGGAAGAAAGGATGGGTACCTGCCTGAGTGCCTTTTCAGCCAGGGCTATTGGGGGAGGAACACAGAACCCCGAACAGCTTTCTCTTCTTCAACACCTGGAAGGATCTTATTTTCCTAAGGGAAAGAATTTGAAATTTTGTGGCTGGGTATATGAGGTTTTGGCTCTACAATGCACTCTCTCTTTTTTTAAGGTACCAGAGGAGAAAACAGTCCAAAACAACAATTTTTGTTCTTGGTGGCTCTTCCTTCTGACCTACCAATGCTCCTCACAACTTTCACAATTTAAAATGAACTTCCAATCATGCTTCAACCCTTCAGGAGCACATCAAGGGAAGACACATCTGGACACAGGGATCACAGATCCATTACATTATGAGCATACCTGCACTTTCCTCCTAGGCTGCTCTTTTAAACTTTGATGCTCTTCTCATTGCAAGATGCAAAATGAGGTAACAAAGGAAAATCTCTCTTTCATTCTGACCACATCCTAAGCTCTTTCCTGCTGGTTTGATAGGGGTTCACATCCCAACCTGGCAGGCACAGCTTCTCCCATGTTACACTACAATCACTGCACTAAGCCAAGCAACTGGAAGAAAAGCTGGTGTGATGCACTCCTTTTCTCTTCAGCTGAGTTTGGAGGGTAGAGACGTACCATGAATGTTTATTTGTGCCTTCCCAATGCTACTGCTTCTCAGGAATAAAAGCTTTGCAGTAACCTTAACCTTTGCAAGAGTCACAGAAAATGCAACTGAAGTTTTCATGGTCCGTCTTTCCCTCTCCCAGCCAGGTCCTTACACACACAGATTAACAAAAGTGTTCATCCAGCAATTATAGGGCCTTACCCTCCCACAGGCAATGGGCAAGTTCTGTGGGTGCATCTGCCCTGCCCCAGCTTGGCTGAAGACTTGTAAGCAGTGCTGTGCCTCTGAGTAAACATCCAGAGCTTTGCTAAAACAGGAGCTGGAGGAGCTCACACCACACGAGAACCTGCTCTCCCAAAATATTTATCCCCCCACTCCAGCTTACAATCATTTCTCAACTGTGTTGGCAGCTCAGGAATTTAATTGCAAGTCTCATGATATTGGGTGGTGGTTTTAATGAAAACTCCAGCTCCTGAGGGATGCAGGAGTCTCAGGGATCATATAAAACCAATTAAGTCTTCTAATTGCAGCAGCAACCTGAGAACACCCAGCAAGGAAGTCCTAAAGGATGGAAATCCGAAGGTAAATAAAAAGATCCTCTTCCTTTCCTGTGCAACTTTTGTATAAGAAAATGCTCTCAGGATTTTCAAACAAATGACATGGGAGGCCTGAGTCCTATGTACAAAGCTGCAGTTTAGAAATACTAATATTAATATAAAACGGGCTGTCAGGGAGACAAGATAACAATTACTCTAAGCATTAGTAATGTCTTATTTTTATATTAATAAGAAGATTAAAGCACTTTCACTGAAGTTTGGAAGAGGTAAAACACATACCCTGACGGCAGCCCTTGGAAACAGGGTGACACCAGGCAGTTTAACAGCCAGGCAGAATTACCAGCTGCATCCCTTGGACATTAATGTATCACCAGGGTGTGAATTCAGCAGGATTCAGGGATTACGCGGCAGCTCTGGAGGACCTGGAATAGAAATAAAACACACTTGAAGTTTAAAAGAAAACTAGAGAACTGTGAGTTAGGTCAAGTTGAGCTCGGAAAATCAGTATCCCACTCTTTCCTAAATCTTGGAACCCAGGAGCGAGTAAGGAAAAAAGTCTGCAGTATTTGATTTAATGGGAAAGGGTATGTCTGTGTTCACAAATCCAGCTGGCTTGCAGAGGAAGGGAATAAGGATGTCTCATATTCAAACTGTAAATGATGATTCTTTCCTCCCATTATTTTCTGGTTATTAAATTAAATTTGAAAAAGCAGTTTTCCTTATGTTTACACACCCATACAGTTAATTGGAAGTTAAAATATGTCAGTTTATGGCCAGGAGTGATATCCTTGTTTGGAAGAAACAGGTAATTGTGCAAAATTCATGTAATTGGTTTCCACAGCCCAAAGCAAATCAGGAATAATTTCTTGCAGCAGAGAAGCAGATTTATACTGAAGTGTCCCTTGAAATTTCTCATTCAAAGGCTGATGGCTCTAATGACTGCCTTCAAATTGCTATCAGTAAAAGTCTAAGCAAAACTGAAATTCAGCGTGCAATCTGGCAAACAGCCGTGCACTCACAGCCTTTAGCAACTAATCTAATCTGGGCTCTAATTTCTCTTTGTGTAGATGTGTAATGTATACAGGCTTGAGTTTAATAAGGCCATTAGCACAAGTAGAATTCCTCAGGCCCATAAGTGCTGGCAGGATGAGATCCCGCGTGCAGTGGGCTGGCGCCAGGCCAGCCCCATCCCTAACCAGTGTCACGCAGGTAGAGAAGGCTACTTGGATTTTCCCCCTTTCCAGCAAGTTCCTTACTGACCCCCAACGTAAAGACTTGAAACCAAAAGACCCCATCACAGCTCCGTGCATGGACACAAACCTCAGGTCCCAGCTCAGCCCGGGCCATGCCTGGATGGATGTGCTGACCCGCGCCCGAAGCCTGGGGAGTCTCCCTTTCCAAAGCAATCAGCATCTGTACTGATTCCTTCCCTGCTGACCCAGAGCCAACAGGACAGTGCAGGAGTAAGTGAATTACCTGCTATTTCATTCCCCTTTGCTTGCAGATGAGCCTCCTGCATTCAGAGTGAGGCACTGCCTCTGATTAAATTGAATCAAATGTCTGTGTTTACGAGACGTCTTGACCGACAAATCATTTCCCCTGTCAGGCTGAGATATGACAATGATGATAACTCAGATTTTTTGGAGTCAAATGGCTTTGGAAAGCTTTCCTGCCATTACAGTCTGTGAATATCAACGGGTTTAGCTAAATGCAGGCAAAGACTGATGGCAGTCCTTTCTGAGTCTCCTTTTCCCATCAGAGAGCTCTGGGTAAACCTGGCTGGCAGAACTGCTCCAAGAAAGGATGAAAAGAGACACTCTACATTATCCTTATGATTTGCATTATATTGAATTCATCTTTGCTTTCCCCATTAAAAAATGGGTTGCAAAAGATAGTGCTATGAGTTAAACACTGAATTAATTTCCTCCTGAAGAGAGAAATCTCCCTGGAATACTGAGGTGTCTAAACAACTGAAATGTATTTCCAGAGTAAGTAACGACACTACTATTAAAAGCAAAATTCAGAACATCATCAAAAGGCATAAGACCCTGTTACAGAACTACAACTCATTGAAGGAAACAGTGAAAACAAATCCTGACTTTGCGTCTTGCTTTTCAACCAGCTGTTTCTTGGACAGGAGCCTCAAAACTCCCCTGGTGCCCTTGCAGGAAAGCCCAGGAACTTGCCACTGCTGTCTCATTTAACCTGCACCATCCAGAGACCTTTTGCTTTTGTTCCATCTCCACTACACACCTGTACAAAAACAGGCACCTGACAGATGAGCCACTTGGCAACTGCTCAAGGGCCAGGAACAACTGATCAAGTGTTAAAGAGTTTGGGAAGCTGAAGGACCAGCACTCTGCTGCATTGCTGAAGGCTGGAAATGTGCAGAGGAAGAACCGTCACTACCCAGTGACCACCAGTTAGCAAAAGAGCCCAGCTTGGCTTTAATTGCATGCAAGCAAAATGTTTCAGGTGAGTCACCTTCCTCAGGTAGCTTCTATCTAAGGCCAGCAGGATTTTTTTCTCATCCTGTCACCTGTCCTTATCTGCAGCAAGAAAGGCCCGAAATAAGGGGACTTGTTACAGAAAAAGTCTGTGCTAAGGGAGAAACTCAACCGCAAACTAAAGAGGATGGAAGGATTTTCTGTGTCTGGGGAATTCCCCGCTGTGCCCTGTTGTTGCCCAGCAGTTTTTCCCCTTCTGTGTTATCCCAGAGGCAGTACCACAACTGCTGATGGGCTCAGCCTTGGCCAGGGGCTCTACTGGATATAAGGGAAGCTTCCTGGCAGCTTCTTGCAGAAACCACCCCTGTAGTCTCCCCACTACTAAAACCTTGCCATGCAAACATGGACCATGAACCTCAGGTAGGTGGGAGAGCCCCGACAGCAGCTGCCACAACCACCCTGCTCCTCACCTCAGTGCCATCCCCTTCACTGCCAGCTCCTGAGAGAGCTTTGGGGGCAAGTGATACCCCCCAGCACAAAGAAACCCAGAAACAGAAATCAGATCCCAGGCTGAATGTTTTCCATCATCGCTGTTACAGTCTTGCTTTTTAAAAAGAGTTTAAAGAAAATCTTGTCTGCTCTAATATTTCACAAACAGCAAATGCGTTTGCGATGAGACAGTAAGAGAAAGCCTCAAGTGCTTCCAGAGCCAGAGAGATTGATGGACTCTTCCATGGTCTGTGGGACCTTAGTGCTCATTAAGGTCTAGTCAAATTACCTTACAAATAATTTAGCCTCTACCCACAGCTCCTTGATTCTGAACTGATAGATTATGCAGCCATTAATCAGCTCCAGGTCTGGCCTCTGCTTTTGACATTCAGAAAGTAAACTTACTTCATGCTGGTCCTCTTATTGAGTTTCTCAGATACATTCATACTCAGAAAAGAAAAAAAAAAATCCAAGAAAAAGAAAAAAACCTCATTCCCTACTAAGCACTGCTGCTTCATGAGAGACTGAACACACCTTTTAATAAATTTGTTTGTAATGCACCAATTTCATTTTGCCTCCTCCCAAGGAAGCAGATTTCAATTTGATGGGCTAGAAGACACGAGAGATAATTTATCACTGTACATCTCCGTCTGTAGTTAGTTGCAGAGTCATAAATTTGGGGGACAGCACGGTAACTGATCTGCAGTTAATTTCCTGGAAAGTCTGCAAACTTTGTTCTGGGTGATTGCTGACAAAGATATAATAACAATAAAATGACCCAAGATGGCCAAACCCAATTTAATAGTTTCCATAAAGATAATTTTGCTCAGAGTTCCGTAGGACTTCATTGACTGCTTCAATAGCACTCCCTACATATAAAATTTGCTTTTATACCCTGATAAGATTTGTTTGGCTTGGACTCCTGTAAATATTGTTAGCTCTCAGATGCATGTCCTTAATAAGAAATACCTGCATATCCAAGGGCTGAGTTTCACCCAGTGAGGATATTCAGCGAGGTTTAATTTTAAGAGATGAACAAAGGCCATGGCCTTATCACTCAGTACCTTCTCCAGCTCCCAACAGATGGTGGGTATGCACTTGAAATAAGGCTCTGACTTTCCATTACTATCATAAAGCAAGCTGTAGAACCACCCTTTCTTCATTTGTCTTAATTAAAAATATATCTTCTGGCTCATGATAAAAAAAGAAAACTGCTTTTCATAAGTGATTAATGACCCTGCAGATACAGTCAATAGCCTTCCAGGGGCCTTTCTGCCCAAAGTCTTGCTTCATTTACTGCCCTTTATATTAACAAATTTTGTGATTTCTACATTAAACGTAAAGGATTTAACAAAGGATAAAGAAAGAGGGTTTAGGTATTTGCTAAAGGACCAGCTTTCTGCAGGACATATGGAAAAACATTTTATAGCTATTCCATGTAATGGATTAAAGTATTTTACATGAAAACCTCAAAAAATAGTATTTCAATGTCTCATTTCTGAACATTTCTTGTTTTGTTTGACTTCAAGAAATCAAAATGCAAGTGAGACAAAATTGATTCCAGCTGTTTCCTCTTCCTAATCATGGGAAATTTGCATAATAATAAATCAAACATTATAATTTGGTTCTTGCCCTACCCCAATTAGTCTTTTCCTTATTAGATCCAGCTCTAGTCCCATGAGATACTTATTGTCTTCTAAAAATATATCTCACCCAATTCACTGTGGGGAAGACTTCAGCCTTTTAAAGCTAAAAACAGAAGACAAAGGACAACAACAAAAACAGGAGCTAGAAGACAAAAGTTTGATATTCTGGGGTTTTTTTTGTTTGTTTGTTTGGATTTGTTGTAGGTGGTTTGTTTGTTTTTAAATGCCACCCTTGCTGTTCCTGGGGGAACTAGAGGATGCAGTGCTTGCTTTATGGCTGGGAACTGGTGTGCAGCATTGACGGCTTTCAGTCAATCTCACATCCACTGGAGCAGCCCATATATCCATATACGTGTCTGTACATATCTCCAAGTTTCTACTACCCGTGTGCAAGGCTGAAGGAGATTTTCAAGACCCCGTGGGCATTGTGAGGGATGCGTTTCCAGAGGAGGTCCGCTCTGGTTGGAGAAACTTCATAACTCATGGATTTTTCTTGTTCTCAGCACTCGGCAACACTTTCTGGGATGGCTGTGGCCAGACTGTCAGAGCTGTTTAGCACCCAAAATTCCCAGCTGGCCTAGAAGTCCCATTGCTAATTTTAGTGGCTAAATGAGAGCTGACCACAATCATGCGAGCGAGCTCTTTGGAGAAGTCTGGCCATGCAGCTTTCATCTAAACTGACTGCTCCTCCAGCAAGCGGTAAATGTCTTCTGACATTGTCCTCCCACTTTTGTGCCCTAACATATGCACTCTGCTTATTTATAGAACCTGTGAGCTTCATGTACATCAGGCTGAATCCCTTGGGATGAAAACCACACTTGGTTTTGTGCAGCGCGGCCAATGGTTTCCCCCTGCCTCCAAGAGCAGAAGCTTACTCTGTCCTCCTACCACACAGGAGAGGGCAACAGCACCCAGTTAACATGGATTTAAGGTCATTTCTGGAAGCAGGAACAAGAATAAGAATAGGAGGGAAGAAGGTGCTGAACACAGTTTGTGAGATCCGGGCCCACCACGCAGGAAGGGGAGCAGAGGGAGGATCCCACTCCATGAGCAGCAGGAGCCATCCTCCAGCCACCTGCAAGGGCTGTATCATTTGGAAAGGTCCTGCCTCACTCAAGGGCTGGGAGATGCCATGGTAGAACAGCAGAGTTTATATTCCAAAATACTGGATATTTAATGTTGAAAACACAGACTTATGTCCTACCCCCTTTTATAGTCAAATCAGGTTCCATCAATGCTGAAATAGTAAAAAAATAACAACCTAAAAAAACCCCCACACTCACACCACAGCACATTTTTTTCCCCAGTTTGATTTAGTGGAATTAACCAAACAAGTCAGCTGAAATTTAAGTTTACTAGTCACCTATGAACCTCTATTTACTATTTTAGTAAACTTAAGTTTACTATTACAGTTAGAGATCAGTAAAATAACGCTTCTTCTTTTAGAGCCACTTGTAATTTATTTTTGTATTCTATGTGCAGTAACATAAATTAGTACAGACAAAATCCACGTGACGGTGCATCAGCCTCCATTTAAGGACAGACATAGTACTTTTTGCAGGTGCAAACAGTTGAGCTGAGGTGTTCAGCTACAGAGGACAGAAGCCAACATCATGCAACTATCCCTCTTCATCTGATGCAGGCAGGCAAGAAAATTCCCTTTGTCTAAGGCCACAGTGCATTCTGGTGGGCACTGAGCTCTCAGGCAGCTCAATCATCCCATAAATAAGCCCTAATTGGCATTCCCAAATGTTTTGAAATCGGATTGCCTGCTGCTGGCACTCCAAAAGGTACCCCTCTGGAGAGATCAGGAAAAAAAAAATAATCAAAGATCACTTGCAATTAGATGCAACAAAACCATACCCGACTGGTGTGTGACAGGGTAAAAATAGCACCAGCCCAAATGGCAAATGCCGCTTGGTTTGTCAGGAATTGAACGTGTAGCACCAAGCCAGTGGTTATTACAGACTCTGATCAGCAAAGCAGACAATCTTTTGCCTTGTTATCCTGCTGCCTGCCCATGTGAAGAGCATCAAACAACTATTAAAAGACACCCTGCTCGCCCCCAAAGGGAACACTGGTAGTGAGTATCTGAAAACCTCCTCGTTAACAAGCTAACCTTTGAGACTGGTGAGAAGGCAAGGAAGCATTTACCAGCCACTCCATCAATAATTATGGAAGAGAAAATTGTAGCTTGTTGTCTGTCCCAGTGTGGGGAGAGATAAACAAGGCAGGCACAGTTCACACCATGCCGATGGCAAACAGCCCTTCCAGGGCAGCTCCCAGCCATGGGCAACAGCTGCCAAAAAGGTAATTATCCATGGAGCTGCTCAACACAAGGATGACTGTATATTTGGAAACTACCCCAAAGCCCTTCTGCTGGTAGTGGGAGGCTCTGGGGCACACAAGCCCCAGGGATTCCAGAATGCCTTGGTAAAAAGCAGCCTGGCAGGCCACACACAAGGGTGGGCAGTGGTGTTGTGTGTCAGGGCTGAAGCACTCAAACACCATGAGTTTTCTTCCCTGGAGCTGTGAGGTTTCCCCGAGGCCTTTCAAACATACAGGGATAGGGACTTAGTTTTAAGCAGAGATCTGATAGTAACTCAATTCCCTGTTTTTCATATTTCTCCCTCCTGTGTCACACAAGAGGCCTCAAAAACCTAATTACGCTTCAGCTTACAGCCACCCTACTTTGTTCTGGGTGTAATCCCATTCCCATTTACAGCCTAACTCCATTTTGTCTCCAGCCTCGCTGAAAGGAAGGAGGAAGGCACACCTGAGCCTGCACCAGGCTCCCTGGGGGTTGCTATCCTACTCAGGCTCAGCCTTTGCATCAAACCACCAGTTATCTTTTCAATTAATTGCAGGTATCATAGTGGTTGACAGGACAACCTTACTACCAAGGGATAATTTAATATGACTAAACCGTAATCAAAGTGTTAATAACCTCAAAATTTAATCTGTGCAGAAGTAGGATTTATAATAGGGAAAGGACGACCATGGCTAAGATGAATAATGTTAGTTGTAATATTACAGCTAGTTGTAATAGTATAATTAGTTGTGATATCCAGAAATAAAAATTACACTGCTCTGAGTTTCAGGACGTGTGCCAAAAAGGAGCTGTTAGTCACAGAGATGAGGAACAGTTGCACAGTCCATTATCCCATAAACCGCAGGGCCCAGAAATGAATCCTGCATGTCACAGGAAAATTGAGACTCTGCATTTTCAGCAACACATGGCTTTTCATTTCAGCCCTTAAAACAGATCCTTTCTCATTATTGGAATGATGTGCTATCCCATTGCCACCCTGAAATGTGTTTGGAGACAGGTATCCTCAGAAGCCCTCCTGGCTGAGCTTCCCTTTTCCTTTGGGCAGGATCCCAGTTTCTCCCTCCTGGCCAGGCTGTGGTAGCGATAGCTCATCCCTGGCACCCCCACCTGCTCCCTTCCTCTATCCTCACCACACTCTTGTGGAGAAAAAAAAGCCCTAAACCAAACCATGTTAAACCCCAGCCTTTTTCCTGCTTTTTTTTTTTTTAAATTATGAGCAGACAGTTTTTACCATCTCATACTTACTCACTCACTCGCATGAGAGACAGAAAAGCAACTGCTTGAGCTGGTAGGCTTTTGTTTTTTTCAAATTACTTCGAATTATTTCTGCATTATAAAAGTTATTTTAAAATAATTTCCTACTTTTTAGGTAGCGATAAAGAAATTAAATGCTTTTTCAGGTTGCACTTACCCATTTTTCCTTCATTTCCTCCTACATACTTTCTTTTCTTCCTCTTCTCTCAGTGCTGAAAAGAAAAAAAAAAGTGTGCCTGTGAAGGGGGAAAACTGGGAAAGAAAAGATAACTTTCTCTAGGGAAAACAGGCAGGAAAAAGAGAACAGAAGTTGTGACCTTTTTTTTTTTTTAAGGGAAATCACCTGGATTTGAAACAACTGAAACTTTTGTCCTCTTCATCCAGACACACATCCCACCATCCCCTTTTCTGACTTGCACCTTCGGGCAGGCACGTAGGTGCTTGTTTTTCTGCCCAGGGCTGCTGCTCCACAGGATGGAGTCGCCAGCAATGATGGTCCGGGGGGGATGTTTTGCATAGGGATAAAATGAGAACCAAAGCGGGTCTGGTTCCTCCCCTAGCCCTTCTCACACACACACACACACTCATTATGCTGCCGTCTTGCTCTCGCTGTATCCTCAGTGTGTTATATATTAGGAAAGACACTACTTAATACATCTGGGGAAGTGCTTCCCCGCACAGGCACGGCAGCCCTGGCTCAGAGGCAATTAAACACTCCAGGCTGCACATGCTCACACAATTACCTTTTGTGACTGTCACTAAATAAACGCTGCACTGAGCCAACAAATCTTACAATGGCCTCATTTTTTCTAGCAATGACGCCTCAGGCGAGGCCTGTGTGGCCCAGAAAGAAAAAAGGTTAACTTTTTCTGAAATTCCCTAATCCTGCTTATCTGCGCCTTCTCTCTAAACATCTGCTAGCTCCAGACACCTGTTATAAATGCCAGTTTGTCTTGCAGTGGTTCCTGGAGTCTGTCAGCAACCTGAGCAATTAGTATTGTCAGCGAATCACTCATTAACTCAACTATTCAGTTTCAGCCAACCTAATTGTGTATTTAATTCCTATCTTGCAAGATCAAATAAATCAAAAAAGAAAAAAAAAAGATACCATAGGTAAATATCAAAGATAATAGGTAATAAATTAAAACCTTATCTGAATGCTAACAAAATAACAACAAAAAAAGATATTTCTTATCAGGTAATTTTGATTATCCTTCTGCTTTCCCCCTGTTCAACCCTAGTGTTACTTAAGTACACGGTGAAAAGGTTGGAGTACATTTTTTTGGCAATATAAGAGAGCCTCTCTCCCTCCCCACCTGTCAGAGCCCCTTTACAGGCAGTTCAATGCCACTTCCAGGGTGAAGGGTGACCTCACAGAAGTGGTATTTTCCTGCCCATTTTCCCCTGTGAATTTGGAGCTGCAGCCACTGACCTTACTGGCAAGGAGACAATTTTCCTGCTGCTTGCTGCTGTTGCCTGGGCAGGAGAATCGAGTTATTAAAGAGATAGTCCCCTCCTGTGTGTCATCAGCAGAGGTAAATAACTTCTACACATCTCTGCTGTGCAAACCAGAGAGTAATTAGGGGAACCTACTCAGGCCATTACGTTGATGAACTGGTATCTGTTCCTGCCTTTGGAGGTTCATGCCCCGTGTCATACCTGGCCCCTGCTATGGCTGTGACATTATTAGCCCAACAAAAACGTGAGACAAACAAAGCAAAAGCACTATGGCTAATTTTAAACTATGCCCAGGTACACCACCTTCAACAGGATCAAGGCCAAACAGATACACCAATAAGTTAAACTCTATTGAGGTCAAGAATGAAACAATCAATCAATCAGTCTTAGCAGATCGTTACATCCAAAATGGATCTGATCCACTGGGCAGATTTCACTGGTAGGGAAGCTCACAGGCTCAGTCTGCAGGATGGCTGCAAACACCCCCACCTTCAGATCCTGCCAGGAGACCTGAAACACCAGAACTGCCTGCCCTAGATGTGCCAGCCGGGCACTGCTGCCCTGCCCACAGGCACCAAATGAACGCATCTGCGGCAAAGAGGACACCTCAGTGGTGAGTGTTGACAGCAAAAGGACAGACTTCAGAAATTGCTGTTGACCCTCACATGCTCCTGCTCCCTGCCCTATTTATGCCATCACCTGCCCGTCACTTCCTTCTGGCTGTTCCCCTCACCTGAGGGCTCCTTTCCCTCTCTGAATTCTGCTTTCTGCATCAGCTCCTTCCTGCATTAGTTGCCAGGGAAGTGCCTTGGTGCGCTGAGTCTGCACAGAGGAGATGGCAACCCTGAGTGTAAGGAACTCTAAATTCAAAAAGCACCTTTACACTCAAATGCAGAGCAGTACCCCTGCCACACACGTGCATTGATGGGGCTGTGCTTGATCTACTGCCCTGTGCTATTTCATTAATGCAAATAAATACCAGCTTGGTTACAGTAACTGGCCTTCTTAAAAAAAAAAAAACCCAACCAAACCCAGCAAAACCAATTTACTCTAATAGCACCTGGTTTAGTACAAAGCTTTCAGTCAGCAGCTTATTTTTGGGGGAAAGAAATTAAAAATAAGTGACCTACCTACAAACACGGTACAATGAGAGCCTTCAGCGTGCTGAAGTGTGCATTGGCTCCAGCTCTCCTACTGGTGCCATCTTCCTCCCAGAGCCACAGAGGACGCACAGGAATCTCTGATCAGAGCTCGTTGGGCAGAAGTGGGTGGCATTTGCACAGGAGGTTATCGAGCCTCCGAACCATCACCACCAACCACGGTGTCCAAGCACAAGCACCTCAGAGTGATTCCGACCTGGGCCATCAGAGAGCAGGTTCAGCTCCAGGCACCCACCTGTTTCTCTCTCTCTGTGCTGCATTTACAGCGGTAATTGTTACAAAAAGCCTTTTTACGCCGAGCTGTGCAGGACATGGGTGCTGCTGGAGGAACCACAGGCTGCTGCAGCCTCTAGATGGGAAAGCATCCCGTGGGCTACCTGATGTGCCATCCGTATCCTAACCCCATCCTTTGCGTTTGGGACTAACTGTGAGACAAGCAGCTTTATTTCATGCACGTGCACGAGATATCCCAGCTCTTTGAGCACCCCCTGCTTTTTCCCCCAGATGCTGGGTCTGATGCTTCTCCCTGTGCCAGCCTGCAGCCAGAGAGGAGCCAGCCCATGTCTGCCTTTTGTTTTAATGTTGACTCTGGACTGGAAACTGCCAGCAGAGCGAAGATAGGAAGGCACAGTCATCAGCATCTTCTGCACATCTGTCCCACTGCCCAGATCTCGGTTGCAGGTGAGGCCGAAGCCAAAAGACCTAATGAAGCAGAGAACGGCTACACTCCTGACATAAAAGGCATGGCAAGCTTTCATCTTCTGAGAGGTTAAAAATAAACAATTTAGCTTTCAGCAAAGTGGGCTGATTAGAGGCAAAGAAAAACTACACTGATTTCCATGGAAATGGAATATTTTGTTGTGCTACTTGATCTTGTTGAAATGTATTAAGAACACAAAAGAGCGCGATTTCAGTATCTGGAGAGTGCTAGTATCCTTTAAAATTTTAAATTCAATTGATTTCTTTTAAAAGAAAGCTGGCTGATTTTAGTTTCTTAATAAGTTCATTACCACTGCAAAAGGAGCATGTTCTTAAAAGCTTATAGCAGGATATTATAGAAATACAGCCACAGCTGCAACCCACAACAGAAGAGATATAGGCATAGGCAGTATCTGTACATAAAAATCAGAGACTCAAGATCCTCTAGGTCCTCTATCTCCTCTTTAGAAACAGTTCTTTGACTCATAAACCTTGCTAAATTTAAACCCATTACAAAACAGATACCAGTTTCTATGGAAGTAGGATCAATCCCTATATTTTGCTCACTTTTTTTAATGTGTAGGAATACTTTGTAGGAATAAGACCTGCCCACACATGCTCTGGAAGCAAAATAACTCAATTAGCTTGAGTTCTCATCTCATTACTGTAGTACCTATCTCCATAGGGAGGTTTCTTTCAAATAAGCAGCGTCCTATTTCCATTTAACCCAGATAGTAACAAAATAATCACTCAAAACAGTGCAGCATTGCCATGACCTTCACTGTGACAAATACTAACTACAGGTGTGAAGAAAAGGCTGCTTTGCTAGTGTGGCTGTTCTCTTTATAGACATGCCCCTGGGTAGGATCGTCTCCAACATTTCAACACGCCAATGGGACGCTGCCACAGCATGGCCCCAACTGAAATTTCCTATCAAACAAATGTTAAAAATATCCCAAATCTTTGTTCTTCGTTAAAATAACACGTTGTGATGATAACAAAAAAAAAAAAAGTTTCCGTTTATTCTTCCATTTCCTCAAAGTGAAATTTCAACAGAAACAATAAACCCTTTAGGTTTTCATTTTGACAGTGTGACATTTTTTTGACAGATATTTTATCTTATTGTAATTTTAGGTGACAGAGTAACTTGAGCTTCTAACCAAAAGGCTGCTGTATTTTTATCTGTATATTATGTTTTCCCTCATGCTTGCAGCTGGCATGTGCTCTTGTTCCAGTAGTGATGACCCTGGAAAAAAACTGGAGCCAGGGAAGATTTGCCCACAAACCACCACAGCCTGATTTAGGACAGCTTTCCACTGCAGACTAGTCACATTAGATATTGATCAATATAAATTAGCATTGATACTGTGGCTCAAGGGGCTTTTTATTTCCTTTTATTCTTCCCATGTAATGGCCTCGTGAAACCAGTCTGCGGTTTTCTTTGCGTTATGCTGAAGACCCTGTTTGGCTAAGGCTCGCTGTACATTTAATATGAAATCTTATCCATGAATACATTCAGGAGTGGATCCACAAGAGATGTAGGTGCTGAAATACCTAATTTTCAGTGCCTGATAATTTTCACAGCCCTGACCCAGGTGTTGGAGCTTTTTATTGACTGTACAAGGAAAACCACAGAACACAGAAGCAATGGCAGCTACTAAGAAACACTGATGGGAAGAGTGGGACATAAGTCCCATTCCTGAATGTAATTAGGTGATTAAGGCTGATGAGAAATCAGAGCCTATTAATAGAGGAGCCTGGGGAGTACAGGTGATGAGGGAATTGTTGGCAAACAGTTTAATTTTTTAGGGGGTGTATGTACCCCATTATGGCCATTACAGAAATCTTCCTTTTTTGCCATGTCTCCTCTGCTTACAGACACTTTTTGCCATTTTCTGATGATTCTCTCTGCCCAAACAGGGTAATACTACACTTGATAGGCTGGGTCAGCTAAAAGCTCCTCAGGGTTCAGTACTTGCAGGCAGGCACATGGATTCTCTGTGCAAACTTAATCGTAGGAAGAACTCGATTTAAGAGCAGCAGATCAATGCCCTGGAGAGTTGTTAGGGTGAAATACAGAGACTCATCCACAGATAAAAGGAAGAACACCATGCAATAATGACAGAAAAGGCACTCATCAGCTATATTTTCACCCATTGTGCTGTGTCTGGCAAAAAAAAATATGGTGTATTCCGTTCACCACTTTAGTAATTTTGCTTTTAACAGTATCTGACTCTGTATTCTCTCTGCAGACCCTGCTATGTGAAGCATTTTTTTGGCCACCCAGTGGGTTCAACTGCATACACAGCCTTCTGTTCCTGGACAAATCCATTTCTGCTTCACTGCCTGCAGGAGGATCACCCGAGGAGAGCAGAGTGCAGCCTGCCAGCCCCACACTTTCCCCAAACAAAGCATCAGGTTTGCATCAGCAACTTTTACATACAGACCTTCTTCATATAATAGTTTTCCCCTTTATATCACACGCACAGATACTCTGCATTTTCCCTGCCTGGTTTGGGCTTTGCCATCCCTCGTGCTGCCAGCTTTGTGCCCTTGAGTGTGTTGGGGGCTCCTGGACAGTTTTTCCTGCCGCAGTCGGACATCTCACTGTTCCTACCCAGCTGAGGGGCCCTGCCATTTGGGTGGTGCTGAACAGGATCCTCCTCACAAATTTAAACAGATAATGGGGAAAACTGTAATGAGCCATTTAGGCATAAACCCCCAGCACACGTGGACAGACTGACCAGCAAACCACTATGTGGGTTTTCTTAAAAAAAGCTAAAACCCTCTTAAAATAAGCCCGCTCTTATTTCTTCCGAAGTAACGATAACTGATTCACACCTCCCTGAAATGAATTCAAGCTCAATAAAGGTCGTGGCCTGAAGAAGAGCTGCACCTTCACTGTGCAGAGGAATCCAGCCTGCTTAGGAGCCTGTGAAAGCCACGGCTCTGCAGGTGGGAGGTTAATTTCCAGCAGCCTGATTCAGCAATAAAGCAATAAATACAAAATCCTCCTCAGACCTTTCAGACTCGAGCACTTGAGAGGCACTGAGAACAGATTAGCACCCTTCATTATGGGCTCTTTTTTTACCAGGAATCTCAAATCCCACCGGTTTGCCTGAATCAGTCACTGCTTTTGACTGCAGTTATGTGCTATTTATGCATTTGTTTAGCACAGCCGGGGACCAGCAGGCTGTAGTTAAAAACATGGCACAGGTTTGGGGCATGTTTGTCCGTGGGCAGCACCCGCAGGGTCCCATGGCAGCTGCCCTGCACCCTCCTCCCTCCCCCTGAGGCAGGAAGGGCTGAGCAATGGATGGCTCTCCTGGGACTCTGCCTTCCCCTGCCTTTTCTCCAAGCGTTAGGAAGGCAGCAGGAAAAGGCCTTCTCTTAACTACAGAACAATATCTGTCCCTTCCACTGTTGTTGCTTTTAGCTGACTCTTTCAAAAGCAGGAGTGAACTTGGCTTCCTATTTCTTACCATTCTCACAGAAGGAAAGCTACAAATAAGGAGTATTTAGGTCAGCAGAGTCACATTTATAAGCCATAAATCAAATCCAACAGACCTTGAGTGCTTATTTGGAGCTTATAGACCACAACTTTAAACATCCTGTGAATCCCGATGCTGAACTGCTGGGTTTTGTTTCTGCTGTGTTTAGAAGGCAAATCAACAAACTCTCCTGTCCCCAGAGGGGTCTGTCATCCACCACGGTGACGTGCGGTGTGCTGACACACTCAACAGCAAAGAGCACACGCAGCGTTTTGTTCACAAACTCCCAGCTTTTTGTCAAATGAAACTGTCTTAGGTAGATGACAGCAGCGAGCTGCTGCCGTATTCCCTCAGTGCAGGACTCCTGGTCTTCTGCATGGCTTTGTGTCTTACATCCCTATGTTTTGGCCTCATCATTCACAGGCATTTTACTTTGCTGTCTGTATTACCCTTCCCTTGGTTCTTTTATGTGATGCTCTGTGTCACTCATGAAAACAAAGTCTGCGGAGTATCTTTTGCATTAGGGAAAGGACTTCCCCTCCCTGCACCTCACCGGGTTTTCAAAAGAGAAACAAAATTAGTTTCTGTAAGATTACACAGTAGTCTCCACGTGCGGGGAAAAAGCAATTCCCATGAAAAAAAAAGAATGAGAAACTGGTGACGCTCCCTTAAAAGGTGGTGAAATGTTTGTCCCTTGGTTAACAGAGGAGTAAGTGGGTTTGAAACACATGACTGATGTATCCACTAAAATAAACTTTCCAACAAAGTCCACCAATATGCAAACACTTACATTCAGGAGTAAATATTATTCAGAAATAGCACTGTGCTCGCACTCATCACGTTTTGCATAGTCAACATGGGCTCGAGCTGCTCCCATTTGGAGCAAGGCAAACATGACCTGTAGATCTTCCCCTTTCACGTCCTGTTTCCTCTTCTGCACAGTGCTGTTTGTGTGTGGATTCCTCTCTGTGCAGGCTGCTTGGCAGTTTAAACACAGCAGGAATTGCTACTTTAATGCAAGAGGGAGGGGAAAAAAAAAAAAGAGAACCCTGCCTCCTTTTTGCACAATTCTCTCCCTTTAAATGGAAAATAATGATGAGATGTGATGACTTTCTGAAGGAGAAGAGCCGTGAGCCTCAGCTGATGCGGCTCTTCTGACGCAGTGAAGCTGCACTGATGTACCAGGGTGAGCCAACTCCAGCCCTTCCCTCACTGCTGGTTTTACATGGATAATGTCACTGCTGGTTTTACATGGATTATGTCCCTTTTGGCTTTACATGGATGATATCACTCATGGCTACACTCTGTGGGAAAGCAACACAGCTGTGGGTGTGGGCAGGTAGGGCTACGATTCCTCCTCTCACTGCTGCGACAGTGCCTTGCTTTTCCAGCTGCTCATTTACTGTTCGAGGGAAGGACAGGGATGACTCCCACAATGTCTCACAGGAGAGCTTTCCTGTGTCTGCCCGACGATCAAAAGAGGGATTTGTAGCAGTCTGGTGCTCATTAGGATCCTGTGCTGTGGTGAAAAGCAGCCTGGCCAAGCTACAGATAAGAACAACGTGTTTCTTTAACCATCTATGACTTGGAAGCTCTCAGCCTGTTGAGAAAGGGCAAGCGCACCTCCAGCACTCGCTCCAGGCAGGAGCAAGATCCACTTCAGAAGCACAAGGGAAAGAGGGAAGTTTTGTTCTTGGGAGATACCTGGAAATTTTCCAAAGCCTCCCACTGCCTAAAATATTCATGAGACGCACAGGGATCAAGTAACAGGGACACCATGTGATGGAGAGACAGAGAGATGACAGGTGATAGCCTGCTGCCAGACAGGGCAGGCAGAGGGAAAACCACTGAAAAATCCACATCCCTTCCAAAGGAACACTTGTGGAAAATGGACAGTTCAGCCCTTGCAGCCATTCCTATGCTGAAATGCACCAGTGGAGTCAGAAATTACGAGCCTGTGCGGGGACCCTATTCCCTACACTCCTCTCACCAGCAACTTTAAAAGAATGTCCAAAAGAGGAAAGCATAAAAAAAATCAAAGCCCTGCTGGAGTCGGTGGGATAACATACAGGATAATGGTAAATGCACATGGTAATAACAAGAAAGGGCAATGTTCCCCCCATTTTTCTGTAACCCTGCTTGTGGTTTGGGAGGGCAGAAAGTTGTTCCCCAAGGATCCCCCATGAAGTCACTGCACCTGCCTCCTTGGAAGAGAAGAGTGGATTTTTATCACACAGTTATAGGTGATTTTCTTTTCCCTTCTTGTGGAATTTAAGCTCTCGCCTTAATAAATGATTGCCCTTCCTGATAATACATCCCACAGAAGTTATACCGGATCTTTCACTGACAGTATCAGGTCAAAGTTGTCTCACTATGTTTCTGCTCTGCAAAATCTTCTGTCATCAGCAAAGTAGACACCAGCGTCTCAAAGGAGGCTTCCGAGGAGTCCTACATCTCTCAAAGGGCAGCTGGAAAATTGGGCTTGGAAAAGCTCCATTTTTAGGCATTGCAGATGATGTGGCTGGGCTGTGGTTGAGGCTGCAGTCAAGGGGGGCTGGTGGGATGTGAGAGGCAGGTTGTGGAGCGCACACCCAAATACTGACTCTGTTGTCTGTAATTGCATAAGCAGCTTCTCAAAAGGATGGGAAGAAATATCCCGGGAAATTGACTGTCTGAGGTTAGAGAGATAATAAGTGTTTTCAGAAACCAGCACCACTGCCAGAAAATAAAGTGGAAAAACTCCTCCATGGAAACTAGAGAAGGCAGTGTCAGGGATGCTGGAGCAGAGAGAAATAGAGTGATGAGAAAGCTGGATAAACGGTAAGGGAAGACTCCTTTCATAAAACAACCTGTTGTGGGGAATGTGAAAATTAAGTTGGCTCTTGGAAGAGAGGAATCCCACCCAAAGCTGCTTTCCTGAGGAAGGGGATTATCTTGGCTTGGTTCCCTACTGTTAAAAAAACACATGAGGGAATTTAATTAAGCAATGCTACTTTCCCAATTGTTGAGGCCATTCCCAGAGGCTCCCGAGACTTTCTAGGCTCTGCAGTGTTGATCAGGAGCAGGGATTTCTCAATTAACAGCAAGATATGGCAAGGAGTGAGGTCTGGGACTCAATGCCCTGGCCAAATAGCAACTCTGTCCGTTTATGAAACATTGATGTAATTCTGCTGAGATGGAGCCAGGCGAGGGATTATTTTGCCTGTTCAGTCCTGCAGATTCACATGGAGTTTTCCATAGGGTATGAGCAGAGTCTTTGCTTGTGCCATGCCACAAGCCCTCCTGTGCTGCTGTGTGCTCTGCTCTGCAGGGACAACATTTCATAGGCTATGTGTCCCTCACACCTCATCCTAAAAGTGGGAGGGTACACTAAAACAGTTCACTGGCTAACAACTTTCAGCTTCTCTGATGGAAAACCCCACCGTATTAACTATTAAAACTAGCTTGACCCCAACTGTAAGTTAACAATGTGCTCAGAATCCCCCAAACCCTGATGTTAGGGGCACCACTAGTCTGTTCCTGTGACACATTGTACATCTCAATACCTAAAAGGCATCTGATTTTTCACAGGTGTGACTTCAAATTGAAAAAAGAGAAAAAAAAAAAAAGCTGACAAAGTGCTCAGAGCTTCCAGGGCTTGTTAAAACAGTCCAGCCTTGCAATTACATAAAGAAGGGGAAACAAAAAACAACTAAACCCCCTTGAGCTTCATTGTTAACTTTTGCATTTTCTGCTCAGAAGTTCAGCCAAGTGAGCAGCACAAAGTGACCTCAGATCTGAGCCAGGCAAGTAACACAATATTCCTATGGCACGATGCAATCCCTCCCCTCCTTTCCCTGCTCCCTAGCTTTTACTGCCCTTCTCACTCTCAGATACCTCATTTTTTCCACAGAATTCTCAGCTTCTGGACTCCAGATAGGAAACAAAATGTTCATGTAAGGGATTTCATGGCATCTGATGTCTTCTGCCACAGGATTGACTCTCCTTGGGCAGCACCTCAGCCTGGGGGCCAAGGCTAAGCACAGAGATATCCAACCACACGACTGAGTGGGGTAAGCAGGATATTCATGGCCAGGCACTGGATGCCACCTCACATTGAGAGGGACTGTTACCCAAGTCACTGCACAGCAGCGTGGCACACAGGCACCTGATCTCAAAGGCAGGCTCAGAGCAGGGATCCCTGGCTTTGTCTGACAGCTGATGCTCAAGTATAACATGTCTCAGAGGTGAGTGCCTCAGCCAAGTGGGGCGGGTGGGAGGACACGGGACATGCTCTGGATGTCTCACCCTGCCCCCTGGCACTCCTTGTGCTCAGAGGCAGAAACACTGACAGTGCCCAACAGGGGCAGTGCGGGGGTTCTGACTTTAATACACTCTCACTAGTGGGTATCTTTATTTTTGTAAGCCACCAGACTATCCTTGCTGAGCCCTCCTCCACCAGACAACTTCTCCAAAATTACTTAACAACCTGAAGCAACCATTTGGAATTGAAATTTCTGCTTCAGCAGTAGACTTGTTACAAGATAAAAAGGTATGGAGAGTGTCAGACAGCTACAGGTATCACTGCAAGCCCTTCTGATAACAACAGATTCAGACCAGTGTATCGTGTCTTGCACACATATCTATATTAATAGCTTGGATCTCTTCTGGGATTTGGCAGAAATCTAAAGTTGTATTAATGTCTTTTTCTTGCCTCCTCTATTAAAAAAAAACACCCAACTACCTTTAAAGCAAGGTCCTAAGCTGTCATGAATTCTTACTAGACATGCTATAATTGCTATTCCAAAAGGAGCAAAGTGCAGAGACAACAACAGCAGAAATAGAAAAGGGAAGCTGTTCTGTTTTTTTTTGGCAACCAATACCTGTGTTATGTCCTCTCCCTTCCAGATGGCTCATGTCTGAACAGCTCTCTGCTATTGTTTTTTTGGGGGTTTTTTTTGTGTGTGTGTTTTTTTATTTGTTCTGAGTAACTCAATGATTTTTGTGTGGCATGACGTGATGAAATCTGAACTGACGTTACATTTCACTAATGTACAGCTCCCTTGAGCCAATATCAATTCTGTCTATGATGGCTTTGCAAGGGCAGAGGTCAGCTGAGGGACTTTCCCCTAGGCTCTGTCACAACCTCTTGAGTTTTCAGGATACTTAGAAATAAATCAGACACTCACATTTCAAGCAAGGAGCCAGATTCTGAAGAGCATCTCCTGACCCATGAAAAGCAATTTTTACTTGAATGATACTTCAATCAAAACTGATCAAGGATGACCTGACCTGGTCCTTGAATATGAGTAGCTATAAAATCTGTCAACTGTGCACTGGTGGTTTTTCAGAGTTTGGAAATGCACTGCAGTTTATACATGTGCAACCCTTACCCTGTGGCTACACCCATTCAACCACTGCCCCTGCCTCCAGATTCATCTGGGACAGGGTGTCCCCATGAATGCAGTCACCCCACAGGCCATGGGGAACACCCTTTCCAGCACAATGACCTGCCACACAGACACTGTTTAGGGGGACACCATATGCCCCAGGGTCTACCTCAGCTGGCTGACCCTCCTCACTGACCCTCTCTCTGCTTCCTGGGGGACTTGCAGATTTAGGGTCACTGTCTGTGTTCCCTTCTGGATTCCTCCTCCGTTTTTGGGTAATAAAGCACTACAGCTTAGGATCACCTGGGAGGGAGTTTGCTGCTGGGACAAACTCTCCTGGGCTGCCCAGAGCCCACACAGGAGAGCCCTCCCAGTGGCACTTTAGTGTTAGCAAAGGACAAGGCTACACCATCAGCTTATTGGCAACTGCCTGGAAGGATGTCAGCCCAGGACCAAAACCCACAAATAAGTTTCCATAAGTTGTTTAGATGAATCTAATTTATCAGTGTCTGCAGCAACTCGTTGTCTGATAGACCAGGTAGAAAAACCTCTTGTTTTACAAATACAGGACAGACTAATATGTGAAAATCTCTAATTACTATTGTTACTATATTTTACGGAGTCTGTCTGGGCTCTCGCACTTCCCTGCAGCCTTGAGTTCAGCCAAATTCTATTATCTGAGGTGGTTTTCCCACACAGCATCTGCCAGATCTTCCCTAACAAGGATGCACAAGGGCATCAGCTTAACAGGTATTCCCCTTTTCATTTTTTTTGCCTCAGAGTACAATTCAAAGCAGCTGAAGCCTCCTTGTTTCTGCCTCTGAAGAAGCAGGACTCATCCTCTGGAGGCAGGGCCCGGGGATGGTTACAAGTCAGGGCAGGGGAAAATGCAGAGCAACTCTTTAGCTTGGCTGTCACCAGTGCCACCAACCCTTCCTTTACAGCCGATAGCTCCTTCCCACCCTCCCTCTATATTTATATTGGGTTAAATCAGTGTATACACGAAGCACATCAAGGACTTGAGATGCAAAACACTGCATTCCACCCTGAGAGTGACCCAAGGTGGCCCCAGCACAGCCAGCCTGGGGTAACATTTGCACAGGGGCAGGGTAGGGATTCATCCCATCCTGCTTTCTGCCCCAAAACAACGAGGTTGGAGCCTCCATTTTCCACCAGAGCCTTGAGGTCCAGAAGAGGTGGTTGGTGCAGTAAGATCCTACAGGACAGTGTAAGGGTACATCAGGCCCAGGAATCACCCTTTATTTGGCCAATGCTCTTAGTCTCCTTGCATCACTCTCCCCCAGGTGGGTCCAAGGAGGTGGAGCATGCACACACTGCCTGAAAGCTCCACTGCCTTCCCAGGGGGAATGCTCAGCAGAGAACTACTCCTGTGAGGACAAGTATTTGTCCTTGTCCACCTCCAAATTTGAGAAATTAAAAATATCAAAATTAAGTCCTTGAGAGCAGGGAGAAAAATGCACTCAGTAAAGTCTGCATTTTCCTGGTTTTTTCCCTCCTCCTCTCTAATTACTCAGATCTAAAATGTCATGGAAACAACTTTTTTTTTCTTCCTTTTTCCACAGCCATACTTACTAGGTAATACTTCAGCTTCAAATGTCTTATCTTAAAAAGAAGAATGGAGCAGTGGGACTGACCTTGACCCTAAGCTTAAACTATCCTAAATTTAAATGCCAGTTCTCTAACAGACCCAAAGCACATCACTCAGGCTCTGGGAAGTTAAAAGGAAAAACCTGTAACTTTCTACTTCTCTTGCAAACTGTGAGGATTAAGATGCCAGGGATTATGAGTTTCTCAGTTCTTCAGTAATGTCTTTCTTCATCAGCAAGATCTGGAAAGATTAGGTGATTAATTTACTTGCTGATGTGAGAAATGTTCAAGTTCAGAGGATTTTTCTTGTCCTTACCTGAACTCACCCTCAAGAGGAATTTTTCAACTGAGTTAACGATTGACTCTGAACCAAGTTATAGGTCTCAAGGGAAGGATATTTAGGGTTTTAATTCTCAACAGTCACATTTAATGCCTCAGTGAAAGATGTCATGACACCAAAAGAAGGAAATTGGTTACTCAGATGGAAAACAAGCTTAAAATTTGTCATAAAGAACAGCTTGAAGAGGTGGGTAAAAAAAGCCAACAGAAAAGATAAATAAAGAAGATACATAAAATAGAAACAAGCCCGGTAGCTAAGAAAAGGGAAGGGAAAAAAAAAAAACCATAAAGTCACAGATCTGTGGAATTCATTTCTCTGATAGATTTTCTGCTTCCATTCGCTGCAATTAATTTTAGGTCAGATGGTTTGCATCAGGCTTATTTCTCTTGATCCCCCAGAGTCCTGAGTTATAAGGCCGGGTAACGATCTTCAGCCCTCCTTGGGAGACCAGTGTGGTTCTCATCACCAGCTTCACTGGTTCCAATCTGCAGAGATTACTTAAAGTCAGAGATGTGGAACCTCTCAGGGGTTTCTCGACAGCCTCTTCCAAACTCCAGTGTTGTTCACCTCAAGCACAGTTATTCCACAGGATTTTTTTTTAAAACAGAATTTCCCACTGAAAGTCTAATCGCAGGTAACATCCCAAAAGTTATGGAGGATGTTTGAAACCATGAAACATCTTTCTCCCATGCAGTGTTTGAGCATCTGCACTGAGCAGGAAACTAATGGCCCTTCTTGAATAATAGCTCCTCTAGAGGGGACATAATTAGTCATACTCTCTAATATTGCAAATGTAATAACTTTGATAAGAAATTGAATATAGAAATATTACTCCAAAGCAGTTCCTTGTAATATCCCAAGGTACTGAACTGGCTCTGGGTGTTTCTTAGTGACTTATCCCGTGTTTAATGGGTGAACTGTCTGCACATACCACCAGGCAGGCAGCAGCTACTTCACTGTGTGACTGACAGCCCTCCTTGGGACACAGAGGGACATGGCAGAGGTGGCACCTTCTGTGTGCACCCACATCCTTGCTGCTGCTCTCTTGCCCAGCATCGTTCACAGCATCTTTTTTCAAGCATACTCCTGAAAAGTGCCTCAAAATTAATTTTACCCAGGGCTGGTAAAAATTTTGGAAGTACCCCAGTGATGTTGGGAGGCCAGCACTGATTTCCCAAAGAGATTTGGGCCTGGCATCCAAGGGGATATTAAGGTGCCAAATGCCCATTTGTTGGAAGGCATAGGCAAGGATCTTTGTGCCTGAGGCTGTGGGTGAACTGCTCTCAAAAGAAACCCAGGGCCATTTTGCGTTATTCCTCTCTGAATAAGACTTCCATCCGATCCCAAATGCTCACTCTGCAAAGATGAATCATGTTCCCATTCCTTCACTATTGTTGCCAGAGCTCATTTCTCCTATTGTTCTTCTAGAGATTCGGGTAATTCATTCAGAAATGAAATTCAGCTCTACACAAAGGCCGTGGCAAACCTAAATGCTGTTGAAGAGAGCATGGGGGATAACAACCCTTCTCTAAAAAGAGGGAAATTCACTGTAACTTCTTCTGGCCAATTTTCATAATTTGTTTTGAAGAGAGCTCTCCAGAAACACAGTCCTCTGCGCTTTACTCCACCTTAATTATAAAAAAACCCATGCAAACGTCTTTATGTATTGCCTCCTTTTCCTTGCTTCTTTTTCTCTAATTTTTAATAATTTTAATTAACACCAGAATTTCTCAGCAGCACGTCATCTCCTTTTTCATTACAAGTGTTAATTGCAGACTCAAATGAAAGATGAAGAAGAAATTGAGGTAAACATCAAAAGAAGCACAACACTGTTGGATGTGCAGAAGAACAATTACTTGCACAGTTGTCTTATTAGGGCTTTGGCTGATTTATAGGAAAGTTTTAAAACCATTTTTTAATATCCTCCTACCCATATGTATTTTTTTAAACAATATATATGTGTCAAGCTCTTCTTTTCCAAAGAAATACTTTTGACTCAGAGGTATCTTGTTCAGAACAGCTCTCTAGTCAGATCTGAAGCACACTCAGAACCTAAAATAGGGTCTACGTGTCCTCCCAAAGCCCTTGGCTCCCTGTTGGGTTCAGGTGGGGTTTGTCCAGCTGTGGGGATGCAGAAAGGCACTTTCCCCTCCCTGCCTGCCAGAGAGCATGGGAAGGATGGCCAAAGGCTGAGGACACTCGCCCACATTGACAATTGCCATTAAGATAAGAGGATAAAGCATACGGCAGGTAAAGATCTATATTTAGAGAATAAAAAGCCCCAAACAGACAACTGATAGATGATAACATGTCCCTTTTCTGCCCAGCACTGAAACATGGAGGACATGAAACACAAGGCACTTCCAGAAAGCTCCGAGGGATTTCGCACAGCGTGAGCTCTCACTTCCAAGGCTGTCATCCCTAATTCCACATCCCTAATGTCCCTCCTTGGACAACAGCTGCAGGGGTCTACAGCTTCTCAAACATCCACCCAATCCTTTAGCAACTGGAACGTTCACTTGTGTTGGAGAAATGATCCTGCATTTCATATTCAAATTTAGGCTACAGGTAAAGGTCACTGCAGGTCCTGCTTTAACACTGACTTTTCCCTAAAAAACTCATTGCTTTCCATTTTGTAAGTTAAGTTTCTTGATATTTTGTATATATTCCCTGTTCCTTCTGGGGGTTTTCTAGTGCATCCTCATTTGTGATACTCAGTATCACTATCAACTGGCTTTTTAGTAAGTTTTTGAGCTCATTAATAAAGGTTTTTCATTAAAAAACACCAAACCCCTAAGGACTAAAGGCTGCTTCTCTCCCACTCTCCTTTCATTCAACAAAACTCTCGATCCTAAAAAAACCCATCACAATAATTTGCTGAGCAATCCATCAGGAAAGGCTTAACCACAATATTTCACAAGCTTTCCCAATTTAAGCCCATAGAAAGAGCCTCAGGAGGGCCACTGCTGCCTTCAGCCTCACACTTTGGGAGAAGTCCTTGTCATTTTTCAGAAGTCCTTGTCTGCCCATTAGAGTTCATTTTGTATTGGAGTAATCCCCAGTTACCCATTCAGGGTCACACCCACCCCTTTCTCCCCACAGTTCATGTACAACGCATACCTTATGCCTCCCCAGCTCCTTCACCATCTCCTTCAACCAGTAAAGGACAGACCAAAATCAGATTTTAGGAATTTGCTTTGGAATTGGGACAGAGGGTCTGTACCAGACGGGGTGTTTGAGGCACAGCCTGGCAGCTCCGAGGGCCACTCAGAGCATGACCATGAAATTCCCTTTGAATTCTGCTCTCCATCATTTTGTTCTAGGTTTTGACTCCTCAAGCTTTCCATTTCATTGCCTCCCCTATTTCCCTGCCAACTTTCCTCAGTTCCCAGCACTTGCTCTCTCTTTCAACTCTCACGTAGTCCCCTGTGAAATGCCACTCGCCTCTCTTGTGGATTTTCTCCTTCTTCAGGGTTTATTTTCTTTTTTTTTTTCTTTCTAATTTCCATTTTTCTAAAAGGAAGTAAGATCTGTTCTGCTTTAATTACTGCTCCAGTTAGCATCCTCCAGCCTTCTTCCAGACCCTTTCATTTTCACTGCTTCCTCCCAGTGGAACTGGCACACTCAATTTTATAATTCCCTAAAATTTACTTTCTTAAATGTAGTGCTGTGTGCATAATTCATCCATAAATTGAATTTGTTTCCTATTGGGATAATCAAACAATCTTCTATAGTAATTTTTTTTTTTTTCACTTCTCTTGTTATTCTTTCCTTCCAGGTAATTATAGACAAAAAAGATACATATTTGGGACAGAAAAACAGGACACAGCAGATGTTTCTTCAAATCCAAATTTCCCTCTCCTTACTGACACTTCTCCCTCTTTCCAGAACCAAATACTGTTTGTTTAATTCAACAGAGCTGACATTTGTAGGCAAGATGAAGTGGACATTGTTCTATATCACAATCTAAGTTAGGCAGAGCCCAATTGTGAGCTGATGTAAATCAGAATAGCTATATTGTCTTTAGAGAAAGTGCATCATTTTCTAGTAAAGACCCCAGATTTCAAAAAGACCAATGCAGTTGTGCACATACAGCACAGCTGAGAAACAGGACTGCCTTTAAATCTGTTGGGTGTTTTTTTGTTTTGTTCCTTTTTCTCTTAAAATTGTGAGCTAACTGACTTAGCACATTATTTTTTGAGCCATTAATAGCATGGTGTCTAATTTAGAAGCAAAGCTAACACAGAGGAAAACCAAGCAGCACAGATGACAAAATTATCACACCTTCCCTGGTACTGGCAAGCAGAATGAGGGCTGAAGGCTTGCACATGTGGCTTACTTGCATTAGTGTGAAAACTAAGGTGCTTTGGGGGAAAAAACCCCTGTATTTTATTATTCAAATTGGATTGCTTTTTCATGTCAGTTTATGACACGACATCCATTTTTGTGAGTCTTTCCTGTCAGGAGGGAAACGTGCTCACACGTATCTTCAAGATGGGTTTATTTGTCAAATTATCACAGGACAAACAGCGATGAACAACATCCATACAAATGTGTTGCCTTTATATGTGCTTACTTCACAGTAAGTGAGAAAAGAGAGAAAACCAACCCAAACAGACAGAAAATACACAGAGCATGACTATTTGTAACATATATGCAAAGAGTTTCACGCAGCAGAGACACATCCCCAGGCTCCTTGCTGCTTCTATAATACAAATAAGAAATATTAAAGTACCTCATAAACAAGCTTGTTGGATTTTATTGCAAGAAATCCATCAGCCATCATATTACCATGCAAATCCTCTTATTGCATTGTCTGACAACAGCAATTCAAATAATAAAAAAAAAAAAAA
>VWZG01009477.1:2790111-2856292 GCA_013396735.1 Grallaria varia
AAAAAAAAAAGGCCAAAAAACCTTAACAACCTGGGAATAAATTCTCTTTTTCGTGCCACCAACTCCCATTAACAGGAGTAGGAGTTTCTCTGCAGGGGCTTGTCAAGGTGAGAATGGACTGCCCACCCTTCCCTGCTCAGAGACCGAGTGCTGAATTTTATATATATATATTTTCCCCTGAGAGATCAAAGAAGCAAGCCAGGAATAAAAGATATTCAAGAAAACCCCAAACAACAACCCAAGAATCAAGACAGTTCTATAAAATAAAGGGACAGTATTATGTATCTCCATACTATTTGACAGCCTCCTGGATTAGTGAGGCAAAATACCCTCCCTTTTCTATGCCCTGTGGCTCTCAGAAGGTGCCCATCAGCATCACATCCGGGCAGCAGGGCAGAGTTGCAGCTTGTGAGGGGAATACGCTGGAAAATTATATTCATCTTTTTCATAGAGAATGTAATTTCCCTAAAAATGTAATTTCTGGATGAAAAATTGCAAGCCCTTTCCTCTAGTACAAACTCTTCCCAAAACAGATTTCCTCCAGATTCTGTATTTAAAGCAGAATCAGTCAGCTCCACATAGCTGCAGAGATAAAGGGTGGGTTTGGTCTCTTCTCCCTCTTTTATCCAGAAATCTTTATAAGAGCAAAGAATGCCTGTCAACATTAAACCCCTTCACTTAAATATTGCATAAAACACCAACCCCAGAGGTCCTCTGTCTTCTTTTTTTTAAAAAAAATACTTCAGTTTTTTCATGTTTTAGAGTTTTCCTATGCTCTGCCACTACTTGAGAGACCCAAAAGAATATGCACAAAATTCAGCATAAAGAAAGCAGCTTTTAATTTCATTAAATCCCCTTGTTCAAGATGATGGAAAGAGTCAATCCCATACTACTTTCCTCTTTTTGTACCATAAAAGCAGCTAAAAAGTGAGGTTAGTTTCCTGAAATACAGCTTCTGGTGCTGAATGGCAACATCGACTAGAGCTGGTAACAAAGGCTTTGGGACCCCACAAACAGCACAGGAAATGCCCACGAGCTGCACTGACAGGCTGTTTCTAAATGGTTGGCCCCAAGCAGTTTTGTGTTGATCTCCCTGCTATGAATAGTACCTTACACCTTGTAGTATCTCCAGTGTACCTTCACCACAGCGCTCCAAGTCGGGGGAGCAATCTTCTCCCGTTTTACAAAGGGAAGTGTGCCAGCAACTTCATTCTTTTGATGAATCCCACAAGGAATTTAGCCACCAAAAGCAGAGATTCCTCTGTTTCTCAAAACTCTGGCCCCCACCACCAGAAGAGAAACCACAGTTTGGAGACTGAGCTTGGCTAGGGGGTGTCACACAGCCACTCACCTCCTCCTCCTCCTGCAGCCAGCCCTGGCCACAGATCCGGGGAACAGCCACATGTCCTGTTCCTTGGGGGCTCGGCCTTGCTGCAGACACCATCTCCACCTGAGCAACACAAGGAGAACCACCAACCCTAACAAAGGTTGGTGGACTTCCTCTGACCCAACCCAACAAGCCTGTGCCAGCTGCCACCACCTTGGCAGCTTCCCTTCCTTCATGTGACCAAAACCAGCAGCACTCCCTGTTCCTTGTCAGCTGACACCCTGCACATAGGGTCTTTCTTAATATTTAACATTTGACAATTCCTACACATCTGTATAAACAAGAAAGAGCTTTTTAATCAATGGTGCTGAATAAAAAAAAAGGAAAGAACAGCAGAGGAAAAACATCTTGCTGCCCCTCTTGAGTGCCTGTGGAGTTAGAGACCGTGCAAGGAGGCTTGGCTGTCAAGTGCATTGCAGGGTTGAGCTGCACTTGGAATTTATCCTTTCAGGAGTGGTGAGAAGATAAAAGACAAAGTTAAAGTGTCGCATAAGAGATAAGAAAGTTAAATGGTGCATAAACAAACCCGATGCTACGTTTGACCTGCGGGGGAAGGGAAGAGCAGGATATACTGTGCTGTATGTCTTCCAGGAGACAAATGAATGGGTGATTGGAAACTTATTCATATACTTCATAGGCTGCTGCCATTCACTAAATGGGAGGTAATAAACCTTATTGGATTTCATATTTTGTGGGAAATGACTCTTTCACAGCTTTGTCCCCTTAACGGGTACTCATTTAGGAAAGTACTATATAGGTTTTATTGCCTCAAAAGGAATAAAGGATTTTAAATGAATCCTAATGCTGCCTCAAAGTGCTGGAGCCAGGGACTTCAAGCTAAATTCACAGTTAGAACCAGAATCGCTCATAACCTTTTAAAGGTGCAAAAGGAAAACTTCGGGGATAGAAGTATTTTATTTTAACAAGCCTTAAGTCTCATTTCTTTTTTGATTTGCACATATGGCCTCTTTCATTTCATCTTAGTTTTCCTTGACTTCAAGTATCTCTTAAACTTCTTTACTCTCCTCCTCCTTTCCCCCACCCCATCCTCTTCCCTTCTAGACAAAACACATGTCCCCTCAACAAACACAGTTTTCTTCTCCTCCTACTTCAGAGCAGTCTCTCTGGAGCTTTCTGCTTGTATATTTTGATGTACTGTTTTCCCCCCACAGGCCTTTTATTAACACATCTGGGAATCATAAAATCAGATGGTCTCACTTTCTGGTATTATTGTTCCTGAACAAAGGAAACGCCACAGGAAAAGCAAGGAAAATGTTCTTGCTCCCCTACTTTCTGAGGCTCACAACTAAGTACCCTGGAGCAAGGCAAACTGACACACTCATGAAGACTTCCCACAGACCTAAAGTCAGGAGCTGCTCTAATGCTGCTGGCTGCAAAGACACTCTTGGCAGCCGGCATTATTTGTTTATTTGTTACAAACAATCTCACTTTTCATATCTGTATTTTACTTTCTGCACATCCTTCCCTACCAATTGTGGGATCCCGGGAAAGAGCAGGTATCCAGCATGGATGCACCCGCTCCAGATGGTGTCTACTCTCCTTGACTGTCTTGTTTCCCCTTTCTAACCTGATGCTATTTGCAATTCATTCACCATTCCTTCTGCAAGTTTTCCTGCAGAAAATCCAGTCGTGATGACAAACAGCTCCAGCTTCCCCATGTGCACACACCTGACCTCTGGGAGCAGATGGAGGAAGATGAATCAGCCACTACTTCTGAGATGCACCATCCAGGGTAATGCACAGTTGAGGGGAGAATAGTCTTTCCATTAATTTTAATTTCTCAGGCCTGGAGTGTAATCTTAAAATACAAGTATGACATGAATTAATCAGAGTTGAGTGTGCCAGCTCCTTGTAGGACTGGGACTGGCTGTAGAGAAATCTTTGAACATGCACAACATCCCTGGAATTTAATCCTACAAAATGGCATTTTCCTGTTTTGAGACATAGGGAAACCATCAAGAGCAATTTAGTCAGCAAGGTGCAGACAGTCACCCTCTGCTAGATGAGCCCTCTCTGTTAACTGAGATGCTCTCTGAGTTCACTCCAGTTGTAGAATAAAACAATTTTGCTTAAACCACTGTAAAACACAAGTTCATAGCACACACCTCGTCCTGCACATATAAACGTCACAGCTGAGCTGGTTTAAATGGCTCATGTAAGCAGAGAGCAGTCAGCCTCCAGCTCAGTGATGGAACTGCTGATTTCTTCTCTTATTCAAATCTTTTAATTCCAATTCAGTAATCAACTTCCCTTTCAAATACTCAAGGAATGATTTGCTTTGTCTCACATATCTCAGCATCTAAAGAAGCTTTGACAAGGAGCATACCTAGAGTTTCAGAGATAAATATATAATAAATCTAATGTTGTCAAGCATGGTGGCATTTTTATTTTATTTTCAAAGAGAATTTAATCTAACTTCCCAGGGGATTCTTCTCTTGTGTCATAACAAAGTCTGGCTTCTAATGGATTTCCCATTTTTCCTTCTATCTTGAATAATGACAAAATAGCTGCACAGAGAAGCAGCGTTCTATAATATGTCACAAAACACGAGAGGGAAGTGACAGGCTAGGCTCAGCCCAAGCCCCGATTTCTAAAAGCACAGGCACTAAATTATTGAATATGGCCCACAACCAGTTTTCACACACACTTGGAGCACAGGGAAAGTCCATATATAAAGTGAAAAAAACCCTCAACAAACAGACAGTGAGAGGAAGATAATAAAAAAATAAACAAATCAATAAGTAGCACTTAAGGGCCAAAATTTCCACTGATGCAATATTGATATAAAACAGTCAAGAACCTGGGTCATGCATATCCATCTCTACATGTCATTCTAAATAAAGAACTTTTAATATTGAATTTATGGCAAATAATAAGAGGTAATGGAATTCACATATCCTTTGGGGAAAAAGGCTTCTATTACATTGCATTATAAACCCTTACGTATCAAAGGACTAAAACCCACTACTCTCTTCAAGGCCATAATTTTCTTCAACAAATTCAAGAATCCTTTCATTGCTATTGAGCATCCTCATAAAAGACTAATATTTTCTAATGTGCTTTGGATGATTCTATTTTGCTAGCTTGAATGTTGCACTGGACTTTTCTGGCAGGAAGAAGGGCTGGTGCTCAGTGTACACAGTTATATTTGCCACTTAGAAAAAAAATTTTAAAAAATTAAAGGCACTTTTTCAAGGATGTTTTGCATCACAGATCTCGGGTGTTAAGTTCAGAGGCAATAATTAGTGGGTGTGTAACCTTGACCTGACAGGTATGTTGTGCTCTGTAACATTTACTGTAGTGCAAAGTCGTTGTGGGAACCCGAGGGTGATCCTCCTGCTCACATCCTGATCCTATTTCACTGTGGAATTACACAACTGCTGGTTTGCTGTGATGGCCGCACCCTCCAACAGCACAGCCCTTTTATTTGAGAGAGGTCATTCCCTATCAAGCCCGGGTAGAGACCTGAGGTCCCTCACATGTCACTCCCAGAGGCTGCTGTCTTTTCTCCCTGCTTCCTGTCGATGATTCCCACTGCAGCTGATCCCAAAGCACTCTGCAGGGAGGCTGGGATCATTATTTCCTTTCAACATGTGGAGAGGCTGAGCCACAAGCATTTGACTTGCTCAGACTCTGCCATGTGCTGATGACTAAGGGAGATGCAGCACTCAAGTCCCTCAAAAACTCAGGCATCTTGTAGCAGCTGGAAGCGAGAAACCATTTTGATGGTCCCCAAAGTTCATAGGGCCAGTCACAGGGACTTTCTCCACTGGCTTTGGTGAGCACGCCTTAAACACCTTGCGTTAAAATCTTCTAGTCTGTGCATCCCATTAATCACACCTTATTTCTCCCTTAAGTTGGCTGTGACTCCCATTGCACAGCTCCCCCGTCTTCTCCCTCCTCCACACGTTTCAGTCCTACCAACCCAGCACATAAGCTCAGGGGTTCTGTGGGGTGCCCCCTCCACGCAGGACAGAGGCTCCCACGGGACACCCACCATGAGGTGGATGGTGCTGAGGCTCATCAGCTTCACAGCTGAGCTGCTCTTGACGCCATCACAGAGAGCAGGAGAGGGAGTTGTGTAATTGTTCTGAAAGCCTGCCAAGCAGCTCGTTTGCAGAATTAAACAGTCTGTAGTACAATTAACGCAGGGAAAACTGTATGGCCTTTTGTTACTCTCCACACAAGGTGGCTCATTTCCTCATCCTAATGTGACAGGAGGAATGGGATCATGCGGACGGGTCAAGCACCAAATGCACCCAGACCTCTGCCTTGCTCCATGGCTCCTGCTATTCAGGAGTATTTGTGGCGCTTGTAGGGGTGCACAAAGTCTGGGCAGATAACTTGTGAGGCTCTAAAATGACAAAGAGGATCTAGGATTGCAAAGCTGATCACTGCAAGACCCAACTTCAACATAACTTGGTGCCATCATCCTCATCTAAGAGCCCAATCCCATCACCCAAGATCCTCCCCCTTCGAGCACCAATGAGCCATCAAGAGCAACAACCCTGGACCAGATTTAGATGCTTTCAGTTTTCAGCACCTCCGCTTGTGGTGTTTGTGGCAGATTTTTGTTCTGCAACAAGGAGCACTATCAAAAATTCAACCATCAAAATGGTTTCTCGCTCCCAGCTGCTACAAGGTCTGATAAAAAAGGTCAGAGGGATGTTTCCCCAGCCCTTGGTGAGTGCTGGGTCGCTCTCTGAGCTCTGTAGAGAGGGGTTATTGGGAGGAGGAGAAAGGAAAGCTGGTGTTATGGAAAAGGTCTCCAGCCAATGTGTTTGTGGTCCTCAACACGGCTGTGAACAGAACAGTTTCTGTTCGTATAACCTCACATGACACGGTAAATTCTTTATGTTTTTCTGCTCTTTCTCTGGTATGTCCCTGATAGCTGCTCATCTCCCTTCTCCATCCCTTTGCTGGGAAGCCAGTCCCAGCCACAGCCCCATGCTGGACCAGCTCAGCAGCAGGGAAGAAGCTCCCTTTGCCAGGGGCTGCTGGAGGATGATGTGTGAGGGGGGGGGTTTCAAGCCCCCCTCATCCCAACCCTCCCCATCCCCACACACCATTTTCTCTTTTTATTTTTCAGAGGCTGGAATATCAGAGGATAAAGAGATTGCAGCTGTGTTGGGGAAAAAAACAGTCACGCCTCAGCAATTTATGGACAATTTCCCATTAATAAGAGATAATGGAGTGCAGTTCAATGGATTTGCAATTGTACACTCGCTCTTTGAGAACATGGAGGGGAATCTGACAGCAGTTCGCTCCTCTCAGGAATGGCATTACCATGATTTTGTATATCTCATTGTACACAGGGACTTTTGGGCAGCTTGAAATGGTTTAAAGGTCTGTTGAGAAAAACATGGGTGTATAGAGTTATTGAAATGACCTCAAGTACTGTTACTGCAAGGGCAACATCAGATACAAATTAAATATGCATCTCACCTCTTACCTGCATGCACTCAATGGGCCAGCACAATGACCAGGATCAGGGCTTTGGGAATACGAGACCAAATTTAATTCTCCTTGCACAGGAGACAAGGAAAAACCATGATGGGATGCTGCAAACTCCAGTGTTTGCATGCAGGTTTCACAGCAGCTCAGCTTGTTTGACTTCTATACATCCCACACAAGCTTTAGAGATCACAGGCTCTCACTGCATTATCACCACAATGGCCTGAAGTGACACTGCCAGTTTACACTGCAAATCAATGCAGGAACTGTAACACTCAGCTCCTGCAGGGACACAGAGTTCTTAGGGGTGACAAACATTGGTATGCAGAGCCACAAACTAATCACTTTATGCAGGAGTTTTGTCCTGTGCCTTGTCACCAAGTGTATGATTCACTGTTCCCAGTCCTACAGAATGAGGCACCAGTACTGCCAGATAAACCTGCTCACCTATGGAAGAGGTTATTCCTCTTCAGAGTTGCTCTGCACTTGCATATGCAGTCCTGGAGAGTCACATTGGTTAATGGTGCAGACAGTTCCTCTCAATTTCAATTTGTAGTCCTCCAGTATAATTGACTCCCTCTTAATACCTGATGAGCAAGGGCAGCCAGAAGTGCACCTTCTCCGTTAGTCATATTCCTACACACACCCTCTGACACAGCTCCTGCTTGAAAGTGACTTTTCCATCACTAAGACTAAAGACAAGCAGAAAATTTCCACTTAAGATTCACGTCCCCAGATCCTCTCTCATTCCATAGACTGTGCCATTTTGGAGATAATATAGGTTGGGTTCCCAATGCAGATGTATCATCAGTTATTCTACAAGGGTGTGATTATATCTTACGTTTCCTTCTAGTCTCTCGCTGTACTAGCATTTTGTTTGCTGCAGCTCCATGATTGCTAAAGCATTTCAAGCATCACTCTGAAGTGACAGCACTGAAGTGCAAGACCCTTTTTTCCTACATACTGATAAAGCACTTGCTTACAGAAACAAGAGTGTGTCACAGAGAATGTTACTATCCAAAAGAAACGAGCTCCTGCTTTCCCCCCAGCCAGGACTAATTGCATTGACAGATTCCAGCTCACCCATTACATTTTTAATGAACTGTAAGAAATGAGTTTCAAGTCACAAGCTACTATAGTGAATCTAATTTTTGCCAAAGTTTCCAGGCCAGGTTTTGCCAAACTCCTAGGAGTCAGTTACTAATTTCTATGGAAATAAAAAAATAAATAGATAGATAAATAAGGAGGCAAAGAAGTCATGGGTGCACCAGTACTGAAGCACTGCACCAACTACTTACATAATTTGCTAAAGAAATAAATCAACCAACAAAAGCAGCACCGTTACAGATCCAGGTATAAGCAGAGCTGCATGAATTCAGCACACATTCATGCAAACTTTTGATTTGAATTCTTTTCTCTAAGATCGGGTCAGATTGTCTTCACAACTTCCCAACAGGATCCAAGTTCACAGCACTGCCTGAAATTAGTCACTTCTGACGTGGTTTCCAGTTTTAGTGTAGGTCTCTCAGAGTTACAGGCTTTTCCCAAGGATGCAGATTATGGGCTATACCACAAACACCCACAAGCACCTCCTGTGACACCTTATCTTTAAAAATGAAAACACAACACTTTCCTAGTCAGAAAGATTACTTTCCACTGAAGAAGTTAACGACCAGCAATATATCTCTTTTCTTCAGACTGGCAAGTTCTCCTTCTGTTTTCTCCTCCCTCCAGACACCATGGCAAGACTGTCCAGCCACTCAGTGGGAGACAGATCGAGTCTTACAAAGTTGGAATTTTCAAAGACGAAAGACAGAGGACACCATTATTATCTGTCATGGATCAAACAGAGCAGTTTGGGGATCTATCCCAGGGCTCCTCTTTCACTTCAGGAACTGACCCCTGTTCCAGGTGTTCCTCCAGCCCAACCCAACCTCTCCTCATGGAGAAGGGACATTAAGAGTAGCCTGGGGTACCAGGGCTCCCCAGTAATGCAGACGCAACAGTCCTGTTTCTTTCTGATCTAAAATCACCAAGCATGCCCCAGAGCACAACATTAAACCCAGAGAGGCTGAAGTTCACTGGGGGAAAAGATGCGTTTTGCATTCCACAACATACCATCTATTCATCTACTTTAACAATCACCAGAATTTCAGGATACATCTTTTTAGGTTTTTAAATAGCTCAGTTGAAAAACAACTCTTCCAATGAAAAAACAATAGCAAATTACTTAGTTATCATTAATCTCATGCACAGAAGCAATTATTTCCCAACTGAGACTTTTATTTAAAAAAATAACAAGACAGATTATTTTGGAAAAATGACAAGTCTCCTTCTTGGCCTCCCTTTCTCTCGCTGTGTTTTAATTTGCATAAACATGACATTAAAAACTGAAATAATCACTTTCAAAAACAATTACTCCATCAGCAAAACCTGACAGTGCAGAATTCAATGGCACCACAGAGATCATCTTGGTAAGAAAAGATAGTTTTCCCCTTTTACTGACATTAAAACACCCCTCACTTTTAACAGGACTGCAGTTCGGATTTATGTTTAGAACCCTTTAAAAATTTAACTTGTGTAAATATCATTATTTTTAGATGCACTGCAGCAGAGGGGGAAGGAATAAAAATCCCACACTGAGCACCTTGACAGGGCTGTTCAACCCAGGGGAGGAAGGGGGATACAAGATTCTGCCATGTTGACGAGAAAAAAAGGAGACACCTTCCTATTATCATGCCGTGCCTCTCTCTGGGAGCTTTTGTTCCATTAGAAACTTGTTAATTGCTACCTTAGTAACAAAGGAACAACATGCAGTGGTGGGACTATTAGGAATCTACATGGCTTGTTCACCCTCAAGAAGGCAGAGGGGTTTAATTGGCTGTGTGTTCTTAGAAGGTGCAATAAAGCCAGATAATCAATTGGTGTCAACATCCAAAAATGGAGGCTCTTTACAAAACGGAAGGGAAAACTTGAACTCTACTTAATCAAAAGGTATAGTATCTGGGGCTACAAAAAAATTAACAGGATTTAGAATTTAAAAAGTATTTGCACACAGCCAAAAAGAAAATGCTGAGAATTTTAAGAGGCCATCATCACTTCATCTCCCTGGTGAGGCTATGCCTTCAGCTCACCAGAAAGGGAAAAACAGCAAAGTACAAGTCAGAACACCCCGTGATCAATTACATCAGCTGGCTAATAAATAATTCCCTTCCTACAGCAATGAGAGGACTGAAACAGTTCTTCAGTGCTCCTTAGCAAACAAGAAGCTTCCTCTTTTACCTAATGCAATATATTCATGCTAACTCTCCAGAACTGCTACTTGGTTTTCCCTTTGATCACCTTAGGGAACACCAGACAATGTACTCCAAAAGCTTCACACCCAAGAATTAGTTTCATGGCACCATCTTAAGAAAAGAAATTAAATGTGTGCCTAGTATGGGCAGTTTGCATAAGGAGTGAAGTCTCCAGTGGTTTCCTCATAAACATTCAACTCTGATATCCCAATGGTATCAACTCCAAACAGTACATACCAAACCCAGTTTCCTGTTTTCTATGAAAATAGAGTGGGAAGAAATAATGGAAGGAATAAAAACTCACACACGTGAGAATAAGAACATAATTCATTTCAGTGTCTTCCTATAAAAATTATTTTGGCTTAATGTTCTAAAAGCAACCAATGGGCTTTTATATGAGAGACAGCAGGTGACAGATCTCATGGCCGTTTCCCCACCCTCATAGTAAGCATCCGCAGAGAGCTGTCAGATGGACTCAGAATTAATCCTCATCTTAAATAAATACCCTTTTTTTCCTAACAAGTGGGCTCTCTTCTTGCCTGTGTATCCTCACCAGTGTTTGGCATGAGGTCAAGAAGCAGAAAGGGATAAGGATGACCACAAGGACCATTCTCTTCTTTTCCCACAACACAGACCCTTCGTGCAAAGTAAATGCCAACTGTAACAGCAATGGCATCACAGCTTGCTTGTGAATCCTCTTCTTATCCCCCCTGAGCCACTCAGGATTCAAAAGGAAGCTGCAGTAGAGGTGGCTTTAGCTGGTTTTATCTGGAGAGACTCCAGCAGGACCAAAGGGACTTTCCTATGGAAAGGAGTCCAGGTCTTGGGTTGGAAGACAAGGGCAGATCAGCAGGCCACAGATTTACCCTGTGGACCTCAGGGCTGGCACTTTCCCTGCATTACTAAATGGAAGGAACATTCTCTGTTTGTGTCCTCATATTAATTCAAATCAGTAATGAAGTTGGGAGCATCAAAAGGTTTTAGTGGTATACGGGATTAGACCAGGCTTAGATAACTGAATAAATGAACTGACTTAATTAGCTCTCCTGAAACAAATTATTATACAGTGCTCATTTCCAACTCTCATATGAGCCCAGAAGAGTTCTAGAAATGCATTAATTCCTTGAATAATAAATCTTATATTTTTTGCATACCTACTGCAATTATGATGGATAATGAGATTTTAATTAATCAGACCCAGATTTTTTAATGCTTTTGAAGAATGTAGCTACATTAGGGACCTATTTATTTGGTAAATCTTGGAGGGAAGATGAAAAGAGCAGAAGTCAACAGGAATAACAACAAAAAATATCTGTGTTAAACAAACTTATGTCTAACAGGCTTCTTAATAACAACCATCCTGCAAACATCCGTGTCTTGAATATGAACTCTGTAAACTGACAAATCCTGGTCAAAATATTAACTTCAGTAGCTCTCTAAAGGCAAAACACATTTATTGACTATTACGCCACATGGAATACATTATTGGTTTTAAACAAATAAGGGTTTTTTTCTCCCATAATTTAAATGCTTTATGTACAAAGATTATTTTCTTGCTCATATCTTCTGTGCTTCCAGGTACTTCTGAGTGGGAGCCACTTGTCATTATTAACATGGCAAAGAAGCCATTAAACCTTTCTCTTGTATTTTTAATTTTTTTTTCCAACCCCTTCTGAGGAGATAGCTAAAGATCTCTCTCATGGAAAGGTAATGTCATTGCAGTTGTCATTAATTATAGATCAGTTTGTAATATGACTGAGAGCACAAAGATTGCAGGGGGTCTCGTTAACATGAGATTAAAATTCTCTTGGAGTGTAATTATTTTGCAGGAGAGACTTGGGCTGGATTTATGACAACGTATCGCATTTCTGCACTTACTGCATTGACAGGAGAGATTTTGTTCATCACAGGGAGAGCATCAATGCACACCACTTTCCTTGGAGAAACCCTAGCACTCGGAAGGAAAAACCTGAAGGAGAAGGGACTTTAAATTCTCATTACAGATTTCTAACAGGTCCCCTTTCTTCTCAGCACCTTTTTTGATAAAAGGAGAGTTGTCAGTGGAGAGCGCTGAGAAAGTCAAGAGAACACCCTGGCAGGGCAAGGTCAGCTCTTGCACATGTTTGGAATAGGGAATAAAGGTAGTACTTCCAGTTTAAACAAAACTAAATTTTAAGTCTTAATGTGAAACTGAAATTTCACTTTTATTTACCCATTCAGTGAACCTCACTAGATTTGACACGGTAAGTAGTTTTGGCTTTCCTTTCCCTTCCTCCCCTCTTTAAAAGAACTCTGAACCATTTCTCCTGAAAAGACATTTTTGCTTGAAAAAAATAAAGTGAAAAGATTTCTTATATTAAACTGAAGAATTGGCAGTCGCATATTCAGGGTTTTTTCCCCTCTGTTTGAATTGTTAACTTTTGCACTAAAGAATAATGTAATCCTCACAGAGCAGATGGGGGAATAGCAGACCCCTCCAGAATGGCAGTTACATGGTCTTAAAGTCAGTATTTACAGAAGCACTTAGGTGCAGAATTCCCTCTGCCCTGAGGAATTAGGAAATCAGGTACTTCAACCTTGAGAGGATTTTCCAATCTTCATATTTGGGCTCTTGCATAACTTTATAAATCTGGGCCCTGTGAGTAGAAGGCAGCCAGATGTGTTCTTCTTGGTATTTCTCTGGGGAGAGCTCGGGTTAAAGAACAGATTTTCTTCTGTTCTCCATTTCCACAGGACCGCACAGGAAGGAGAGTCAGCTCCCAGCTGCACCCAGTGGGTCCCTGGATTCCAAAGCAGCCACCAAGCCCTGGGCTGCTGTCAGCTGCCCCAGCCTGATCCTCTGTGCTGCCTCTGTTGGGCAGATATTGCACCCCGAGCCAAAAAACCTGTTTTAACAGAGGCCCAAAAAGACACGGATACAGAGGACACTAAATCCTACCTGACCCAGAGAAACTAAGGCCACAGTGGTCACATATTGCAAGGAAATTTTTGTCTGTATTTGCAGAAATAGGACACAATAAAAAAGGAACCTGGCCCAAGACAAAGTGCAAATTTGCTCAGGTCTCTACAGGAAGACACTTGCCATTTATTATTAGCATCAGTGCTGCTGCAGTCCACCTTGTTAATTCAAAGATTCTTCTATAAGCTGCTTTGATATATTGCACTCAGCTCTTTGAGTACTGAAATGCTTTTTTGTGCAGTTTTCCCCACCCCGAGTTTGGTTGCCCTCCCCACCACCAATCTAAATTTGCTTTTATGTGCTAGGAAAACAAAAAAAAAAAAGTGTGAATTTACCACTTCTGAACATCTTGTCCTCTTAATTTGTACAGAGCTGGTTTGTTCGGCACAGAAACAGTACTAGGAGCTGAATAAATTTAGCTGGAAGGCAGGGTGGGGGATGGAAGAGCAGAAAGGGGCTCTGCAATGGTGCTGCTCTTCTCCTGGTGCCCTGTGAGAAGGTCTTATCACATCCCTGTCCTCCTGCCACCCTGTATTTGCCATCTGCAGTCAGGTTGGAAATGCCACATCCACACAAAGCCTCTCCATCATTTTCTCTTCCTCCTTTCTTCCCACATTCCTCATTAATTTGCTTTTCTTCAATTTAGCCATTTTACTTTCAAGGGGTTTGTTTTTTTTTCCCCTTCTTCCAGCTCTCAATTCCCTGTGCCCTCTCCAGTATTTCTTACCCTCCTTTGGCACCTTGTGTCCCCTTCCCAGTCCATCCTCTCCCTTCCACTGCCCTGTTTCTCCTTGGCCACAACTCCTTCACTCACCCACTTTCTGTCACTTTGCCCCGGACTCTTCCCTTCCCATTTATCAGCAAATCCCACGGTTAACCCAGGCCACTTCTTGAACCTCTTGCCCATTCAATTTGAAACAACATTTTGGATGGAATAAATAGAGGGTTTTCCTCTTTTGAAATAAAAAGGGCAACTGGAAATCAGATTTTCTTATCTCTGAATATCAAGTCTTCACATTTTATTTGACAGCATAATGAGCTGGTGGCCTTTGAGGAGGAGAGAGGGAATGGCCAACTTCATCTTTACTGCATTTATTTTATGTCACAGCTTCCTCGGCCGAGATGAAGACAGAAATGGACAGAGCATTATTAGCCCAAGAGAGCTGAATCTCTTTGCATTTATGGAATAGAAATGGGCACGCAAACCATGATAAGTGGTTATCTTCAGCCAGGAATTTAACCCCAGCTACAAAGAGAAAGTCAGAGTCTGCACTGATAAAAGGCATCTTGCACTGTTTGATGCCGAGCATCATAATTTGGGGCATTTAATCTTTTCTCTTGGAATGAGAAGCTGCTTGTTTTTTGAGGTCTGTGGGAAGGCAAGGCTTGGCACATTGGTATCAGCAATAAATATGTTAATTTAGCAACAGAGATTCCAAAGTGGAGACCTTCACGCCAACAACAGGAGTGAATGTGTGCCTACCACTGTGGCTGAGGATAAAACATCCTCCAGTGCTCCCCAGAGCCTGAGGTGCAATGAGCAGGTTTCAGAATCATTTGGAGCACCCTGAGGGTTGCAGCAATTCATGCCTCCCCCAGGAAGCCCCAAAATGGGATAGATCATGCCAGGAAACCTCAGTGTCAGCCCAGTAAGGGGTGGGTGTTGGAGCTGTGGTCCCAGCACAGCCTGATGGCTGAGGCTCTCCAGGAGGTTTTTCCCAAAGCTTTACCGGACAGTGGAAGGCTGTCAAGGGAAGACTGCATGCAACTAAAGGAAAAATTGCTTTTGATAGCGTGGCTGATGGCTGTCCAGAACAACCCCAAAACGGCCTAGCCAGAAACCCTATGACCTAATAAATCAGAGCAATTACCAGGTATAGTCTATTAAAAACATTTCCGAGTCCGTTCGAAAAAAAATACACACTCTTTCTCAGTATATGCCTACAGAAAGCAGAGCTGTAAGAGAACAAATGCATTTGTGTTATCAGCCTTCTCTCACGGCAGTGAATGGACTTGGAACAGTGCATTTTCTTTTTGTGCTTCCATCATCTCCAGCACCTCTGCGAATAGCAGAGCCCTGGCTGTACTGTCACCACAACCATTCCTTGCTGCAGCCACTTCTGCAAGAGCTGAAAGAGTCCCTCCCCAAAACAAGTCCAGCAATAGGCTTTTACTGCAAAGTACCACAAATATATTCTATTCCGATAACGGCAAAATATCCGTCCAGAGATCTCTGTCACTGCCTAGAGAACTTGTGCATGACTGTTCACATGGGGACCACTTTGCTTGTAAAGCCATCTCTTGGTCAGTGTCTCTTTCTCCTGGCCCCACCAATCTCACACAGATGGGTTATCCTGCCAGCTAAAAGCATTTCCTCATCTGTCACATGAGATTAGTTCCAGAAACTGCCATGCCCAGTCATGGTCCCTGGCAAGCCACATCCCCTCACATCCCTCCCAAGGGCAGCACCTTCCCACCCACAAGGAAACTGTTGTACTGCTGTGTGATGGAACGTGACTGATGCTGAATAGGCCCAGGTACAGGACTTCTGTTCTCTAGCAGATTGGTGTCATGATATCATTTATTTCATTTTATCAATATAGAGAAATAAACATATGCACAGACCATGTTTATTTCACTCTATCAAATAGAATTTTAACAAACATGACACAATTTTTACTGTGCAACAGAACGTCTCTGAAATATTATAAGTTTCAGTGCTTTGTAATTGTATTTCAATAGGCATAAGAAGTATTTTACTGCACAGTGAATGCATTTCATTAAATAGTATAAATTTACACAGTTGTAAATGAATGTTCATTTTACACTGTAATTTTTTTACTGCAGAATGTTGCCATTTTAGTATTCACTGTAATCGCTCCACTGTGTTGCAAGCAAATGTCATTTATATGATATGTAAAAATTCAGAGAATTCAATTTAAGGGATCTCAGTCTGAAGTATAAATACATGCAAGCCACGTAACACAAATAAACCTACTCCAGATGGTTACAGATAAAATGAAATCTTGCCATTCTAAGAAATAAAATTCCCAGTACAAATATAGGCAATTCAGTATAGTTTCTGCTGACCAAAATGGCCAGAAAAATCAGCACCAATCCAAACACAATAAATTTAAGGAAGTTTTTGCCACTAATAAGACACCCAGCATTACATTTTCTAGATGGTTTAACAGATTTTCCATCTGAGTGTTCTTGAGAATTTACACAGATTCCCCCATTTACCCCAGAAAATACCTTATGTGTTAATATCTAAAACAGAAAACTATTGATACAATGAAACAGGTGATTCTAAGTGCAACAATGGTTTATTTGCCTCTCTCCATTACAGCTGCCTGGAGTACTTACAGTACAGCCCAAGAGCATTAACAAACAGCCAAGCTATTTCTTCTCTGTTGATAGCCACCTTATTGCTTTCAGCAGCTAGCAAATTAAACCTTCAAAATAATTCTCATGTGCACTGACTGTAAAGTGAATTTAAATTAAACTAATATATTACAAGAAAAGTGAGTACCTAGCCAGAGTTCTCAGCAGCCTCTTTCTTCTTCCCAAACCAGCCTCTGTGCACACAAATATAGTTACCCAGTTCACACCTGCCAACGTGCAGCTGCACGTGCCATATGGTGCAGGACACACCTTGAACCAGCTCTCACACACATATGTATTTGCAAACACCTCCTGCCACTGGGAGACAGAGGAGTCCAGCCAAGTGCTACTAAAACCAAACAACAAAAGCCTTGCCACCCATTCCTCCTCTACCGGGCATCCTCCTCAAGCTTTCAAATGACAGTATCCACCCCAGCCCCAATCAGCAGATGGAGGTCTGTGGGTGCCCCTTTACAGATGGATACAAAGCTAAGGGAATGAAGTTACTGACTCAGTGTCACAGAACAAACATATGCCAGGACAAAGACCTGAAGAGAAGTCTTGCAGAGCCCTGCTGGTATCCTTCTCCTTGTATTTATCTATCATTCCCAAGCTTCAAGTTTGGACGTGGGAGCAGCCTGTGAGACTGTCATACCTTTCACTTGCTGGCTGCAGTGCACGACTAAAGATTACACTGAGGAGGTTTTAATTGCTCTGTATTCCTGAGGTGGCATAAAAAGGATGGAAGTGAACAGATAGATCTGAAGTGCTCTAAAACAGGTTATGGCCTCAAATACACTTCTTTGCTCTCAGGCTGTTGGAGACATCCAAGCCTTAAAAGTCTGATAATCCTGATATGATTAAGATTAAATACCTTTCTGAGAGATAGTTATTTTTGGTAGTTATTCTGATGAAAGCTTAGATGAGCATTTGGGAACCCACTTCTTACCTATTACATAATAATAAAATATTTTAAATCCTGTTCCTTTTGCTTCTGAGCACACATAGCTCAGTTTTGCCTTCTGCACCTCTAGCTTAAAAATTTTAGGTTACACTCAAGAGCAATTCTAAAGACCTCTGCTCTTAATATAGGACAAACTCAAGTTAGCCACCTGCAAGTAACTCCCTGCAAGCAGCTCAACGGGATACTATAAAAGAAATGGCTTTTGAAGCCTGACAGTAGGCACGGTCAGGTTGGAAAATGGATATAAACAGATTTAAAGGCTCTCCATTCAGCATTGTGAAACCCAGAAAGTATTCAGTACATACAGAGCAGAGTAGGAGAGAAAGTCAGCAACAATATGAAAGCAGTCCTTCTCATGGTAGGCATTACTTTTGCACAGGATCACAGCAATCATGGACTGGTTTGGTTTGGAAGGGACCTCAAAGCTCATCTAGTTCCAAAGCCCTGCCTTAGGCAGGGACACCTTCCATTAGACCAGGCTGCTCAGGGCCCCATCCAGCCTGGCCTTGAACACTTCCAGGGATGGGGCATCCACATCTTCTCTGGGCAACCTCTGCCAGGGCCTCACCACTCTGAGTAAAGACTTTCTTCCTAACATCTAATCTAAACTTGTCCTCTTTCAGTTTAAAACCATTGTCCCTTGTCCTGTCACTATCCGCCCATGTATAAAGTCCGTCTCCCTCCTTTTCAGAAGCTCCCCTAAGGTACCAGGAGGCTGCTATAAGATCTTCCCAGAGCCTTCTTTTCTCAAGGCTGAGCAACCCCAGCTCTCTCAGCCTGTCTTCACAGGAGAGGTGCTCCAGCCTTCAGATCATTTTTGTAGCCTCCTCTGGATCTGCTTTAACAGGTCCACGTTTTCCTGTGCCAAGAGAGACATTTTCTGGGGTGGCTGCCCAGCCCCTTGCAGAGCAGGGCAAAGATGCCATGGGGCTCTGCAATTCACTGGGGATAGATACATACCCTACAAGTCCCAAGACCTGTTAGCAGGCAGTCATCTGGACAATGTGTCCAGATGTTCTCAAATGAGTTTGTGCTGGCTAGGGAAATTCAGCTGCGAGAAGCTTGGGGCTCTTCCACCTCATCTGGGTCAGGATGTTACACTCTGCTCTTGCACCAGTTCTGTGCCTGCAGTCAAGGCCAGCTACTCTATTACTGATGCTCACACTTTTCCCATCCTGCAGAAGTGTGTCTCACCTTCTCCTCATTTACATCCCAACTTCTATTGTCAGCTCTTTTGGTTGGAGAAGTGAAGGGTCACTAATAAGCTTTCTTCTGCAAGCTCAGATGGTTCAGAGGATTGGAACTTGGCACTGCAAACCTTAACAAAACCTGATCTGGGTTAAGCAGTTTTTGATAATCCTCCAGTATCAAACAAGGAATTCCTGCATCACAGCCAACACAAGTGCTGACGACTCCTTTTCATACCAAATTGAACATGATGACTCTCCATACCCTTATGCACTCATACATATGAAGCAGCCACTCATGCTATTACTCTGTGCAGTGCAGCTTTGATTACCAAAATCTGTTCTACACATTCTTGAGACATGTCCAGTAACAGCTGGCATTGGCACAAAGTTTCTCCTGGATTATTCTTCAGGATTTTAAAGCTGTCCATGGTGTTGCTTGGTACAAGATTGAATTTACCAGCATTGCATTTCCCAATTCAGCCTTCCAGGTTGGAAGTTTCCAGCTCCAGTCCCTTGGAAGCCTGTCAGTTATGCATGGATTCAGCATCAGAGCAGTTTAGGTGCCCTTGTATAGAAAGGGGCCAACACTGCCGGACTGGTGCTGTGTTATCTGCACTGCAGCTCACAAAGTACTCCGTGGTTCCCGCTAATTAAATTCACTGTTGGAAGCTCCTTACATCTCCACGTGATACGTAACTGCAGAGCTGGATGTTGCCCCTAATTGCTTTTCATAACAAGGTTATAAAAGTCATGCTGTTATGTCCAGATATGTCAGGGCCCTGACAACTGTACATGACCAAAAGTGACATTAATACCACACTGCATTGTACCAAAATTGGATATTAATGAGGACATTTCAGTCCCCTTCTGGTATGTTCTTATTGTGATCATTTAAGAGCTGTGTTTACAGAGGAATGTTAAGGAGCACTAAAATAAAATTCAAAGTAAAAATTGGGCTATCTATAGAACCTAAATGATGTGTTAAGTTTAAGACACAAGATAGTCTAGTTAAGCAATATTATTAACTGCCAGGTTACACAATTTCTCTAATAGCATAATACTCTTTGTTTTCTTCAACCCAACACTGAAGTAAACTGAGAGAATGAGTATATACCTGGGCAGATTTCCTGCAATGACCGATTAAGCACCTTGGTGAGGAGATAAATGTCAAGAGATCACTAAACACAACACAACCTAATGCCTTTCCCCTGCTAACAAAGAACTGCTGCACAGATCGACATTTGAGCTAAATGGGTAAAAGGGACAAAGCTGAAACTACCCAAAACTATCCCAGATATCACAGTTTCTAGACTGAACAAGGAATGAACTAGGGAAAAAAGCGAGTTAGCCCAATCTGAAACAAGCCTCCTGGCACCAGCATCATTGCTATTTCCATCTAAAACACAGAGTCACTGGGAACCTGATTCCTGTCAAAGCCTTCCCTGGGCTGTGCTACTGACCAAAGAGTAAAATGAAGTCTCATATTATTCACCCAGCCCAAGAAGGAGAGAAGGGATCCTGATATTCCTGTTGCCCACAGGTACATTCTGCCACCACTTGTACTCCCTGCATCAGACATCAGAGGCAGAATTCATCCACACAGGTGGCCTGGAATTCTGTGTTTGTGTTATACAGGGATAGGTGCCCTTAGATCATGGAGTATTCTCCTGTGGTAATTGCCTGCTAATCAGTCAGGCAAACTGTTCCTTAGACGTCCTTATTGCCCACTTCTGAAAACAGAGTTCAAAAGGACACACCTCCACTGCAGTGGGTAGAAGTGCCCACCTAAGTGACGCCTGCAACCAAACCCACGTGGCACTGGCTTGCCTAAAACCAATAGCGATCGATTATTAGCTAATCAATCAATGAATCACATTATGATACACATTTGGCCTAGAAAATGCTCACTAGTCCTACATATGCAACATGTTTGCATTAACATTTAGGAAAGCTCAGTGGCTTCCAAATTCCTTTCTGTTTGCAGACAGCAGAGAATTCTAGAAAGCTCTGATAGGGAGGCACAGTGTAACTAAATTGTTATAACAGACACCTGAAGGAAAACAACCTTAAGGCGATGCAGCTGCAATTGCTTTACACACAACTTGCTGCTTTCTCATTATATTCTTTATCTATTGCTGAGTCAAGAATAAAATCCAATTTTGTCAAACATTTTAAGCAAAACATAAAGGCCAGGGAAGAGATCTTTCTCAAATGGCTTTCTATTTAAACATGCCTTTATGTGAGACCAAGGTAATAAAACATTCCAGCCCTCCCCAACAGCGAGATCTCAACAAAATCAAAACCATGAGCAGCACATCTCCAGCTAAAAAGCAGCACTGAACAAAGCTTGCTGTGCTCAGCAGCAGCAGTTCACACAATGTTACATCAAGTATTTTAGCTTGGAGACAGAAGAAAAACTTAGGTTATCCTGTCCCTTTGCAACTCTTCCAGTCCTTTACATTTCCATCAGGAATCCAGGTAGGACTCTGGTGGCTTTGGTTTCTCTGTAGCACTTTTTCAAAGGCAGCATTCAGTCTCAATCTGATCATGAGAGCAAGGGAAAAGGGGGAACATTCACACAACCCACTGCAAGCTTCCGTTCCAAATGCACGGCAGAAACTTGTTAAGCGGTTTCTCAGATGGCAAAAAAGAAAACCCTGGGGGATCGAGGCATTATTTGTTGTTCCGTGCTTGGAACATCCAAGAATTCCCTGTAATGGAAGAGGAGACCACAGGGAGCTGCAGATGTTCCCAGCAGCATCTCTGTGCAGCAGCAAAGGCAGTCCCTTCTGGCAGCTGTGCCACAGGGGCCTCGGTGACACTAAAGTATTAAGATCCCAGTTGGGCTGCACTGGTGTCCCACAGTACACAAGGGGAGGTAATTCCCAGCTGCATATTCACATTTTAACAAGATAGCTGTAAAAACATGAGGCTACAGCAGCTTGGCACCATTCCTCAGACCACTACTCCTTTCTTAATGTAATATAAAATATAATAAACACTTGGATTCAGGTGCAATAGAAATGCTACTGCCTGATGTGTCGCCCTGGCTCTGACATGATGTCTGTGCTGGCAGGAAGGTAGAACTGCTCTGTTTGAAGAGGCTCTACAAGTCAAAAAGCACCTTACCGGCAGTATAAAAAGCCCCCCAAAAAACTAAAACAGTGAGAAAGATTTCGGCGTGTACATTTTATATAGAGTCACATGAGAATGCCATGAGTGGGTTGGAGAAAGCTCAACAGACCAGCACAGAGGTTTGTGAGCTGGTTGCTGATTCCTATTTGCAATTCAAGAGGTCTGTGATTGATCAAACCATTGTTTCTTCTCCTCCCACTAAAGTCCTTTCTACCCTCAGGGAAATACCAAAGAACAAGGAGTGAATAAAGCACTTAAGGTATAAACCTGTGGCATTTGGTGGATATTTTAACTAATGCTGGCATTTCATTTAATGATATCAAATAAAGAATTACACAGTCCCATTCAGCCTGATTTCCCTCACTCTATTCCAATCAGCAGCAATTGCAGCCTGAGTCTCAGGTTGAAGATTATATTTGCAAATTAGATTTTGGGGAGGGATGGGGGAAATAAATCTGTTAGTCCGTGGTTTGATCAAAACTTTGAAAGCTAGTCTTATAATGAAAGGGTGAAATCTTGGCTGCAAAGTCAACAGGAGCCTCATCCAAAATTTCTCACAGCTCTTTTAATAGCATAAATGTTTCAAGCTAGTACATCTGGGTCTCTGAAACAGTGGCAGCAGTATTTCAAATATTCTCAAAGCCAGCTACTTGGATGGGCTTGAATTGGTGACAATAATTGTGAAGATTAGCTTCTCAGGCCAAATAGAAACATGCCAGGGCCACGCAGGCAGGCTTAGTTCCCTCACAGGAAACACTTGGGCAGAGCAGGATGCCAGGGCCTCAAAGAGGAAAAGCTGGAGGGTACAGCAGCACGTGCTGAGTGGCAGAAAATTAACAATTTTGATACTGCAGACACTCCAAAACATGTATCACCAAATACATCGAGGCAAAGAACAGAAGAGCAGAATTCCGTGCAAAATTAGAAAATGCCTGGCATGTTTGGGGTGCCAAATAATCAATGTTTGTTCCCCAAACTGTAACTGCAGAACAAAAACTTCATTTAGGCCACAAAAGGCACCTCAAGGGACGCATCAAGCAGCATTCAGCAAATTCAGCAAAGCAGCACATGCCAGACCTTTCCCTTCAACGGGATTCTCCACACAGAGCATTTTAGGCAGGCCACAAAAGAACAAGATACCAGCTGCTTCCATTTACCTTTTTGGTTTTTGGGCTACATTTCTAAAACAAACTTTTCTTAAGACAAATCTGACGGAGTTTAGGTACAATGCTGCCTCTTGCTCCAACTATTTAAATCAATTTGATAAGCAAGCCAGACTGCATGCCAATGCTTTCAACAATTAACTTGCAAGCAATCCTGTGATGAACCTCAGTCTCTTTTCACACTGACTTTATTATGCTCACAGAACTTTACACTTATTCATATACAATATGAAAATAAACCACTGCCAGGCTAGCAGACAAATCAGTGACCTAAGCGTTCCAGAAAATGGAATGATAAACCCCTCAGCTGTCCTGCAGGGCTTGCAGAAGCAGGAGGAAGTATCACCAAATAACCTGAATTCAGTAATTTCACAGAAGCAGCAGTTTCCCTAACTTTAGGAAATCCTGATGCAGTCAGTAAGAGAAAATACATCTCTCTGGCAGCTAACTATGAAAAGAAAGTGGGATGCTCAGGAAAAAGAAAACACTAAAAAGAAAGATTAATAAAATGGAAAAGATAGAAGAAGAGAAGGAACAGAAGAGTTCTCTGTCAAGCAGAGGGTTACAGATCTACTCTGTGTTAATGCTCCCTTTCTCTTTCAATCACAGCCACTTTTATTTTTTTATTTATTTTAAACACTGGCTTTGAAGTTGGTGGTTATGGGAATGAAATGAAAGGATGCATTACAAAACATCTCTTGATAAGCTATTTGGTCTGACCAGCTGAGCTTCTTTTAACGTTATGCAAGAGAAACTAAGCAGGCCCTCAAGCAGAAGATGCTCCTGGCCTTAACTGGAGGCTCATCAAATCATGGTCTTCCTGTCAGAGGGTGCAATCTTACAGCCCTGGTGCTGGAACGGTGCTTTGACCATACTTCGTGGAAAATTGGCAAGAGCAACCATTTAATGTCACATTTGTGCTTTTTCTCTACAGCTCTTATTACTTTATATACATAAAAAATGCATGGCTACTTATAAATCTTTGATTACAGTGCAGACTAGACCTGTTGCATTTTTCACCTCCCCTCCAGGACAAAATCTAGAGAATGCATACTTGCCATACAGGACATGGGATACTCAGCAGATTTGAGCACAGGCATTCATTCAATGGAGAGCAGCAGCTGTTCCCAGGAGCCGTACCAAAACCAGGAAAGCGGAATTTGTCCTTTTTAACAAGTAATGATGATGGAATTGCGGGAGACAGCCTCAGTTTTATAGTGTTGGGAGGCTGAGCTGCTCTTTTTCTTACTGTACCTCCTCTCATACTCCTGCTGCGAGACAGCCCATGACCCAAAAATCTCAGATGAACTGGTATGATTATGTTTTCACAGCTCCACGCAACGAAGAACAAAACAAAACAAAAAAACCCTGAGAAAGGGACATACCTGACAGGACAGCCTAGTTCCCTAAAAAAAGTGAAACAGTAGCCTAGAAACCAGTAGATGAGGAATCACTCATAAAAGATGCATAGTTGCTATTGAGTACATTCATTGATCCAGCCTCCTTCCAACAGCTAACCTTGACAAAACCAGCAATGCCCTGTCCTGTTTGCAAGCATTTTCTCCCCCTTATCCTTCAGCCCTGCTCCTCCTGTCTCCTGCTGCCTCAATCCCACCTCAATCCCTCCTTCCTGTGCTGTTCCTCTTGCCACCCCCACACTACCATCACAGACATTCCAGCAGGGCCAGGCAGCCCATACTAAACTTGCTGTGGAGACAAGAACATCCCTGGACAACCCACTTACTACCTGGGAAGTGGCCCACCAAGCTGTACAAACATCCTGAAATACTCTGAGAAGCTGAACGAACAAGGGACTTACCAAGGGGAATGCTAAGAAGATGAAAAAGGAAAATAAACATGAACATGCAAAGTAAGTATTTTAGGAGTACACATCACCCTACCTGAAAGAGGTCCCACTGTAATTCTTGCCGTGCCATTTGCTGTCTTGAGACTTACCTCAATAAAGTACTTGTGCTGCCTTCCAGTTTAAAGCTGATTTTTGAAGAAGGAAGCATTTCTCTGCTCAGACTTTTTCCTTTTTTATTCCTCCCTGGATTTAGGGGTCTGAAATCACAAGACAAAAACCCACAATGATTTAAAGGATGGGATGGGGATGGCTCCTTCAATCACTCAGGTGGTGGTGAAGGGAGATCTGCACCTGGGCCCACTACCCAGTAGTCTGCAGCAGCTGCTGGTGGAAATGCCCCACTTTGCTCTTAACCTTTGCAGTACCAGCACTTTCGCAGGCCAGCTCGGTGCCACCTCTAGTCTCTTTTCTGACCTCTTCCCCACCCCAACACACACACCCCCACATAAACTGCTGCATTTTATGCTTTAAAACAACCTCCCAGTGCTCACATATTGTGCAGATTACAGCTAGCAGGCTCTCCTGTTTTCCAGCCTCCTTTCATTTTCCAGCCAGTATCAGGACAGCTGCTCTTTGGAACTGTCTGTTCCATGTATCAGGAGATTATGAAGAAAATGTGTTATTTCCATGAGGGCTGACACAGCTTTTTTCTCCATTTATACTTACTGATTTTTTTTTTTCCCCTGATGCATTTTATGAGCTCCTCTCTCAGTTTCATTTTTTTGACAGCCTTTAGAAAATACATGCACTATTTATCATTCTGTGGAGCAAGGATAGGCCAGGTGTGGATCATTTTACAGGGAAACAAGTCCTCTTTTCTGTATAATTATCAAATCTGCTTCTACAGAGAGCCTTTCACTACAGGTGGGATACAGCCCACAGTAACCGTATGCCTCTTGATAAATAATCAAAGGTCACTACCCCAGGATTTCCTCTGGAAGGCAGAGCACTCAGAGCCATTGGGCTAGGGTAAGGGAAACAGTCCTTCTTTGACAGAAAATCAAAATTTCTTAACAGTTAGTGCTGAATACTGAGAAAAGGAAAAGCTTTGATTCTAGTTCCAGCATTATCTGAGGAATATCAGCTATCAAAGAGGGAAAATCACACAATTTTACCAGGAGTGACAATGCGTTTTAAAGTGCCAAATACTTCTTTTTTTTGCACTTGGTGAAGCACAGCAGATGTAAAAACCATCTGAAAGGTAAGGGACGCTCTGCAATGTTACCATGCAGGCACAGTGCATGTGTGAAACTCACCTTAGATGACATTTCTTTTTCATGAGGGTATTGAAGCTTCCCCTTTAAAAGTCTCTTTTGCATGTTTTCTTTTCATTTTCTCCCCAATTAGCTTTTCCAGTAGAGTTAAACTGGAGACTAATCCCTTTCATTTTGGGGTTGTCTTCATGAGAGCACTTGAGAGGAAATCAGTTCTAACTAATTAAGGGTTTAAATTCAAGGAAGAGAAGTCAACCTGCACGAATCCACCTTATAGATACTTGTTCACAGCAGCTTGACCACAATTAAACAGAGTTTGTTTCCACCAAGGACAATGTACAAGAGCATGTTGTGCCAGGACAAGAGGGGATGGTTTGAAATGGAAAGAGAGTGGATTTATATTAGATGTTACAAAGAAACTCTTACTGCGAAGATGGTGAGGCCCCAGCACAGGTTGCCTGGAGAAGTTGTGCATGAGCTGAACCCAAGTCCTTTCCCTCCTCGGAAACAACACTGACCTCCAGGATATTTTTAGTTGGAAAGTATCACCCCTTCCTTCTCCTTCAGCAAATAATAATACAGTCACATGTAATAATTTAGTGTTGTGTTAGGAAATATTACAAATGCCAACAACTGTTCGTGTTAAGACCTCCTGAAAAGAACCTTTTGCTTTTAAAAACCAACAGTCCAAAAGTGAAATGGGAGGTTAATGTGGTCCCCTTTGTGCAGCTGAGTCTGCCACATATGGGAGCGCTTTGTGTCAGTGTTGGAGCCGGCACAGGCCTGTGGGATCAGACACAGAGGAGGAGTCCTGAACAGTTTTGCAGACAGATGAATGAATTCAAGCCGAAGTAGCAGCACAGATCTTGCAGTAGCCAGTCCAAAAATAGTCAAGAAATCCCTTTTCTGCATTAAGCACTGTGTGGATGGGTTTCTGTGTCCACTGATGAGCTCCCAGGCTAGCTCAAGTTTTACAAGAGCTACAGCTCTTTATTTCTACAGTCAAAAGAGTACAGGAATTTTGAATATTAGCAGGGTATTATCTCCCTTTTGGCTTTCATTGCATTCAGCATGGCTGGCTCTACTAAATAACATAGAAAACTGTCTGTAACAGAAAGATGGTTTTAAAAAAGGGCTTCTTGGCAGACTATAATCCATTTTGCACCACTTTTCCTTGCCTTGTTCTGTCTCCTTCATTCTTATATGAGAAAGAAGGAGATATTTTACCTCTCCTTTTTCTTTCTTTTTGGCCTGATGTAATTCTTGTGGCTGATATATAAGAGCACTGATACAAGGTAGTTTTTCATTTTGGCAGCTTTTTTTTAAATAGATTCCATAGCATGATCCCACCAGTGACAAATGACCCAGCACTTCCACTTGGAATACTAACACTGAATTATCTGGCTTCCTGGGGGTCTGATGGAGATGCAGGGAGAATTAAAAAAAAATTCCTGCACAGGAGCAGCAGTGACTGATGTAGGGTCTGCATGCTGAGCTTTTGACCTCAGCCGTTTCTACAGTAACTGTGCACTGCATTGTGCTTTCTATTCTCAGACTCGCCTTGGAAGGCAATTAAATTAAAAGGCTATTCATTTCATGATATTTGTCTCCTGGAAGCTCAAATAGAAATGCAAACGATTCCTGTTCAGAGTTCCCTGCATCAGAGAAACTGATACTGTGCTGCTAATTTGTGATAGCACCACAAGCCAATATGCAACCTGCAGTGATTTAAAAGAAGTGCATAAGATGTATGGTGAACTTACAAACACTGAATAGGGAGATCATGAAATTAAACCTTCTGAAGGGCACGTCTTTCAAACCCTCAAGGCAGCTCTTTTTCTTGGTTTAATCAAATAGTTAATCACTGTAACTCAGGCTTTCCAAGAGCCAGATTCATCAATACTAGAAAACATGGATTTGTAATATTGAACAGTTACAGTCTCAGGAAAGCTTGGTGAAAAGAAAGGCTGTAAAAAGGTGGTTGGTAAGCACTAAGCTGCTTTAAAGAAAGCAATGGGGGAATGAGAGAATATTTCCTACTAAAAATAAAGAATCATTTGAGGACTAATCCACCAGTTTGGATAAGAGAGAAACATATTCCCCAACACTTTGTTCTCTCAAAGACTAGTCTTATTTTCAGCTCAGTGAAAAATTACATTTTTGTCGAATCACTGAAAACAAATTGACATGAAGCATTATTATACTGTGTTTTTATTCTAAATTAAGCTTGTGGTGTAGTTCCCCGTGTCACGTGGAGCAATAGTAATTTCAGACCTGGAGGAATGACCTTCACGTTGAAGGGAAGCGAGAGGACTTGAACACCATCCTGCAGGATATGAAATTACATCCTGCAACATGGCATTTGTAGATCATTTTTGCAGGCTAGCAACCACAAATTGAAACTTGCCTATCATCAATGGCAGATCAAATGTTAGGGCTTTTCTTATGGCCATGGCACTGAAAGGCTTGTTGATAGAGAAGATGTGGGTTTATAACAGAGGCGGTTTATCCGGACGTGGCTGGCAGGATGTAATAAGCTAAACGAGGCTGAAATGACAAAAATGTCTTCAGGCTTATGAAAACCTGGAACACAATTTCTAGCAAAACCTGGCAGTTTAGACAAAATTGTCACTTAGCTACCTTTTCAGAGAGATGAAATAATTCTGGGCCACAATCATTCACCTCCAGTGCTGAGACCCAGGGACCTTCGCCCAAGGGGCGAGCTTCCAGACAGTTCTCTGGGCTGAGAAAATGAACTTGCTTCCCCCTGCTAGGATTAAATTAGTTTTGTTTTCTTCCCTTCCCAACTCCAAATAAAATTTCAATCAGTTAACGAAGTATTCAAGACAGAAATATTTAGAGTGAAAACCTGCTAAGTAAGAATAGGCTTCTTAAAATGGCTTGGAAATAGGAATAAATCTGCTGAAACAGAAGATGCTGCATTAGCAAATGCATAGGTCTATTGGATATGGAGCTTCCAGTCCTTCTGTATCCTTTGTTCCCTAATTTCCTTGCTTTGAGATAGTTTTCCTTATTATTGTAATTCCTTTGCAGAACATTAACTTTGGATTTGATGCAACAGCGATGGGGAAAAATTTTTTTACCTGCCTCAGTTTTGCAGTTTAGATGATGAGGTCTCCAAGAAGGAAGGAAAATTATCTTTGATAATTTATTTTTGTTTGGTTCTCCAACCATAACAACCAGTTTCCAATAAAACCCCAATAGCTTTTCAAAGCTTTTATCTTTCTGTGTGACTTCTTCCAAACTAACTTTCCTGAATGTGAGTTTATTTGAAAAGATAAGACAGAGAGTGGATTTTTTCAATTAATTTTTCTTAATGAAAAAAACTATTTTAAAAGACTAATTTTTCTTTTTGAAGGAAAGGCATTTTTTGAAAAACCTGAGGGAAAAACTAAATGGAGTTTATTGCTGCAATGTAATTGTGGCCAAAGACTCAGCCAGTTTTGAAGGACTTGATTTTACAGAAGCAATGACATTTAATTACAATAGCTAACGATAAAAAGAAGCATAATGGAAGGGAAAGAAAATTTGTTTCATGTAAGACTTAACAATGAATTCAGGACAAGATGTGATTAGGACAGATTACCTCATTTTTTAATTTGTATTAAGTGTTCTTCATAATCACTTCAGGCATGTTGTCCTGTCCAGGGATACGAGAAGACCTGAGATCCTGTGAAAGTAACAGAGAAAATACACTTTTAATGGTGGAAAAGAATCTGACCCTACTGATATCTGTGAATAAGGACATGTGTCTATGCACATACTCTACTATGTTATTTTGCTTTTATATTTTTCTTAGCACAGAAAGTTTAGTATTTTTTGCATGAGAGTACTGATCAAAAAGGAATAAAACACCCTAAAAAAGGCTTTGATTTCTATGTAAACTTGAGCATCTTTTAAACGTAGCTCATTCCAAAAATAAAAAGCATTATCAAGAAAAAAAATTCTGGTGAAGAATAAATAAATAAATGTGAGTTTTTACTGACACACTCCTCTTGTTTATTGAAACATGGCACCTCATTTTAGGCACGTATATAACATGCACAGGACAGTGCTGATAGAGAACACCTATTTCTCACTCAGGGTAAATCCAGCAGGTTATGCTGTTCCAAAGCACCGATCTTTGGGGATATAGAAGTAGGACATCTCTAAAAATAAGCCTTTTTTAAGGAAGGTAAAAAAAAAAAAAAAGTCAGAGACACATTGTCAATAAAAGCTTACTAAAGAACAAATCCTCTGAGACTTAAAGCAGAAGCTTGTAACTAGCCTCCCCTTCATCAAATTTATGGTGTTTTCTAAAGAAAACTTTGGAGATAAAAGGAGTATATAAGAAGAGATAATTCTGTGAGTTCATTTGTATAATTAGAGGTTTAAACCATGAGGATCAGCCACGTTCTGGCTTGAAAGGTCAAATGTATTCGAGTATTCATATTTTAGGAATTAGGCCAAAAGAAGATTCAAAATTAGAGGGTATTTTGATCAAAACTTTCACATCTCTCTCAAGTAAACCAAAGTTAATTAAATAAAATTTTTCATGACTGATTAGAGTGTACATTTGACCATCAGCTGCATCTCACATTCTGCTACCTACCAGCTGGAACACTGATGAGACCTTTTTATAATTTCATTAGAGCTACCTTGTGGAACAATTTAATCATATAAAAATCTTATAACGCAGATGCCCAAGTACATCAATACCAGCTGCTGGCTTCTGGTCATGTCATGCTGCTCTACCCCTTTACTTCTCCCTGTGCCTTACAGCACAGCCCCATCCCATGGGGACTGCCTTTGAAGGATGCTCAGCTGCAAGAACACGCTGATTTTTCCTGTCTAACATCCAAGATGCCAAGTTCTTGAAGGAGCAGAAGAGTGACAGGGCTTCACAGGCCCAGATCTCAGCACAGGAACCTCCTGAGCAAAGTGATTATCTGACAATGAGGGCAATATTTTAGGATTTTTTGGCGGTGAGCAGGTAAGTTAATACTGAGACAATACCCACCTATCTAACTGCTTGAATTGATTCTTTTGATTCTCTTTCCCAAAGGATTCTGCAAGGCTCTGGCACAGGGCTGCACTCTCTAGCCAAAGAAAAGGCCTTAGCTAAATGAAGCATTTGGATTTTGAGGATAAAATGGCTTAGTGTCATCTCCACAGCAAAACAACGGAAGAAGAAGAAGAAACCCTGCAAACAAGTGAGGTGACCCAGCTCAACACACAGCATTTCTTGCTATGCAGCACACTTGCAAGTGCATTGCATTTGAATGGTACCATTTATCTTTACAACCTTTTTTTTCTAGACTGCATTTTCATTCCTTTCTTTGTCTGACCTACAGCTCCTCTGTCAGAGGTGGTACCAAAGGAGAGCAGAAGCAGAGAGAAGTATCAATTCATACCACAGTCTCTGTGACTAATTGCCGAGTGGCATCTCTTCAGAGCTAACACAATCTCTGAAAGGTTCCCGTATGTTCAGGGCTGACTCTGTGCGTGTACGATAATCAGCTTCAAATTATAATCAACATATTAGAACACAATTTTGCAAAGTGAATGGCTGAAAAGATCAGCAAATACTTGTCAGTGAGAAGAGAATAGAGCTTTGGAGGGGAGAATTATCAGCCTGGGGAGGGAAAGAGCCCTAGCAGAGGGACCACTGGGGGCGTTACACTGATGGACCCCCTCTCTCCTGCCTGAGAAGAGTAGTAGCCACACAACATCACTCCTGTTTCCCTCGAAAAATAATGCTAAAAAAATCATCTGAAATGCACAACAGTTGCTGTCTAGACAAAGTGCCCTTGCCATGAGTGTTGAAAGGCTTATTTTTTTCTTGCCAACCCCCCAAATGAACCCTACAAACAGCCTCACAGAGCAGCAAGGTTCTGAGCAATCCAGCTTTTCTGCAGGGCAACAGCAGGACAATGTGCTTCAGTCCTAACAGGCTGGCATCAAACTGCCTTCTCCTCTTTGAGGCCTGAGGACTTCTCTTCCACAGGGTTCCTCCAGCAATCCCAGGAGTGCAGCCCATGATGCCACAGGCATGCGATGCCATAGATGGAGTGCACATACCCTGGGCTCTGTTTGCAGCAGCAGCAATGTGCAGCTTCTCTCCCTGTGCATACCAAACAGAACTGATGATGATAATTTAAACCTCACATTTCTTCCTGCTCTCCATTTGGTCTCTTTTTTTCGGTACATCCTCGGAGGCCTCTGAGTAGGAAAAAGCAGGTGTGGGAGTAGCTAACGAGATGTTCATTAAGACCAGATTTTGACAGAGATGACAAGGCAAATCAGCCCCAAACTTCTGCTTCTCAGCGTTCAGATTTGAGAAGCCCTTTTTTTACAGCCGTAAAAATTACCTGCAGCAGTATTGCTGAGGAACTAAAGCCTCCAGCCACATTTAGCTTCCATTTCAACTACTCTGCATTGAATATTCCCCTTGGAAATTCAAAGAGCAACTACACTGTCTGTTACATGTGTTATATAAAGACAATCGAAATGAGGTATTTGGGCACTGACCTGCTTGATTTTATTTCCAGCATTCTCTCCTCACCACCCCCCCCCCCCCCCCCCCCCAATACATTTGTGAAGCATGAAATACATTCACCCTTCCTGACTCAGTTCTATTCTTTTTTCAATGCTGACAGAACACTTGAGGTTGGTAAGTGAACTGTGCTAGGCTGGGTCATGCTTTCAAATGAAGAAAAAAACACCCCATAGCCCTGAAGCAGATTGATATAATTTTGGTTTCATAGCTGACAATCATTTTTCATCATTGTTTCAAGCATGAAAGATTTAGCAATGGCTGCATAAAACTTCAGTGGCACAAACCTTTGATGTCCTGTCAAGCAGCTTTGCTTTCCTCCCTGTTATACAGACTGCAGCCACAAATTACTCCCTGGCAATCCTAGGTGAGGATTATCAAGATTATTAGAAAAAGATGAGTTTTAAAGAGTTTTTAAAAGTACCTTTGCGTTTCAGCAACACGCAAACACACAATTGTGTCCTTCACAAAACCCCAGATTTTCTCATTTTGATGTGTTGCTAATTTTCCTCTGTCTCAACTGATCTCTTTGGTAGGGCATTTTCACCTCAGATTCCAAGCAATCAAACTGTCACAAGCATCACCTGCTAAGAGAAAGCACAGAAACAACAAAAAACCCCACATTAGCAATCTGCTTGTGAGTTGCAAACACATGCACAGAAGCTGAGCAGAGCACCTGTGTTTCTGAAAGGCCAGTGGTGCTACTTGGAGTGTGACTCTGCAGGATAAACCACATGGCAATATAGAGTTAGAGGTGGTTTTTTTTTTTTTGAAAAACTGCGGCCTTCATGAATGGATGTACCATCTATTTATTTCACTGTTAATGAATTCAGGACAATTTTTTGCCCTGGCTTGAGTTCCATTGGGTTGTCCAGAGTTTTCTTGTGGACACTAGTTTAAATTAAATAGGTAAAATGCCACTGTTCTGTCACCACAAGAACTGGTGCTTAAAAATCCACATCTTACCCAGTAAGACAACCTAAACAATGTGTACTCTTTTTTTTCTGACTTCCACTTTTATTTCATCACCAGCATCTGCAGATCACTGTGTTGTGTATTTTGCTATGACACTAGATTCTGTAGACCCTTGGAACATGCATTCCCTAACTACTATGAGAGTTTTGGGGATGCCGGTCTCTGAGATCTTTGCTTCATGACTACAAGTGATGTTTATCATCCAAATGGGTTTTAGCTGTAAGATGGAGATAAAAAAAAACTTCTCCAAGTAATCAATCTGCCCGAGGTTACACACGGAGTGGAGGTTAAAGAATATCAGCATCTTCCACAGAGCCTTGGAAATTAATACTATAGATCATTATTAAGATCTCTGAATTTTAGAATTATGCTTGGGCTTTACTGCAAATATTTTACAGGAAACTGCCCTACTTGAATAATCTCTAATACAACCTAGGAAGAGCACAGCAGTTTAATGAAGGGATGAGAGGGACGTAAGAGTAACTAGTAATAAGTCAAAGAAATAGGTTTAGTTGTCTGTACAAGATTTGAAGATGAGTGTCTATATACATAATTGTGTGCAGACAGATAGGCATTCAGATCCCCCAAACTGGATAATTCACTCCAAGTGCCTCAAATTTCATGGCTTTCAAGATTTAAAGTGACTTCTTCAAAGACTACACAGAGATGAAAGATCAAATCAAGCAAACTTTTTCTGTCTTACATCTTAAGAAGTCAACGAGACCATACACACACCATTTATTTGACTAGTTTTTGCTGTGCTAGTAACTCTCACTTACTCCTCAGTATTTAATTATCAAACACCTCAATGAACTCCTCAGGATACGGCTACAGCTCAAAAATTATTCACCGAAAAGAGCCGTTGAATAACATTTGACACACACATGAATCCATTTGTAGATAATCCCCAATCAGCAAAATCCATTGACTAATTTATACATGATTAATTATTCACGCATCTCTCACCACACAGCATTGCCCCCTCCCCTCTGACAAATTCCTAAAATGATCAAAATGCTGATCACAGCCCAACAGTTTATACACCCTGTTGCTTTTATGTCTCCCTTCCAGTTTCTTCCCTCCAGTCCTTTAGTAAGCAAACCCTTCTGGTTCAGCAATTTGGGAAACTAGAGAAATTTTGACTTGCAATTATATAACTGCTGCAAGGCACTCCAGTCAGCAGGAATGCCATCCAGGAGATTCACAGCTGTAAAAAAGCAGGAACAGCCGTTGTTCCCTGCCATAGGACTTTTATTGGCTATGCAGCGCTCGGTTCTGAATGCTTTGATTTATTGGAGGCAGAAGCAATGTGAAAACACTGTCAGGCATCTGCAGCCACTGAGATATTGGACTGCTCCATTCACGTACATCGCGCTCAGGAAAAGCTGAGGAATCTGGAAGGCTATAAATTAGAAGATCCCAGAGGTGTGGGGTGGGAGGAGGAATTGGGAGGGTAAACTTAGCTTGTGATTAGCTTTAAATCCTGAGATACCTGAAACAAATTCCGGCTGCTCCATGAATTACACCTTGCTTTTCCCAATTGTTCCTTTATTTGTAATTCTCCAGCAGAAGCACAGACCCACACTCCCCCTGCTCCTTGGGCCAGCAGGATGTGCCTGCACTGTTGTGCTCTTTTCCCCACGTATCTTTTTCAAAAACCATTTATTAAGATCTTAGACCTGATATATTTTTAATTCTGCTGTGAAATCCTGACTTAGAGAAGAAGCTGATGTGGCTGACAAGGCCTTCTACTGAGCTGTGGATCGTGCTCTTTCCTTCCCTTCAGAGCTACTGTAATCCCACTTTTTAAGGGATTTCTTTCAGTAAAGAGAAATGAGCTCTCCTTTCCCACCCCGTCTGCACAGTGCCTGGTTTATACTATCTATGTAACAGCTCTCTTAACTATTAGAGGGTAAACTGCAGCTACAAAATTCACGATGCACAGATTTCTAAACCTGAATTAACCTTCACTTGCGTGTTACAATTTGTACTCGATCCCATGGTCCGAGACTTTATAAACCATTTTCAGTCCTTGAATCAGACCCATAACTTACTTCACACCTGATTTCTGGAGCATAAGATTCTGTATGACATTATGTATCCTCCTTAACTCTAACTCTACATGCAGGTGATTCTCCTCTGCATTGATTCATCATGATTAGCCTAAAAAGAGCCAGGCCTCTTGTGCTCCCATCCCGCACACAAGCATGGAATCACTTAAATTCCTTGCACAAATATCATCACTCATACCTTTAGCTCTTCAGACAAAAGGGACCTTTCCAGCAGAGTACATTGGATTATACCTCCCTACTGCAGAGTTGTCCCTTTGAGAGATTTCCTAGGGCTCACTCCTGGTTTAATGGGCAAAGAGAAGGCAGGAGAGCCTGCAATTTTGGGGCAGTTGACTACAGCCCTTAACTAGTCATTTTGCAGCTAACCCTCTGTAGGCAGCTCTCTTCCACATGGTAAATAGGCTTATTTATTCTTCTCACATCTCATTACCAACGCTTTCAATGTACCCTAAGCAGACAAGCAACCAGCTTCTGTCCTTGGATACCAGCCCAGTTCTCCTTGATTTTACCAGCATGCACAGACTATCTGAGGAAAGAATTCAGCTCAGTTAGTATTTACACTACATGCTAATTATTAAAACAGCCACCAGCTCCTGTTTCATAAGCAAAGATATAAATTCCAGGTCATTACATAAAATGACTTTATAGAGAATTTGCAGAGACCATTAACTTAGCTGTAGCTCTCTGCTTACCCTTCAGAGGAACAGGGACATCTGAAACAGCAGCACTCCCCTCTGTCCTCTCCTGCAGAGGTGTGGTTGCAAACCAGGAGAAATGCTGCACATCTCACTCCCTGCCTGGGACCCAGTGGGAACTCCATCTAAACTCTGTGGGCAGCAGGTCCAGGGAAGGGATTCTGCCCCTCTGCTCTGGTGAGACCCCACTTGCAGTGCTGTCTCCAGCTCTGGAGTCCCCAGCATGGGAAAGATGTGGTCCTGTTGGAGCAAGTTAATTAGATGGATGGAGCACCTCTCCTGTGAGGAAGGACTGAAAACACTGGGATTGTTCAGCCAGGAAAAGGCTTCAGGGTGACCTAATTGTGGCCTTGCAGCGCCTCAAGGGAGCCCACAAGAAAGATGGAGAGGACCATTTGTGACAGGACAAGGGGCAATGGCTTCAAACTGACAGAGAGCATGTTTGGATTAGATAATAGGAAGAAATTCTTTGCTGTGAGGGTGGTGAGTCTCTGGCACAGGTTGCCCAGAGAAGCTGTGGATGCCCCATCCCTGGAAGTGTATAAGGCCAGGCTGGATGGGGCTCTGAGCAACCTGCTCCAGTGGAAGGTGTCCCTGCCATGGCAGCGGTGTTGGAACAATACGATCTTTAAGAACCCCTCCAACCCCAACAATTCTGTGGTTCTCTGATTTTGTGGCATATCAGGGAAACCAATTTGAGATCTTGCAGCAGATCCAACTAACATGAAAAAGTGAGGGGGTGCCTTCTATAGGTAAGACTATGCCACAGCGCAGAGTCATTTCCAGGCCTCTCTCAGGTATCCTATGCCTCATTTCTTCATTTGTAAAACAGGGCTAATATTTCTCTCACACACAGGTGATAGGGAGATGAAAGGTGCTCAAGGATTAAGTATGGTCCATAAAACCATGAAAAGTTTGATTCGGTATAAGCTGGCAACAACTGTAAATTTCAAAGGCAATTCATTCCACAGATTTTAGTGCCGTTTCAAAATGTTTATATCTACTCTGCTGCTGCAGTTCACTTTGCAAATCCACAGCTGTCGAACAGAAGTCATTAAGGGAAGGCGGGAGAAGCCAGAGTGTTTGTAAGGAGTGATCAGGAGCAAATTAATTCATGTAGGCTATGAATTTTGCATCGGTAGATTTCAGTACAAATCCAATTGTAGTAAACAGTTTATATTCCCCCTCTAGCTATTGTTTTGAGCTATCTTCAGATGCATACTGATCTCCCTAAATTGCTTTATAGGCTGTTAACATTGCAGAGGTTTTCTTTGCAGCTGATAACCCAAGGCTGGTACCTTCAGGCTAAAAGCTGACACACTGTAGAGCTCCTGTACAAGCTCAGTGGAGCTGTGCTGATGGACAGCTGAGAGTCTTGTAATTAAAGAGTAGAAAAACTGACTTCTGAAAAACAGTTCTGGGATGAACTTGAAGTTTCCTATGAACTCAATAAATCTTTTCTGTGCAGGGTAACAGCCTGTCAGAGGTATATGCTTCCATCACCTAACCAGTCACAACTCATTGCCCACACAGTTGTGCCAACAAACTGATCACAATAGTCCAAGCTGAAATCAAAAGAAATTAATTCTAGGTAATTTACCTTATCCAGTGACAGCACAGCTCCAGAAACAGATTAATGAGCACGGTTAAGGGAGCAGGAGTGTGTGAACATCCCTAAAACTATGAGACTGTCTGGGGAAAAAACCAAAACCCTCTTTTGGTGGCTTTCCCAGCAACCAGCCCTCACAGAAATCACCCTGACCTGATATGACCAAAAAGCAATGGATAAGAGCCCTTAGCCTAGTAGGAGTCAATTTAAAAGCCAAAAAAAAAAGGCAACCTAGAGGCCTTCCTCCTGACACTCACTGTTCAGGGCTCTGTGTCCACTGTTAACAGCCATTAAAGATTTCTTCCAGAATTCTTTGTGCCACTTCCTCTGTCCCTCATACTGCTGGGTGGTGGCACGCTGAAGACCTCTTCTTGCCAGATCTCTGAACAATGCACAGCCACACAACTCACCCCAACTTAGATCTGACACTTCTCCTCAAGATTAAATGGGCTACTCGCAGAGACAGACAACTCTGGAACTTCAAACCTCCCTGCCATAGCTAACAAGAAACAAATTGCTTCCCCAGTGACTCCCCTCGAGGGACTAATGCAGGATAAACCTGTGATATTTGCATTAATTCATCTTTAAATATAAAGCAGAATAGATTCTGCTCCTTTAGTATCTTTTCACATTATTTAAATGGACTTGTTTTAAAAGCCGGTACCGTGTTTGCTTTGGGAATATTTTGCATTTGTATTTACCTTTTGGCTGGCGGTCCATTTTATGGGAAGATCTGTTGGAACTAAAGCAGTTGAGGATTACAAAGAGTTTAGAAAGGATTTACATCTGAGGCCCCTTTCGTCATAATTTTCAGTAATGCTACATTTCTCAGTTTAGTGATATTTAAAGATATTGGAAATCTTTTGGTGACAGACCCCACCAGTGAGCTCAGCTCCCTGAGGAGGGCTGGGCTGTGCTGCACCTGTCCTGATTCCTGCTGCCTGGCAAGCAGGTTTGATCAGTGGGGATCAAAGCAATCTGCAGAGGTGCTCAATTTCATCTTCCCATTTTTGCAGAGGGGGAAACAGAGATATGAAGGAGAGAAGGGACAAGGCCAGCAGAAGAAGAGTTAATTTTTTTCTTGATTGCTCACAACAAACACCATAAATTACAAGGTGCCCACTCGCTCCATCCTCTCTAGTTATGTCAAAGTGCTTTCAGACCATTATTAGGGTTATTACTGAGCTATCTTGTTTTAGGATTCACTATCCAGCTACCTACACTTCCCTCTGCTGCTGGGGGAACTCTGCAGCAGAGCAGGTGTGGAAGGGACCAGGTATCACCCCAGTGCACCATCAGCATCTTTTAGTTTAACGTGGCAGTAAAAGTGGACTTCAGTCAAGTGCTGTCAGTGGAAGGCACGATCTGGTTCTGGATGGGAGAATGTATGTATGTGCAAATCTGTAAGACTGTGTAAGCTCAGACATCCATCAAAGTGAAGGAAAACCTGTCTGGGGCCCAAAGAGCTCCCAGGTTCCAGGCACTCTCTCACAGCATTGCTGGCCTGAGCAAGCAGAGCAGCTGTGCTGTTTGCAGTGCTGATCTAACCCACAGCAGCAACACGCGGTGTCAGCGATGACACCCCACTGCCTGAGCAGCTGCATCACTCCTGGCCCTTGTTTTAGCTCCCGATTAGCTGCAAGAAATTAGCTGTCACACAGAAATCAGATTGTCTCCCACTGCACTGCTTGGGAATGGTATCTGTGCAAAGATTCTCTAAAGGTTCTGTATTTTTTTTAATAAAGTTCACAGCTGAGTGTTATGAAGTGGTGGGGGAAAAATCAATTTGTTGGTCACTGGGTAAATGGTTTTGAGTTCTTTACTGGCTCTAAGATTTACTGTTTAGCCTCTCCAATACCTATCATGTGCAAATGTTTCCTATATTAACAGGAGAAGAGTGATTTGTGGGCAGTGAATGGGAAGGAAACAGGACATCAATTTAATGGGGCCATTTGGGGTTAGCACAAAATGACAGAACAGCAGGAAGCAGTTAAAAGCTCCCCTCTCAGCAATCAAAGTCCTGCAATTTTGAGTATTTTCCTCCAATCAAGTAATATTGATGAGAAACCAGTTCTGATAATGACCTTTGAAAGACCTCATTCTGGCCTTCTGGGATAATTCACTTCTCTAACTATGGTGTCCTAATAGGAGCTTAGCAAATGTATGTCACCTACACAATTACTCGAGATTCATGACAAATGGCAGAAACCAAGGGCAGGAGATTTCTTTTCCCATAACTTGGCTGAATTTCTTTCCTTTGAAGGCTCCCAATCTTGATCTGACTTGCTGCTATTGCTTTTCCTATGTGTACCTTCCTCTCTCCTACCTGTCTGTCCCAGCTCATCGAAATTATGGATAGACCATCCTTACTAATTCATCAGTCCTACTTTAACTCAAGGCATGAGCTCCTTCCTGTGCTGCATATTTTTAAATTTCATTCTGTAAGGCTGCTCCTAGATCAAGTCACGCTCACATTTCATTCCAAGCTTTCATTTAATTAATATCCTTTTTTTGGCAGTGCTGAAAAGAAACTCTCCTTTTTCTTTCAAAGGCAGACATGGAATGCTGAATGCCAGCTTCCCTAGATGGCAAATGGTAGGTGTTTGTTCTCAGTCCTGCTAACGTCAGGAGTTGTATTCCATTACACAAAAATACACTTTCAACCAGCGACAACAAACCTGCCAGCACAGACTGAGGTACTGAAAAAGGCCAGGAATGAATCAGAACAACACAGTAGCTTTCAGCTGATTGTACTGACCATTACACAACCTGCCTTTAGAGCTCCAGTGTTCAGTTTTAAGCCTCTCCCTTTTCCCAGTACCCTGGAGAGAGTGATACTCATGATCACTGTGACTGCTCTGCTGGGGAGCTCCGCTTGTCAAACAGGAACAAAAACGACTGCCACGAGCTGGAACCCCAACTTTTAAATATCTCATGTTGCACTTCAGTGATTTTTCAAGCTCCTAACACTACCTCAGAAATGCTGTGAAATGCTGACCCGGTATGAATTCCCTCTGTCAGTTCAGATTTGTTCCAAAGCTCGGCGGGCGTTCTGCCAGAGCTGGGATCATCCATCCCCCCTGCAGCTGGCAGAAAGGTGACACAGAAATCACAGCACTTGTGAAGGCCATCCCGTGTGTCCCAGCTAATCCCCCACAAAGGTATCATGTTGGGTCCATACTGGATTCACACCAAATCAGTAGGAGCATTTGAAAAGGGAACACAGCACCCTGCTCCTGCCTTCTTTGGAAACTCAGTGGGCTGCAGGGAAAGCTTCCTCTCCCAGCTGTGTGTTGGGACTCCTGCTCTTTGCCATCATGCTACAAGCCAGCAAAGACCATGTGTAGAGGGGTGAAGGAGAGTGCTTGATATGACAATTGGTTTCCTAAGCAGGGTCAGCCAACCTGCTCATACCCAGGCACTGAGGAGGAATAACATCTTATATAGCATGTATTGTAAGGACACTACCACACGAAGCATGGAGGACAAAGGCAAAAACATGTATGGGCTGTATTCTAAGGCAGCCTCCCTTTGTAGGGTCTTGGAAAGTCTCGACCATAATCAACTTTTAAAAATCATTTAAATAGTTGTTATGAGTCTATTCTTACCTTATGTCTGTTGATTTGGCTCCCATGATGCCTGAATAGCTCTCCTGAAGCCAGTTTACTGTCTATTGTCTGTGCCTGATGAGAGCTGTTATTTCTGATTAGATACTTTTCCTCTGTATTCCAGATCTCTGTCCTTCGTATCTCTCCCTCAGATTATTTCTTCCTAAGCACTTGTGCTGTCTGATGTGGGCACCACCTCTAGCACGCCCTGGTGGGTAAGACCAAAGCAAGAACATATCACACCTTTACCTAAGACTGCAGCTAGTGGGAAATATCCTTATATCTGGAAGTGCAACTCCCCTCATGCTCCAGATGTTCTGCAGGATTTAGTATTTCCAAGCTAAATACAGTTCCATCATTCTTTTATTCATAAAAAGTCCCACTATAGAAACAAGCCAGGCATGCCAAGATCCAGCTGCCTATGAATTTGTTTTATTACAGCACAACTTCCTAAGAACAAGACGTTAAAAAAAGCAGGTGTTCCCATGTGTGCTTTTAAAGTACATGTGAGCCCTGACTCCCAACACCTCCCCTGAACCCGCTGGGATTATTGACCCTATAAAGACAGAAGCATGAATTAGCCTTTGCAGAATCATAACTCTTACACCCTCCAAAAAAAATTGAATTAATGCTCACTTTTCCTTTTAAGCACAATGAGCAATTGGCTGGAGAAAATGAGGCTGGGGAATACTGAAACGCATATTTACACACAAAGGAATTATCCTGCCTCTCCTGCCATGCTAGGCCAGCATTCAGCACACCCAGCACAGCTTCCAAGCAGCACACCAAAGCACTGGGATGTTCCATCCTCACTCAACCAGTCCTTTTCCACTAGGTGCTCCCAGTGCCCCTAGGCTCAGCACACAGGGAATTGCTGGGCTTTGACCACATGGAAGCCTCTGGCACAGAGTAGGAACTGGCAGCTCAGGGCAGAGGAGAGCTAGAGACGCTCTCAGAACAAAAAGAAAACATAAAATGGGATTCACAGTTGTGAAAAATCACACTCACGTGCCATTCAGCAGCCCGGCCATGACCCTCCATCGCTGTGATACAGGAACCCAGTTCTTTGGCTCATGGAATCACCTTGCTCACAACTGTCCTGCACCTGGGACCATTCACCACTGTCCCATGCCACTTTATGCCTTCCAATTCCCCACAACTGCTGAATTGTTTGACACAATGCTCGGCAAGTGGTTGCTGTCAGCAACACAAGGTGTTTCACCCACGGGGAAATGGAAACCCTCCTTCTGTATTCAAACACAGCATCCCCACTCAGATACCTCCCCAGGCAAGCCCTGTTTGTTGTTAAGCTAAAACCAGCCCTGGCTATTTTTGAAACCCTAATGCTCCCCAGGCAGCACTTAATGTCACTGTGAAGCTTTAAAATGAGACCTAGAAAATTACTCTTGCAAGGATCTGTTCAAATGTAAACCCCATTGGACTGGGGTGGAGGATCTCTGAAGGCCAGCTGTGTTATCTTTGTCTATAGGAAACAATTAGAAAGCTGATTTTAAAATACTACAATTAAAGGCTTAATATAAATGCATTTCTGATGGTATCAATAAGCTTACAGACTTCAAGAAGCTCCTTCAGAATACCAGTGCCTTCAAGAAAAATAGCTGGTTTTGTTTTTCCTTCACAGTGAACAGACTACAGACAACTTACACACACTTTCTAATCTTAAAAATACTTTATCTGTGCTATGCATCTTATGTGCTATGAATTCCATACAGAGATTGTAAAAACATACATAAAGCCTTATACAAATTTACTGTTTTGTCTACAGATTCATGGCTGAAGATAAAGCATTCTACTAGAAAAGCTTGGGGGCAGGCACACAAAATCTGATGAGCAGGAGTTTTGTAAAATTTAATAGAAATGTTTGCACCTGTATTTTAGATAATCAGATTACAGTGGGATTTCAAAATTAATTTCCCTTTCTTGGGCAGTTTTATGTTGTGTTTTGGGAATAATCACACAAAATGAACACTACAAATGAAAATCCTGGGTTTATTGAGGTCACTAGGGCAACTCCAACTGATTTCAGTTGGGCCAGGGCCTCACTTTATGAGGAAGTCTTGGGGAGAAAATAAATTCAGACTTCTAGAAATGTAGTAGCATGCCAAAAAAGCTGTTTCTTAATTTTATTTTGAACATGGTCACCCTGCCACCTGAGAAGGCAGCTCCTTTCATTGCCTTCAGAAAACCAGCAGGTATTCCTGCTCCCCTTGATTCCCTGCACAGTAGGCTGGCTTTCAAAGCTGCTGCTTTTCACAGTGGCCAAATACTGTTTCTACGCTGAATTGCCCATCTCACCCTTGTGCCAGGATCTCACCTTCCACTGAGGGCTGAGCTTGGGAGGTCCAAAAAGACTCTCTCAGCTTCCATAAGCTTGTCCTGGGCTGTAGTGTAACTAGGCTTGCTTAGCAGAGGCCAGGAAATAATCCTGGGTTCCTACACCTAAGAGCTGAGCATTCCCAAGGAGCCAGTTTTAGACAGGACAGACAGATGCAGAGGCTGTCAGCTCCTGAGGAGTTTCCAACTAAGTGGGAACAGGGAGCCCCTTCTCCATCAAACAGGATATTATCTGCAAGACCAACAACTGAACTCAGCTCTTGGAGTCCAATTCCTCCCCAACCCAGAAACATTCTATTACTTTTCCCTTCCACTTCAAACTCCTTTTTCTCTCGTGCAAACACACATGTGCTTCTCTGCCTCACCAAACACAGTGCAAGACTGACACAGCTGTACCTAACATCCATTTCCAAAGCAAGCATGACAGCACTTCTGTCAAATTTCAGCCAGAGGAGAATGTCCCTTTGGATGATACAGGCTGTCCTTTATCCATCTTGTCCCCTTAGTTCTTGCTTGTTTATCAAAGAATCTGAGGCTGCTAACAGCACCCATCTCCTCTAACATACCAAGCTACAGAGACGCTGCCAATGTGGTCCTTTCTGCACCACATCACACTGGTATCTACCACACATTTAACAGCTGGTGCCATTAGTACAAGTCCAAGCTAGTTCCAAATAAGAAGTGCAAGACACATAAGAGAACTTGGATCGAGAACATAGCAGTTTGGTACCAAGTACTGCACTAAGAATTCTAGAAAAACAACTTACCAAAAGCGACAAGTTTGATGCCTGGAAACATGCTTTAATCAGAATTTTGGATGAACTCTGAAGATACCGATTTTTCCTGGGGAAGACTTCCTCAATTAAATTTCCATGTCTCTCTATCAAACTGTGGAGTATTTCTTATCATTAGCTTAGTAATATCTGAAAGGTATTGGAGATAGACATCATGGAAGTGGGGCTTCAGCTTCACTGACCACAAATGTATTTAAAATGAAGTCTTGAATCTCTTGGAAAAAAACTGTTAAGTAAGAAAATAGTCAGAATTCTAAATAATATGATATAATTAACTTTTCAGCAGGGAACAGCCTCTTGGCACTAACCATGTCCTTTCTGATCTATCAGAGACTGAAAAGCATGGCCTTTCCCGTGCCAACTGTCTTTTAGAATAAACAAGAGACCCTCCCCCTTCATCACCACATACTTAATAATATTAATAGAACATTAAAATATTAATGCTACTAGACAAGGTCTTTCATAAAGCACATAAATGAATTCATTCACTCTATCTCATTAGCTTAATTGTCAACCTTTTTACAATGTAACTGATTAACATTTTCATTGTTCTTCCTTGTTTTTCCCTTAGACTTTTGTTTCTTTGGGAATCAAAAGATCTCTGAATACATAAGCTCAACAAATATCCCTGCACAACTGTACAACAATAGTAAATGCTGAGAGAGATAACTGCGTAAGGGCTTTCACAGCTCATGCTTCAAACATACTGCAGGAAACAATCATTTAAGAATCATTTTTATTTGTACGTTTAACGTGATTATACACATTCATGAGTCCAACAAGATCTGCACTGTGACATTAAAGATACAGTACAATAACATTCAACATGAGGTACTTCATATATTTATATATATATATCTGTCCTTTATAAATAATGTGGTAAGCCTGCAAAGGTCAAACACTGTTCAGCACAAATGGGTGCCGGGACCTGAAGTGAGCCGAGTTTATCACAACAAAAAAACCCCAAAAAACAAAATCCAAAACAGTTCAGTGCAATAAGTATGTAGAAATTAAAATGTGTCCTTAAATACTATTTTAGATATGCAGAAAGTATATTACATTATACTCTCTTATCACAGATTCCTCTCACCAGGAAAATCAAAGACACAAGTAGCAAAGATGGCCAGGTACAGTTTAAGACAGAATCTACGAGGTGATCTCTATGGACATTACGTTTACGTCCCAGGTTGATATGGCTGATGCTTGTAAGATGTCAGTCAACGTATTCAAGCTTGAATGCTACTGCTAAACCAACCAAAACCACATTTAGGCACCTACTGAAGTGCCCTGATGTCCCAAGGTGACTGGTACTGGCCACCTTCTTGTATGCCAGTACTTGTTAGCATCTGGTGGTGCTCAGAAACAAGTCACACTGTGCACATCAAAAGGTGTTCTGGGATGCTTTTGTTGCATCATCCGTACTGGAAACCTTTACATGCACCAGCTCCTAAAACCCGGAATGGACTCAGAGGAATTAAGCTAGAGGCTGCTTTCATCCTACTTCGTCAAAAGGATTTCATAAAAGGAGCTAATAATAATTAAATAACAGCTCCTTTTCTACATATTACAGCTACAGAGTATTCTGATCTCTGAACTTCTGTTCCAGCCAGTGAACGTAGCAGATACCTCACCTTTGTTTGCAGGTAATTAAAACAAAAAAATAAAGTAAAAGTGAGAACCCAAGTCTAGTTATACCAATGCAGTACTCTCTGACTTGTCCCACCAGCTGAGGCACCTGGGTTTTTTCCAAACAACTCAGAATGCAGCTTGTTACCACAAGCAACTTGTCAATCTAATCATCACTCAGAGTAATTACATCTGCATCAGCCGCTTGCTGTAAGAAAACTTAATCAGCTGATTAGCATCTTTCACTGCTTTCAAATGTATCTAAAGAAGAGGAACTGCTGCTCAGATGCTGTCTAAAAGGAAATGACCATTACCTCATCACAGTCTTAGATTCCTTTTTGCAAACTCTTCAGCAACTCTTCCTCCACTCCATAGCATTTATACTCTTTGTCTATTTTCAGCTGCAGATCTAAATATAAATAACTGGAGGGTTTTTTTAAATCTCTCTCTGGGAGTTTTCCACGGAGCATTCTGTTTAGGTTTCACTAACAGTCTGGATTATGTACATCTGTTACAAAAAACAAAACATTTTTTTATATATTTTGAGGGTATTTACATTTCAGAAAGAGTGCTGCTTACACACACATGTATGTATGTCTATAAAACATTAAACGCTGAGATGGATGAAAGGCATAAATCCTGCAGGGTAGTTTTTTACCTGGCTCTCCTTTTATTACGTAGAGAGAAAATCTGGGCTTTGGCCATAAAGTGTTTCATGTCTATGCTCCAGTTTTCCTTACTTCAGATGGTATTTTGGACACTACAAAGATGTATTGGCACTTTACGATGGCCGGGGGCCAGGATTCCAACTGTCGAGCAACACTTAGAGTAATAGCATTAAACTGGTAAGAAATCATATGAGAAAAACATTTTTATTACAGAACTGACAAGAGAATTTAGTGTTATGCTACATTAATGTGTTGATATACTATAACATTTATCTTCAGCCTGTCTGAAGAATCATTTGGTCCTCTCACTTCGTTAAAATGTACGCTACAAACAGAACCCACTTCAGAGGTGCAGTAAGAATGAGATGCTTTTACAATAGGCACTGTCTCACTGAGGAGCAACTGTCCCAGTGCAGTGGTGAAGGATTTTCTCACGTTTAAATAGTACCTGTAGTTCTTTTCATACTGGCTTCCTTCCCTGATACAAGGAGTATCCCTAATACTTTTCCAAAAAGGATACAGACATATAACAAGAAATTTTGGGGAAAAAAATTCAGACAAGAAAAGGTTCTATACCACATAATCCTCTGACTGATGTGTAGCCATAAGCAGTTGCAAGAGATCCAACATTAACACATTAGAGAAGACTTCCTCCTCACTGCTATCTGATGATATACACTAAGTGTAATATGACCACAGTTGGGAATCTTCTGTCTTTGTCTAAATTTCAGCTGGTAATAAAAAGAAAAAAATAGCATGTTACAGAAAAAAAGTCCACATCAGGATTGATACATTCTTTTGTTCCTCTATAATCTGCTTCTACCATGTTTAGGAAGAAGGAAAAAAAAAACCACCCAAAACAAACAAAAAATTATCCTGCATCAGATGATTGATATTAATTCCCATTTATTTAGCAAGGGTTCAAAGAAAACCCATTTAAAGAGCAAATCTATGTAGCAAAAACTAGGTCATGGGAGTAGAGTTTCAAGAGCTGCATATACAATTTGAACATGTGAAAGTACTTCCCTGGCTTTGAGGTGGGATTCCTACAAAATGAACTCCAAGGGTAACTTGCCAAGCCCACATCCCTTCCCCACTGTAAACATGTCCATGCACTGTGGACATGGGCAGCATGGTGTGTAGCTTTCCCGAATGATGCTTCCTTCTCTCCATCTTCCCCTGTAGCCATCCCAAACAGTTGGCTGCAGGAGAATCTCATGGGATGAAGGTTTGAACCTGCACTTTTTCTGCTTACAACTGAGGGACTTCTTTCAGCTCCCATAGTCAGAAGCAGCTCCATTTACTGGAATGTCTAAAGTCTGCAGAGCAGACAGCAGAGAGAGCTATAAAAGAAGGCTCTTCATTTTCTACCTCTACCTCCCCAAAGAATTACAAGCAGAAAGCAGGAAATGGAGAAAAGGGATCAATGAAGACAGTGTTTAGTGAGATACAAGAGTGGGACGTCCTCTGGTGATTCACAGGCGTATCAAAGAAAGGGTCAGCATCACCAGCAAACAGACACCCCTCTTGTAAAGCCTTTAAAACTCATTGTTTCTAAGAGCTTCCAGTTTAAAATATTACATCATTACATTGAACTTCATCACCAACAATGCTACAAATATGTCAAGGCAGGAACTTGCCCACAGCGTTTAAGTTACGTATTCCCTGTACTGATCACATATCTGCAGATAAAAAGCTAAGTGCCAGTAGGCCTGAACCTGACAGGTTCTTCATAGCAAAATGCTTTGTCTCCACACACTCTCATTCAAGCATAAAATATGAGTTCGGGAATTTGCCCCCCCTGTACCCCCGTGCCATTTGTACTGTCCGAAGAGCACTGAAACTGCACAGTCACCTTCCCACACTGAACTTCTGTCATTCCTTCTTGTCCAAAATAGCTGAGTTCGTTACCATCCAGAATCACGCTTGCTGTGTAAAAGGTGTCAGGCTCAATCTGCACAGGATATTCAAACCACACAGGAAAAGTGTTACTAGAACCATCCGAGAAGTATTTACTCAAGTTCTGGCCCAGGATAACTCCTTGCCGTTTGAGTTCGATCTTGGCACTGTATTCTGCTGATCCACAGCTGGAGCCGTAGAGCCCAAAGCCAGCAATAAACACTCTCTTATCAACAGCAAACTGGATGCTGTCGCACCGGCCCCTGTAGCGCCACTGGTTGCTGCGGTAAGCGCAGGACTGGAAGCGGTGGCACCGCTGGGGAACGAGGCCTTTGCGGGGCTTGCTGACAAACTGCAGCTCAGGCTTCTTGGCTGCCGTGTACCAGAGGAAGATGTCATTGGTCTCATTGAGGGTGAGAATCCCAGACTGAGCGGCGCCGTTGGCGAAGTCATCCAGAGCCATGGCGGGGATGCGGATCAGGTACAGGGCCTTCCCCAGGACTTTGCGCTTGTTCTCTATGGTCGCCGTCAGCTCCTGCCGCTGACACTCCACTTCAGCCCAGTTCAGAGCCGCTTCGAAAACGACAATTTCTTTGGCATTCAGAGTCTCCCTTCGGAGGATGCTTTCAAGTGTCTGAAAATCAATGTCGCAGAAGCCCTCAGACTTCAAAGCGAGCTCGGCTTGGGCATCAATCACTTCCCAACAGCGCTGGGTCAGGTCAGGTTCCTCGAATAAGCAGCTCTGGGAAAGCAGCACGCAGGCGTTCTTTGCGCTCAGGCTTGTCTCTAGGAAGTTGACGCAGGCGCGGGCAAGATGAGGGACAATGTACTTCTTGGCAGCGTAAAGAGTGGCCAGCACGGTATCGGCAGCCAAATCGATTTCATCACAGTATATGTACCTGAAACCAAACACACGGGTATAACATTGCTGCTTAATGCCAAAATGGAATATGTCAACAACAAACTTGCACAAATTATAAACAAATAAAGAATATTTAGATAGCTCCACATTGAAACTAAGCTGTGCTTTTGGGAAGTACTGACTAAATCCAGAAAGAAAGCACAAAACAAATTCAGCACTCGTGGAAGACCATGGAAGAGAACACGCTTAAATCTAAGGTGGATCCAACTTCCCACTCGGGGTGCATGCCACGGACACAACAGTCATGTTTACAAAGCACGGCCCCTCCAGCCCTGTGTCCCTTCCATACAGGCCTTGGCTGATTAGAGGCCATCTGCCCCTGGTGGAAGCTCCTTGGGTGCAACCTCACTTGGATAACCCAAGTCTGGAACATGTGTTACTAAGAGTATTTGGAGTGGATGTCCCGTGATGGTGAACCATGATTTACTGAGGTGTATATACAAATACAGGAATGAAGACAACAAATTAGGGCACAGAACTGTAATTTCCATGTCTTTTAATGCTTGCAGCATCCTAACTCAACTAGCACAGCGTTTTCTCTCAGTCTCACTGCATAAGGAGATAAAAAACTTTACTATGCCAGTGTGGTGGAAGAGATGAAGGTGAAATTCTATTTATGTGACTAAACTGCTGGGATTTGTTGCTTAGAGAAATGAAGCATTGTACAGTTTGTTCTTTTCAGTATCTCATGCTTCAGGGCCCCATTTGCAGCTGGTGAATGTAATGTGCTAAAACCATGCCAAATGCAATTTTACTCTTCACAGGGATAAGCAAGTCTTGATGGTTATGGCTGATAAAAGTGTCTTCCTCCAGAAAAGCTGAAGTTGTATGCGACCCATACTAATTAAAATTTTCAGGTTAGCAGGTTTCCCTACACAATGAATTTTTTGCAGAACAGATGTGCCTATAAAGTGGAATTAGTACCTACACTGATCTGATTACAGTTGTGAATAATTATTTGTATTTTTGCAGGTGTAGGATAGTATCCTCCAAGCCACACTGAGGAAACATGCACAGAAGATGTACTGCTCCAGCAACATAAAATCTAAGAGGCTGCAGAAAAAGAATCCTTACACAGAGCCAAACCTGTTTTTAACCTTTACTACTTGGTTTCAGCATATTTGTAACCACAAAGAGCACATCTATATATCAATGGTTACAGGCTTAGCTCCTTCACTGGCCAAAACATTTAAATGTTTCAATTAATTTGTTTTTATGATTCTTTTCAATGCTCTCCAACTTTTTCCTCCCTTCTATTCCTTCTCTTTGCCTGCTAGTACAGCAGAGAGATGACATCGGTTTTGAATCAAAATGGTATAGAAGTTTGCAAGTTTAATATTCATGAAAGTGAAGCACTAATATCACTGATTTACAACACACATAGCACAGACCAGCTGTCAGCAATACTCCACACCTCCCACTCTGCCAACACACCTCAACTCTGGTCTGCAATTGCTGATATTGCAGGTTCACCCTGTTCTTAAACTGAGGATTCTGCTAGACCACGGGGTTTGACGGTTTAGTAACACATTCATCCTGGGATAAGATGAGATCACGGCTCTAACTTGAACAGTCAAGACTGAGATAAGAGATAATACATTAAAGACACCAATTCAGTGTGTCAGGGAGACTGAGTTTGTTAGACTAGGAGTTTAACCCTGTTTTTAAAACTGTAGGAAACGGCCAAGAAGGCAATTTTACTAGGAGAATAACTAATATCTACCAGTCGAGGCATTATTTCCTACAGTACATCTGGCAATACCTCATCTGATGTTTGTTGTCAGAATGCCCATTCTATAGTAAAACACAAAAAATATTTATGCTGTAAGAATTCATTGTCCACGGGGGAAAACCCCCCAAAAAACAGCAAAACATCAAAACCAAAAAAACCCACAAAAACAAACTCAATGTACTTCTGACAAAGTTTATGATGCAGAAAGAAGTGTATGAAGGAGTAGGCTGCTTTGAGATAGGTAAAACATCTTTTCCTTCTGCAGCAACAGTATCATGAGCCTTCTGCCATCCACTGTTCACAGCAGTTGCAAGCAAAACTCAAAGGCATGATTTCCCAGAGGGAGAGGAGTGAGGGGGACTGTGGCTCCCCGCAGGCTCCACATGCACTGGACCCTGGGATGAGGGGAATGCTGCACTGCTGAGCAATATCCCTTTGCCTTCCCTGCACCATCACGGCTGCAGACATCCCGGTGTCCGCAGGGACAGGAGCGCCGCAGGTTCAGGCACACTGCATCAGGGGAAGGCAGCACTGGCAAGGTTACCTCAGCATCCACACAGACCACAAACTTTTTCTGGTCTTTCAGCTTTTTAAATAAAAGCTGAGAAGGTGAAGAATCCCATGGTTCTGGTCATGCCCTTACAGATAGCTTTCTAAATTGCCATTGGCTAAATAATATGCCGAGACCTAGATGTCAGCACTGATACTCTCTCTTCTAGGTTTGCTCTCTGAACACATTTCTTAATGATAACTTCAGAAAACATTCAGTTTTTATAAGGCAAATCATGTCTAGCCACAGTGAAATAGATTTGCTGTTCAAAAAAGAAAGGGGGGCTGGGGGAACCCCAGTATCTTGTATTTGTGATTTGTAAAATTCAGCGTAAGTTGGAGCTCTGCCACAAAACCAGAAAGGCCCGAAGGATCCATCTTCCTGTATAATGTCATATCTTAACTTGATATTCCAGGTCTATAGCACATCTGTGCAGCTTTTCCTGGCAGTTACTGATATTTGCACAGAACATTTCTGATGTTGATGATAACCTATAAAAACTCTATGTGCAAGTTTGAGTGTTCATCTACAGTGCCACTGAAATATAAAAAAGAAAAAAAAAGAAAGAAACCATTCTGTAATCACAAGCTAGTCAAAACAATCTATGAAATACAATAAATTGTTAGCTAGTGATTATACCATTACATGCAAGAAAATCTGCAGCATATTAAAAGGATCACTATCAGATACTGATGTATTTTCTGAGGGAAAAAAGCCTCAAAAGCCATAGCATTTCTGTGATAGGTCATTTCCCTTTGATAATCAGAGTTTATAGATACATTCAAGGACAACTCACCAGGGAAGCTGCTTCATTATGTCCATTTAGGAAAAAACAGCATTTCTGATGCAGTTTGCAAGGAGAAAACTAATGATCATGCAAACTGACTGTTTTTCCTTATTAGACAAAAACCCCTATTCACATAAACAGCCTTTTTATCACTTTCCTAATGCATCACTATGAGCTATGAGAAGAAATTTAATTTTCAGAGGCTATATTCAATAACTTAGGGTCATTTTTCTAAGACAAGACCAGCATACAGCAAGTTTATAAAAGAGCTGGAACAATGTCAATATACAAATCCAGCAATTTACTGAGTTTGGGGGGTTTTGTGCATGCATTTTTAACTTTTCACTATGCTGGCAGAGTAGAACAGTTGGTTTGGGGATTTTTGTTACAGCTGACAAATCTTTTTAGTAACTCCATTCCTTTGTGTAACATGTAGTGACAAATCAGATCGATAGGCATTACAGTACACAATGTGCCCAAAGATCCCCTGTCAAAGTCATTATTTACAACTGCCTACATTAGACTGATATATGCGTGCCTGGAACTAGAGGGGGAGAGCAAAATGAGGTAAAAGTTTAAAACACAAAAAAGAGGGATATTTTAAGCAACTGCTTTCTTTTTGTTTACATGCAAGTCTAATACTTCAGCTCTAACATTAGCAGAGTATGTATACATCAGAAAGGAAAACACATCCAGCAGATGAACGATGCTTACTTCAGCATTGCGAGAAAAGCAGCAGGCTCAACATCTGGTATACGGATTTCATCTTTGTCCTCAGCAAGCTCTCCGTAAAACATCGCATGGAATACAGAGCTCCCAACAGCCAGGACATACTGTTGAGAAAGGGAAATCTTATTTCATGCTTTAAACTAAAAGCACTGCCAACAAAAACAATGTGGGAGAGCCACTCTGAGCATACTGGGCTTCACTGACAGGGTCTATAGACACACTTCAGAAAGAAATGAAGTCCAAGTTAAGAACAAACTACACATTTTCCCTGCATTTTACTCTCTTAGGCATAGAACATTAGCTACTGGAAAACGCTCATGTCCACCACAGAAGTTAACTATTTCTAGAAAATCTCAAGAGCCACATTAACCAATAGCACAAAGCAGTATTCCTAACTTTACTGCCTTAGCACAGCAAATGTACTGTTTAACCAAAAGCACAAAGAAACGCAAGGGACAGACTATTTCACTGCATGCAGCCTTCTAAAATAGAGAATTCTGACTGTCCCAGAAGAGTTGAGCCTCCCACGCTATGTCCTGGCGTAATGGTGGGAGCTCTCTCTGGCTCTCCCTGCCTGAGTGGATAACGCAGCTGTTGCTTACTTTGTGTCCTGGCAGCCGCTGGGTCCCACCTGGTGGCCCGACCACAAAATGAACATCTGCCATCAAGTCATTGTTGAACATCACTGCATTTCTACAAACAGAGGGAGCGTGTTAATTTGTGGTGCCCAGTAATTCTCTGCTTGCCCAGACCCAAGAAATTTAATGTCTTAACAATTTAAACTTGAGTGGTAGCAAAGAGAAGCAGGTCAAATCATTGCACAAATATACCAGAGAAAACAGTATGGGGATAAAAGTGTGTGCAATAAAACAAACCCCCAAACTTCTGAGAACTTTTCAAAAAGTGGAAACCAAAGTCACGAGAACGCATCACTAAAAATCCCCACCAAGGTCTAAAAGCAAATCTTTTTGGGGATGCTGCAGCTTCCAGCAACATTTTTATTTACTCAGGACAAACAGCTGCACTGTCTGGAAAAGAGATATTAAAATATTTTCCATTACGAAAATGCTTGTTTCACACACAGGGAGAAAAAAAACCCAAACAAACAAAATAACAGTGTTTTGTTCAGCAAATAAATACATTTGGAACATTTTGCTACTTTTTCACTCCTCCATTCGAGTAGCAGAAATAAACTGCCCTGAACTTACCTCTCTCTGATGGTTGGATAAAGTCCTTGCCAGTTGGGTGCTGGAATAGTGTTGTTGTTATTGAGATTTTGCTGATGGTACTGCTGGACAGCAGTTGTATTAGTGTTGGCAGGTTTCTTTCGGGGAAAAATATCAGCAGCCATCTTCTTCTTCTTTTTGGTCTTCAAAGTAATGATTTCATAGCAAACTGGAGGCAATTTGCTGCTGCTACTGCTGCTGCTATTTCCTTTCTTAGAGCTCTTCTTGGATCTGTTCTTGACCGTCTCTGGAAGCATCAAGAAGAAGGTGAGACATTTCATGTTCTTTCCTTTCTCATCTACCATGAGTATACTGGTCTGTAAAACCCGACAGCCTAACTAGCTAGGAACATTAAGGAATGCACGTGGAAGCTGTTACACAGAAAGCAGCAGAGCTGAGAGTTTGCTTCTTTTCCAGCAAGACAAGGTGACCTTTCCAGTGCACCGAGTAAGAAACTGACTCTAAGTTTGATCCAGTACTTGAATCGTTAAACACATCCCCATCATTCCTGCCAGCTTTATTTCCTTCCAGATTTTCCCGACCAGGAGCGCGGGGAAGCGCTAGACCCTGGGCAGGGGGCAGGCTGTGAGGAGCGGGGACGAGGAGGCGCACGGTAGCAGTGCCAGTGTGCTCGGCGAGCCGGAGTTGTGCGTGGAAGGGATGCGAGCCGAGTAGGTATCGCAGCCGTGCGGATGGAGCCAATGGCTGCAGCCACGGATAACGATTGGATCCGCGCACAGTGACACCTATTGTGGCGTGCGCTGCTCCCACATTAAAGCCACAGCACTCGCACTCGGCATCTCCTACGCAGAGATAAGCAGTAAAGTAACACACGGCACGGTTGCGTAAGCGCACGGCTGGCCGGTAGCGTGTCTGTGTGCGCGTCTGTGTGTGTCTCTGTGACCCCTCCTCGGTGCCGCTGGAATTGCCACGGGGCGGGAGGGGGGCCATTAAAAAGTTGGAATCAAGCAGAAAGGTCTATTGGAGTCTAAGTGTTTCCGTGGGATCTGTTTCCATGGGCATTCGATATTAGCGTGGCTTGCTTTGCCTCTAGTATTGCCACAAATCCCTTCTGTAAGAGGTCAGCAGAAGCACACTACAGATATCGGAACGAAATTAAACAACCAGCAGCAGCAAGACAGCGATGCAGTTAAACAGCCCCTTTCAGTGCAGCTTCTACTCCAGTGTAACATGAATAGAGATGAGGTCACAGCTTCAGCTTTAACTCCTTGTGTTTCCAGCCTTTGACAGGGGTCCCAAATCACTAAGCAGTGCTAATTAAACCATCTTACACCTGACATGGCTGCACCACATCAGAAGAAAACTTCTAGATGTGCAATCAGATTAAAACAAACCAGAGTGAATCTATTTAGTCAGTATTTCAAAGCATTAAATGAAAAGTCTGAATGATTTAGAGTCTTGGGCAGAAACCACTCCTTGAGATGCAAACACTCCGATTTTATTCACAAATACTTTCTGAAATATGCAGGATGTTATGCCAACCAAATCATTTAAAGAGGAAAGAAGACTAATTTTTGGTAATTAGTTTACTCAGAACTTAAATTTAGATCAGATTTCTTTAATGGCAGGTCAAGTACATACAAACACCCCAAGGAAGTGTAGCCGCTTAAAAAGAAAGGAAGGGAAATAGAAAAATACTAGGTATGAGGTATCAACATTTCACACCTTAAAATACTGAGGGGGGAGCTAATTAAAATATGATTTCATAATTTTTAAAGAAAAGAATCCTCTTTGCTTTCAAAGCAAATTTAGCTATGCTTTGCCTTAATCAGTTTTGCTGGACAAGAGTACAACAGTGAAATTAAGAGTGATCAAAGGTTGGTGGAGAAATTTTCCTGAAATCCTTGACACTGACTTAAACAGAAATGTTATGTATGTATTGGAACACTATTACAACTGCTTGAACCACAGCTGCAGCTTTGTAACACCCGCTCAGAATGTCTTTAACCTGACTCTGCTACAGGTATTTCAAAGATTACCAGATCTCCTTGAGAGATGCTCCAGAGGAAGCACTAACTGAACACCCTGGCAGTTGGCCATCTGGAGGCTTTGCTGCAGTGGTTGGAGATGATGCCGTTCCCAGACACACATCTGTCCTCTCTGTCTGAAGTCACTGCTCATGGAAGGGGGGAAGCAGAAGGAGACACGTCCATGCCTCAAGCTGCTACATTTCACAGTCCAACATCTTACTGCAAAATCTTTTTGACTGCTACTTTAAAAGAAGATGGTGGGTTATGCCTGGTGTAGCTGAAAGGTAGAAATATGTTCCTAAATACATTGAGAGGCAGGTTATGCAATTGCCAAAGAAATTATTTCTAGCAAGCTTTTCTTTCTCCTTCCCTTTTTGCCCTTCTTTTTTATCTGCAACAGATTGATTTGAAAGGGAAACTAACAACCTAAACCATACTGAATTGTAAAGGGGGAAAAGAAGGGGTAAAGGAGGAGAAACTCATCTCACATATGGGATGGTTATAACTGCTCACAGATGAGTTTATAACAGGGACACAGCAGGTATTCTCAGCACAGAATTTGAGTTTGTTGAGCTTGTGTAAGTTTTTTTTCCTCTCCTTATGTAAACTTCTAGTTACAAAAATAACCCTTTTGCCACTGTACAGGGCAAACATTTCAAAAGGAAGAAGTCTTAAAAAAACCCTTAAAGATACAGGAAAAACACAGACTCTTCAGCAAATCTGGTTCTCAGCATTGCAGCTGACACAAGGCAAAAGATAACAGAGGTTAGGAGATTTGATTGTCATTCCACAAATCCATTTTATAGGCTCCCAAAGTATATAAAAATCAAGGTCTCTGCATGTTTCTTCAAACCAACTGACCAGCGCAAATCCAAAGATTATACACACACACCAGAGAAAGTCACTGGGAGGTTACAGAAGAGGAAGGAAGAGAATGACAGATGGACTGACCAGTTAGCTCCATCTGGGAAAGATGGATCATAAATATTAATCCACAGGAGTCCGCTACACTTTGAGTTCTGTAACACACCACACATGTTCAGCTTGTTGTGCTTTCTGGGAAAGGAAGGGAGGGAGAAGCTGCAGCTGAAGCACATTCTGCCTGAACCCAGAAGTCAGACAGACCCTAGCAGACAAGAAGTATCTGCATAACAAGATAAAAATCCACCCCAGTAAATAAAAAGCCAAACTGCCATCTTTCCCTGCTCTTAAGCCACCCACCACAAACTTGTCTGTTATGCCTGGAAAATAGTGTTGATCCCACAACAGACTCTATCTAGAAGTTCCTGTGAAAAACTACAAACCTCTTACAGGCTTCATACCGCCTTACACTGCACTTCCTCAGCTCAGAAACTAAGTCTCATAAACCAGTCATTAGATGCATGTGAGATGGGAAAAGCAAACCCCAAAGAATTAGGACTATTGGCACTCACTATTCTTTTTGTTTTGGCAGTAACTTCCATTTATTTTCCTATAACATAATTTTCTTGTTTTACTATGGACATACTGTTAATGAATTTTGAAATCAATACGCTGGCAGTCAGTAAAAGCAACCTATGAACTACTGCCTGTTGAAGGCCTAGTTAAAATACCCAGTTTAGATCAGTCTGTCTCCAGAAAGGGGATCAAGGAAATTGACCTTCTCTGACCCAAAGATCTATCCATTCTTGAAAGCTTATTACAATGTGCTCCTAATCTTCTTCAGCAAGTCTCATTTTTCGTCATTAATTATATATTAACAGATCTAAACTTGATATATACAACTGAGAAACAAGGAAATACAGTTCTTCAAAGGCACATTAATTTTTGTTTTATAAGCAAAGTAGTCAAACCAGAAATATTTTAACTTAAAGGGTGTAGGAAATTCTATGCTTAAATCTTAACACTAGTCTAATGGAAATTCAAAATGCCAGGGGTGGAGAATTAAGCAAAGAACTACACTCCAAGGCTACACATCAAATTACATGTCCATTTCAAATTATTAGGAGCAGGTTACAAGCCGTTAGAAATCAGCTCCTGATTAAATATTGTGAACAAGTGAAGCAGCAATTTTGCCGTTCAAATCCAAGTGTGTGCGATACACCTGCAATCCCAGTTTCATTTATTAAACCAAAACATAATATACCTTGAAACCATTGTGAGGGCTGGCACAGCAATCATATTAAAGCCCAGCTCTTGGTACAACTTTTAATAGCATGGTACTACTATATTATGCCTTTCTAAAGGTAACTTCCAATCAAGAAATCAATTTAATTTCTAGGGCTGATGGGAATACTCTTCCTCATATTACATCAGTCTCTCCTGGTGCACTAGCAAGGCTATCACTAGTGTTTCTGTCTTTCTTTTCTTCTTCTAATAAATTGTGTTTTTCTGTATCTCTCATTTACAGGCTTGTTCCTCATGTAGTAAGGTGAACTGGACAATTCTATAAAAAACAAGCTTTCATCAAAACTCTCAACTGTCTGTTACAACCACATCATGAATAAAGGAAAGAATTCCAAGTAAGCATTGAGAAAATGCATATATTTCTTTTTTGTAAAGTTGCCAAGTGTCTCCCTTGGCAGTTATTATGCCTATGCATTATTAAAACCCTTTGTTTAAATTCTAAATTTCCCCTTACAAGGAAAAAAATTTCAGATGACACATCTTGATTAAGCAAAATAAATACACAATGCTACATTTAACAAATCTTCCTGACTCTCCACTGACAGTTTTCATTGAATTTAAGTTGACTTTAAGCACTAATTTAAAAATGGAATAGACATGTTCAAAAAACAAATAAACAAACAAAAAATCTTATTAAACCCATCCCACACAGCTGCGGAGCCTAATTCTGTTTCCCTATCTATGAATTATTTAGTCCCTTGGAAGAATCCTTCCCAATCACCACTCCAACCCTTCTGTTTGTAAAAACACTCATTTGGAAAAGGGACTGATACCTCTACTCTTCAGTTCCTCAAGTGAAAAACACATTACGGTTGACAAGACCTCTCAGCCTCCTCTCTCCTAAGTTTCTGACTGGCAGCACTGGAAGTAACCAAGATTCCATCCACTTCTATCTGTTGCACAGAAAAGCTGGCAATGAAGTCTCAGTAATGTCTTCCATAGAAATAGAAAAAAAAAATAAACCAAAAAACCCTAAAAGCAGAAAGAAAGATGGGCAAAATTGTACAGACTCTCAGAGAAGCCAGAATATAGGCTAAAAAAATACATATACTTCCCAGAATAGCCAAGAGCTGGGAAACAGTAGAATAGTATCATAGTAGAGCTGCATCTTGAACCAAGACTAGAAGCTTTAAACTGAAGTTTAAAGTAGCTAAGTTGTATTTTGCTATAAAAGTCATGCTACACCTGAAACATATTTGTTACGAATATTCTTGACTGCTTAGTGTTTATGAGGATTTGAACACTTTGCATAATATCCACTTGCAATTTTTTTTCCTAAGTGCCCTTAAATGCTTTAAACAAAACAAAAGCAGAAAGTCCCTAGCAGAGCAATCAACAGGTAAACACAAACTTAACTGAAATAGAAACACAAAGAGTAAGTATTCAGAAGTGTTTTTCACTTCTGTAGTATTTGTTAGTATACAGGCTACGCATGAGATTTGTTTTTAGTCCCTCTGCCAAAGCAGCCTAAACCTTTTAATATGTCCTTTTTGTACCTGCAATCTTTTTCATTTTGTGTGGGGTTTGCTGTTTTGATTTTTTTTAATGGCAATATCCTTTTGGAGACAATGCAAGCAAAACAAAACATGTTTAAGAATAACATTTAGCCCTGTGTTTATTACTTGTATAAACATCCACTTTCCTTGTGGAGATTTCAAGTCACTTTCCATTCACCAGTTTCTACCCCAAGTGCAACATCTCCCACTCATTTTTTCCTGTTATTTTCTTGCTTAGCTGTCTAAAGTCTGCAATTTAACCCCAGTGAGTGGTTCAATAACTTTATATTTATGCCCCAAACACAATGTAACACAGAAGACTTCGCTACGCAGATTTTTTTCTTTCAAAGGTTTTGTTCCCTGATGGAGCAAAATAAATATAGTTAATGTATCAGAATGAGAAAGAAAAAAAATGTTTAAAATTCTTTTGTATTTTCATTCTGATTTCAATACCATGCCTGCTGCATGAATGACAGCCCATATGAACCACAACTGTGAAAAGAAAGGCTTATGTTTAAACAACCTACAGTGAACAACATATTTGATCCCGTTACAGTGAATAATCCCACAGACATTCTCTCTGGGCATATCAAAAGAAATAATGTCAAATGCTTCATTACAACATGAAATATATGATTTTACAAGCCTGCTAAGACATATTTCTCAATATCACAGTTTGGGAGCTGCAGGTAGAAAATATCCCAGAGCAGAACTTGAAATGCATTCTATGAGCATTAATTTGTTTCTTGATAGTTCAAAGTAAAAACCAGAATTATAAATGAACTCTGAGATGAGAAAACCTGCAACCACAAAATGAGAATTCAATTCAAGGTTACAAGAGATAAACTGGTTTTCTACTAATTTAAAAGAGACAAATTATGCATTTGTTCCTCATCACTACTACTCGAGCTTGTCCATTTCATTTCATGTAGAGCTTTGCTCTTGACAGTCTGTGGGGTCAAAAAATAAGTTCTTTATTAGAGGCTGTCATTTATTTATTTATTTCTAAACATGATATTGCAAACCTGAAAGCACTCAACCCTTTTTCTGAGACAAAGGTCAACTTTAATTCTACTCTGCCTCTTACCAAAACTGACTTACAAAGGAAAGATCAGATAGCTCAGGAAATTGGTAATGAGATACAGTGGTTTTCCTGTCTAGGTCACTAATTCTAAATTGACCAAGGTCAACAGTAATCAAAAGTCATTAGCATTTAATGATCATTCGGTGCCCTGTGAGAAAGAAGCCAGTGATCTTAGTGCACTTCAGAAAAACCACCACTACAATCAGGACTCACATGCTGCCTGTTTCAAGGGAGAGGTCGGATTGGGTGACTGCAGACAGAACTTCCTATCTTGCAGACAGATCTTGTTTATGAAGACAAATCCTTATACTAATTTTAACTTGGCTTAGAAACTATTATTTTCAAACTGAACAGTTAAATTAATACAGGATCTATAAACGGCAGAGTGTAAGGTGACTGGTCCTGCTCCTTGACATCAGCAGTTCCCACATGTCTTTGTCCCCCAACACACAGTAAGTCTGCACAATGCAAATGCAACACAGACCCCTTCTCAGCGAGTCCTTGCTTGTGAGAACTGATGGCACCAGAAGAGTAACCACCCATGAGTATCCACCGGGGAACTGCACTACAGTTGATTATGTTGGTGTATAATTCAAGGACTATGTTTTTCATGTGCAGATAACCTACATTCACCACGTCAAACCATAGTTTTGAAGTACCCAAGTGGGACAAAAGAGGGGGACAGGATATTGCTACAACACACACATCTGTTCTGTGGCCTGCACACTTCAGTTTCCTGGGACTGCCATGCTACCAGCATCTTCAACAAGGGCAAGAAAAACAAGGGGACTTTTGGAAAGCTTGCTTAGGTGTAGTAATGTACATGTCTGTCATGGGAAACCTACATCAAGTCAGTAAGTAGTTTTACATCTAGTGAAGTTTAGGGAACATGTGGCTTAGAAACCCAAAGCAGATCAGCAGCTTGTGTGTGTACAGAAGAACAATCACACACCTGGAGGCATTCAGTGTGTTAAATGGGACAAATTTGATAGGCTTCTTGTTCCCACTGCATTTTAAAGGACAAAAGAGGAAGATTATTGCAGTTAGTGAAAGAGGAAGAGGTCAGTCCACTGGCAAACCAAGCACCGGGTAAGAAATGACTTCTCAAACACATTCCTCAAAAGTGACAAATAAAACCAATGAGTAAAACCTCTTGCAGTGCTTTTACAATTTTTAAATAATCCCAACTTTTAGATATAAGAGACTGATTGCTGCTATATTGATCAACATCCAAATAGTTCAAGGAACGGAAAAAACCACAACATCCATTAAACTGCATTGTACTGAATTATCTCCCTTTGCTACAACTAGAAGCCGTGGATCTTGTTCCTTAACCTTGTTTACAGACGCTCACAGCACACTCAGCCTCTGTTTGAATCTACAAGGAGATAAAGATGTTGCCAAATTTCTATCTTATTAACTATTTTAGAAAATCAGATTTACTTTCCTTTGCTGCAAATAAGTCAGTCACGCTTCCCTTTGTTACCAATCAGTTATGCGTTAGTATTTCCATCACTTTTTCCTCCTCTTTACAAGTGAATGGCAGCTACTTTCCCATCATGAATTTTCAAGACAAACTTATATACTCCTCAAATTCTAGTTTCAGACTGTATTTTTCAGCATTAGGATGGATTTGTCTAGCAATGTTAAGATACCTTAAATGCCTGGGGTTTTTTTCAGAATAACCCTGTTTCAGAACTTCAGTAGAAGAAAAAAAACTAAGGACAGAGCAAGCAATCCATCAAACAGAACTGCATAATTAAAGGACTGTACAAGATAAACATACATACACATTAATTTTATGTATTATGAAATGCTATATAGTGTGAAAACCTTTACTTTTTCTTGGTCTACATAGGGTAGTATCACCGTGGTCTGATAGGAGTGTATTGCTGGAGTCAAAAGGCAAAGAGCCCTAAGGAATCCAGTGCACCCTGGCACACTTTTAAGTGCATTACCTTGCTCTAACATCCCATAGTAATTCCTTCAAGCTACATTCCTCGACAGAAACTGAGCAAGCTGTCTGGCAGGGCAAGGATTTCTTTCATCTCCAACTTGAGCTGTGCGCTGAGGACTCCAAAGGAAGGGAAAATACTGCAACAAAGGGACAGCCTAAGCCACTGCACACATTTCTGTTTGTTAATAACGTGCAGGCAGCTTCAACTCCCTCCCAGTGCTAAAGAGTATAGCCTGCAATTCCCTCTCCCACTAAGAGGGCAAGGTGACACCATTAAGGAGCATGGGGCATATTATGGATTAAGATTTTAAAAGGGACTTTGTTGCATCCACTATTGCAAGCATAAATAAAACACCTCACACCTATCAGAAAAGCAAATGTGTCCCCTGCCTGAAGAGTTGCTTTCTTTTCATACTCGCAGAAAAAAAGCCCTTACAACCAAGCAAAGCTCTAGTTCCGGAGAATAAAGTTTTGCAAAGAAAATTACTCCTTTAAACTGCTTTGGATGTGAAGAGGAGAAACTGTAGCTAGAGTGGATACAGAGTGTAACCTGGTACATAAATACCCTCACACAGACCAATGTAATCAACAAGTCATTCAACCCTGTATCGAAGTGGTACGTGATCCTCTGGTGAAGTATTTCTTGAGGATATCAAGTAATCTCAGGCTACAGGGCTGCACAAGGTGATATCTGAAGACACCTTTCACATCAGTTTTTTGCAGTTCTGCACCCTGTACAGCCAGCAGACATTCAGAGATCACCAACTACTTTCTCAGTTTTTAAAATGCCAGTGCTTTCCAGATGTTGGACTCATTTAGTTTTCTTGCACTGCAGCTTGCCAAGTTATCAAACTAAGATATGGCAGCAGGATCAGAAAACAGATAAGCCAGGCCCAAAAAATGGGAAGTTTGCAAATTCGCATGAAGTGACATCGTACTTAAGCTTCCCACCTCAGTATTCTGGCACACATATATGTGAAGTGGTTTTGTAACCAAGGCATGGGATTGGAATTCAGTTGAATGGCAGAAAACACAGCTGATGACAACTTCCACCACAAAAAGCTTTTAATGATTCCCATCACTTATTTCCTTCTTTTGCCTCATCTGTCAGCTCTCTGAGATACAAACTTGCTTATCACTTTTTTAAATAGTGATGTAAACAGGTTTAGCAACTTTAGGAAAAAAAGTAAAAATATCAAAAGCTCTAACAAGCAAGTGCCCAAATCATAAAAATTCCTTTTGTAACTTGCTTCTTTTTTTGCAGCCTTGAAGGGCAAGCTAAAGGAATTTCATGTTGCTTCTGAAAGGTGCTTCCTCCAGGGCAGAGCTGAAGATCACTGGCAGGGAAACACAAGGGAAGTTATTGTGCAATTAGCTGCAGTGTACTTACTGTGAGGGATTTAAAAGGAAAAAAACCCCAACACTAGAGTACTGAAGTCTACATTCAACTCTGGCAGGGCTGCAGAATTTACTTCAAATGAAGGCCCTAAAAGATTTTATTTGCAAAGTTAAATTACACAGTAAACCCCAGATATTGTACATTGGGGCACACTGTATATAATTTCTGTAGCAAAAGGTGAGAGCAGTTCTCCCCTACCAAAATAACAGGTATTTTGAGACTGACTCTGGCATAAAAATTAAAGTAACACCAAAACCAGTACTGTACACCTATAACCCAACATCACCCCTCTCTACAAAACACCAGTAAAAAAACCAAGACATGGATTAAAGGTTGACAGATCACATACTGAAAGCAAAGCACAGTGAGCACTAACAACAGTGCACAAAACAGAACTTCTCAGATAAGACATGGTTGTTTTAATTAGGCATCTTAGTAACCACACTTTAGGAACACGCAAGTATCTTAACTTCATCTCAAAGTTTTTCTCACCTCAAGTGAGAACAACCCACTGCTCCTTTCTAAAAGGCATCACCACCTAGGGAACACCATAGGGAAATGAATTTATAAACCTCAAGGTTCACCGGTGGATTTCTCAAAAGAAACACAAAAGCAGTAAAAGGTAAAGGTGTGGGCCCTTAAGTTAAGCTGCCCAGGTAGGCAGGGAAGTTCAGCCACACAGCTGGGGAGGAGGACGTGGCATTTATGTCGAACCAGGTGCAACTACTGACTGTGCCTCTGGAAAGTCTATTGAATTAATACTTTAAACACGTCTTCGACAAAAGCAGCTTACTTTGAGCAGGAGAAAAAACCCCAATGCCCAACTTTTGGGTTGACACCAGGGAAGCTCCCGGTGGACGCTCCAGCCTGGGCACGGCCGGGACCGGCGCTGCTCCCGACCCCTCTCCGTGGGTTCATCCCCGAGCCCGCCTCACCGCTGCACAAAAGGCGATGGAGCGGCCCCAAGCCCCAGCTGCGGACACGAATCACAAGGGCCCTGCCCGGGGGCTCTTTGTGAGGGGACAGCCGGGCGGCTCCGCTGCCCTCACCCACCGCCCGCGTCCCGCCGCTCAGGTGAGGCCTCCCCGCCCCGCCCCGCCCCGTCCCGTCCCTCACGGAGGCGCCCCCGGGGGGCGCTGGGGTCCGCCCCCCGCCGCCACCGCCACCGCCACCATCACCATCACCCGGGGAGCGGGACCTGCCGCGGCCACATCGCGGGACTCGGAACCTTTGCCCTCAGCGGCGCCCGCA
>VWZG01009477.1:2856690-2893346 GCA_013396735.1 Grallaria varia
ACTAACCACACTTTTATTTTTAAAAAAATAATAAACGTTAAAAATCCCATCTTTTCTAAAATTAGAAAACCCATTAGTGCCTGAAGTTCAAGTGTATTCATCCTGCACAGACTTAGGATTTCATATCTGAAATAAGTTGGGAGACAAACTAACACCACCTTTTTTTTTTTTTTTAATTATTATTTTATTTTATTAGAAATCCCCCTTTTGTAAAATTAGAATCTCATTAACGCCTGAAGGTGAAACATATTCATGGCTTACAGACTATTTGAGGATTCACCTTCTTAAAAAGAGAAATGAAAAAGTGATTTATTTTTTTGTGCATGCACCGGTATCTGTGAGGATGAGATTTCCCACTTCCCTTTGGACAGCAGCTTTGATTAAAAGTTACAGGCAAAAATACTTGGTCATGGCAAAGCTTTGCGTTCGCTCATCCAAATGTTACTCACCACCAACCTCTAAGGGGAAAAAAAAGGAAAAAAGAGGATATAAAAATAAACCTGCTTCATCCTAGGGCCAGAAACAGGCAGCCAGAGGGATGAACCACCCTTCCCCCTCACATTTATTAGGGTTTTTTTCCAAATAAACTCAATTGCACCAGAAGAGATTAATGCTGTACATCCTTCCTTGCATGAGCTGTTCCCATCCTGATGCTCCCAGGGTAGCCAGGTTTAAAAAACAAAACACACAAAAAAAGCCACCCACAAAATGACAGAACTTTTCATTTTTGAGCCGCTGAAGGAATGATCAACAGGGATCAGTCATTTCCAAGACCAGCGCCCATGTTTATCCAGTACCTTCATAAATAAGGGATTTCTCATAGCACCAGTGTATGTAGCCACATGGGAAATTAAAATGCGTTGCTAGCATTTATTTTTAAAGCTTAGAAAAAGCTTTATTTGAACTTTAGGGCGAGTTTGGTTTTTTTGTTTTGTTATTATTTTCCCCCTGAAGAAACAATTATTTCTGGAATCGCTGCTGTGTTCCAGCTTTAGTCTCCCGTGAACACTCATTTCCCTATATTATATACGTGTTATTCTAGCAAATACCTTTGCAATGTGAAATTAGGCATATCTGTGGATAATCAGTACTTTGCTTTTCCCATTTTAATATTTTAGCTATTGAAATAGATAAGAAACTAAATAGCAACAATAATGACTGTACATACACATGCAGTTTATAGCTCTTATGGATTTTGCCAGCAGAGCACACGCTTTAAATTACAGTGTGTAAATGATCATTTCATTGGGAGTTGGGAAGTCAACAAAATAATCGTCGTCTGAAGTGAACTTAAACACGCTGTAGACAACCACTGTAATTTTCCATCCTATTTGCAGACTGAAGGTAAAAGGCCCTTTTGCAACGGGGGTAATTTCAATGGGCAAGTGGTGGGGACAAGCCTTTTCCTCCAGTTAAAAGGTGGTTATTTTGCAACCTGAATTTGAAGTCTCATAGTAGGAAGACATGTTCTGCCTTTAATCCCAGGACATACAGGAGTTAAAAGATGAGGTTCTGGAACCGGACGATCTTTAAGATTCCTTCCAACCCAAGCCTTCCTATGATTCTATGATTTTTCTGCACATACTCTTCTGACTGAGAGGCAGTCAGGGGCTGCCCAAATTAGAGGCTCCACTCAGTAACACTTGTTTTACTTTTTTGGGCTCCTTAGAGCTCTCCTGCATTTCCAGCCCAGTTTTTTCAGCCACGACTACCCATCATGCCCCAAAGAGCTCCAGGCTCTGGTTTGATCCTGATCTCAACACGGGTTAAACTGCAGCGGTGCTCCACTGCAGCCAGTGGTGCAGGACACTGCACACCACACCTGAGCACCAGTCCCACCCCATCCTCAGCCCTCCTCTCTCACAGGGACTTACAGATACAGGGTGACAGAAAACATTACTCCTCCTCGGCACTTTCCAGCTCAAACACATGCTCACAGCTTGTTGGCATCAAAGTGCTGATATTTGGAGCTGCAGCCTCTCCTCTTCCTCCTGCAGCTGCACGCCCAGCATTAGTTACCTGTGTTGAATCACACAGACATGTGGTTACCTGTCTGAGCTGAACAGACCTTGCTGCATTTCTCAGGGATGTGTTTAGTTGCCAAGCACTGCAGTTTGCTGACAAGTTTCAGCTCAATTCCAAAGCAAACGAACCACCAGATAAGCCAGACCTGGCCAGAGCTACAGCACTGGGGCACCAAATCCATCTTCCAACAGCAGAGGAAAAGTGCCAAGTTCCTGGTGCTGCTGGGTGTTGATGTTCTCTCTCCTTGTGCTGTCAGTTTCCAGGGTGACTATATATATATATCTATATAGATATAAAATATACGTATTTTTATATACACAAATGTATATATTAATAAAAAATGAATATAAAACAGCTCATAAGGAAGAGGAGCAATAACCCAAGAGCAGCAGCAGAAAAGGTGTTTGGAGTCTTGCCTGCTCCCTGCCCAGGTTTCTGGACAAGGTCCAGCATTGCCTATGGCAAATCAAGGGCTGCATTTACTAGGAAAGGCAAAGCTGAATCAGCTGCATATTGGCAAGGGCTGTTCAAAGAATTTCTGGGATCTCATGGCCTTTTAACTGGGATAGGTTCTGCTCTGTGCTGGTAGTAAAATAAAGCCACCCGTTCCCGTGTCACAGACGTATTTTTCAAGTATTGAGCAGTGCTTTCCAAAGACTTACTAACTTCAAGAGCCATTTAAATATTCATTTTCCAGTTGAACTTGCATGCTGGGTAGGCTCTTCCAAGTGCTCCAGGCTATAATTAGCTCCTCCAAAAGCATCCCCACCAGGCACTTTGCTAGTGCTGACCACCTTTCTCCTCCCCACCTCCCCAGCCTCTTAAAGCTTTGCTGAATTTCTGTGCACAGCCTCCTGCAAAGGTTATCATCTTATGTTTAATAGTGGGGAAAAAGACAGCACAAGAGATTTACTGCAAATGGAAGCCATTACTGAAGCAGTTATCAAATGAAAGAACAATATAATAATGTCTAGTCATAAAGATATGAAGACTTGCCTGTCAGAGGCAAACACCTGACTTGTAAAATTAGCCTGGGCAGCTGCTGGAAGCTTTTGGCAGGCAGGACAAGATCCTTGCAACACATGGATAAGCACCCAGGTGTTTTGCAGCTATATAGGCTGGAAACTGGGCACTCAGACTGGAACCAGCCAGAGGGAGATGCATCCACATCCCAAGGCCAAAGGAGGTTTGCGTGAAGCGGAGATCTGCTCAGCACCATCCCAAGTATCCCCAGGGGGTCAGAGCATCCCCTGGGTCGATTCAGGGATTGGATGCCTCCCAATGCCAAATCCATTATCTTCAGCTACAGCTGAAGCTCATTGAGGCTGCCAACCCCAATTTTTAGGTTAAGTGTTAACTGACTAATAGCAGATGGTGTTGAATTTTGGCTCCTCCTTGACCTGTAAGGTCAGTCACACAGGCTATGAAACTGCAGCTAGAAGACACAGATAGATTTCCAGTCTAGTGTATTGGCACAGATGATTTTCCTGATCTCTCCCAGTCCTACCCTCCTGCCAACAGTTAGGGCAAAAACCCCTTCAGGCTTAACCAAATGGTCATCAGCCTTTCCAAATAAAAATACATGGACAAGTGGGTACCAGTACCCATCGAAAGGGAGGAAAAGTGTTATATTAAGACAGAAATGTTTGCCTTCTGAGAGTGAACTTCTCTTGTCAAGGACTGTCCACTCTCTCTCTCCACATGCCCCATCGCTTCAGCTCTTTCCCTACTATAGGAAAAAAATCCGTTACTTTTGGGGGGGGACAGTCAATCTCACTAGTCCTTTCCCACCAGACACATGCTTTTGCTGTATAAAGGCTACTAGGACCAAGCTCTAAGTCTCCATTATAAGAGCTTGTGCTTCTCCTGCAGCCTTTTATAGCTGGAATTTGTCATTATTAGGCCACAGGTGCAACAGTCCCAGGTGCTTTTTAACCTTTTCTTACCTGTCTCAGGAGGACCAGTGGCAGACAAAGGTGTTGCCTCTGTATTTGGTGAGTGCAGCACCACTTCTTTTGGTGTCTGGACGTGAAGGTGTTGGCCACTGTGATTTGCAAAGTAGTTTAAGACACAGAAAGAAACCTGATTTCCCAATGCCGGCTGTCAGCCTAGCCTGAACACAGACAAAATCCCATCAAACCTTGCTAGCAGTACTTGCTTCTAGACAGCATGAAGACTGACTCCTGCTGTCTTTAGCCATAGCTAAAGACAGAGCTGAAATCTCTGCAGTATCTTCAGGAGCATCTGCACTTCTCAAACACACCAGACTAAGGCATTTGATACAAGTCAAGGGATCCAAAACCCAAAAAAGCTGCTTTTCCGCATTGCCTTTTGGAGACCAGAGCTTTAATTTCCCTCAAAGGGAGCCTTAATTTCCCCAGAGACTGAAAAGTATGGAGGAATGCTTCCATTAACTTGAAATATTGGCTCAACCATTCCAACTATGGAGAAACAGCATTGCCTGAATGCCAGGTGAACAAGCTTCTGCTTCCATCAGTAAAAAGTATAAATAAGAAAATGAGACATGTTTGGTTTGTTGTTTTTTTTTTTTTTAGCTGAGATCAAAGAACCACAGTCTGTGGTCATGTTTTTTCTTCCTAGCAGAGATGGAAAGATGGAAACCTGAGATTTTACCAGTAAAGGTGGGCTGCAGCTGGTGGTGGCCATGGCTGCAGCAGACTGGTGGCTTTCCTCCTGACCTGGGGAACACAGAGAATTAAAAAGTCTGCTCCAGTGCTTGATGAGAGAAGCCTCCCCAAATCTGTGGGTGTTTAAGCCTGCCTCAAAGTCCTCAGAAATACTCCTAATAACTGGGAGTTTCTTTGCAAGCAGCTGCTTGTGGGATGTGATGAAAGAGCTGCACAAGTTCCCCCAGTTTCTGGCTGGGCCAGCCCACGGAGGCTTAACTCGCTTCTGTGCTCTGATGGCGAAATAAGATGGTGCTTTAATAGGAAAAACTAGGAAGGAAAATGATTATTGAATTTTACTGCAAAACCGCAAGGCAGGATGAGGATGTAAAAACGTTTGAGGAAATTAAACTGGCTGTAGGGAAGGGCAGAGTGTTAATAGCAGCAGCCTTAATTATCCAGACTTACCATGGCGGCACCGTGTAATAATTTTCAAGTATCATTCAAGTGATCACAACAGGTTAGACCCACCTCTTCTTAAATAATGCTGTAATTATTAATACACTTGTATTATCAGGAGCTGCTGGAAACATCTCAAGTCTGTTATTGCAGAGCAAAAGATGTTGGTAGAAATTCTGCATGTGATAATTTTGTGCATGTGGGTTACAAACCAAGCAGGAGGCAGAAGATGTGCAAGAGGATGCAGACAACATCTATACAGCTTGTCAGAAGGGGCATGGATGGATCTTTTACATGCTTTAAAGTGATTTGAAGGGATCATATGCACACCTTGTTTCTCCTCCAGAGACATCCTCTTACTCTTCCTCATCCATCCCTTTGCATATTTTTTGATGACAGCATAAGAATGGGGTGCATAATCCAACCTCAGCTCTGTGGGGAGAGCTGGTAGCAGTGATATTCACCAGCTTTGCCACCTGCTGACTAAGTATGTATTTTTTAATCCTGTCCTTTCAGTGCCTGAAGGAAGGGGACAGGCTCCCTCTGCTCCTTGTTTCTGTGCAAGGGGGGTGGATTAGCCCTGAGTGAGGCATCTTAAGAACTGTGACCATCTGGCTGTTGCTAGTTTGATTTGATTTGATGGAAACGGACAAATGTAACAATTAGTATAGCAAAAACTCCTCATTAAAGAAAAAGAAAAAAGATGACGGTGATTGAGCATGGATAGCTTTTTAATTTTGTGCATGACTGAAAAAAAACATATTAATTAAAATCCAGGGGTTTTTTTCATTTGGTTGGTTGGTTTTTTTGTTCGTTTTTTTTAATAGAATCACAAATCATTTAGGTTGGAAAAGACCCTTATGATCACAGAGTCCAACCACTAACCCAGTACAGCCAACCCCACCACTAAACCATGTCCCCAGGAGCCACATCTACATGTCTTTTAAATACCTCTAGGGGTGGTGAATCCACAGCTTCCCTGGGCAGCTTGTTCCAATGTTTAACAACCCTTTTAGTGAAGAAATTTTTCCTAATATCCCATCTAAACATCCTCTGGTGCAACTTGAGACCATTTCCTCTTGTCCTATCGCTTGTTACTTGGGAGAAGAGACTGACCCATTTTCAGAGAGTTGTAGAGAATGATAAGGTCTCCCCTGAGCCTCCTTTTCCCATGCTGAACATCCCCAGCTCCCTCAGCTGCTCCTCAACTGACTTGTGCTCCAGACCCTTCACCAGCTTCATTGCCCTTCTCTGGACATGTATATACAGTATTCTTGTGTTTGTTAGTCTCATTTTGTAGCAAGCTGCTCCAAGGTCCCGGAACCTGCTGACAGCTCATGAGCTCATGTCTTTGTACCATGGTCTTTGAAATCCTCCATGCTCAATTGTCTCCACTTCTCCTCTTGTCTCCTCCATCGCTCCACTTATCTCAGTTCCCACATCTCCTTGCTGACAGCCCTTGCAGGAGGGTGGGTTGTTGCCTGCAGCAGGAACAGTGTGGGGACAGTAAGGCACACGGAAGATCCTGGCACCACGATCCTGGCACCTGGGTATTTCAGGACTGTTGTACTGAAGTGCCAGCATTCCAATTACAGGCATTGTGGAAGCAGGAGCAATGCAGCCCTTGGCATTAACTGGCATTTGAGGTGTCTGGCTTAGCAACTCACCTTTCAAGCTCAATAGGCAGTCTAGAAGCAAATTCAAATGGGAACTAATGGGAACTAATACAATTCCCCAAACAGAGAAATAATGCCAGTGACAAATCCATCTATGATTTACTCCGTGATGGCAGAATATGCTTTCACCTGATTTGGAAAACCACTGGATGGCAAATGCTTTGAATGGGATGGTCCTGACACAGCACCATCAGGACATGATGGATGATGGTGCCACCATCCTGCTGGGTCTCAGGGGGAAGGAGATGACCACCTTTTTTGTCCACTTCATAATGAAAACTAAAAAATTAGCTTTAAAAGGCCATGTAGCAACGAGAATTAATGAACCTGAATATGAAACCCATTTGTGAGGGTTTTTTTACCTCTGGTCTCCTTTGGTTCAGCCAGTGAACCAAAACCCCCCATTATTCACAGAGCAGAAACAAGTTGTATCAGCATTCAAGAATTAAATGCAATTAAATATGCATAGGCAGCCCAACAGCAAGGTGATTTCTCTGTGAGTTGTCTGGCTGTGTATTAAGAGTTGCTGTTGGTGGGCTTGTCGCCAAGTTACATTATTTCCCCTGAGATCAAAACAAATCAACATTTCCCCGCTCGATGTTTTTGAAGATGATGTTTCAGTAACAGCTGAACAGCAGGGTCTGGAAAAGAATGGGATTATAGACAGAATATTAAAGGAGAAAAATTCAAAGACTACAAGAACTCGAGGAGATGGAACAAATTATTATTATTATTTTAAATTATTTGGGTTTAAATGATATCTTGTATGATTTCTCATGGGCACAAATTTAATGCAACTGCACCATTCCTTTGCAAATTATCAACCCCAAAGTAATTTGATAAAACCAGACCATAATATGATCAAGGAGATGGAAACAGAAAGAGCAGGGGATTCAGAAATAAGGGGACCAACCTCTAAACATGCCAGATTTCCTGTTCTGAAGGAAAAAAATCACAAGAAAAATGTAACTGCAGGATCTCAGATAGGATACCTTGCAGCATATACAGTACTCCCATTTAGGGAATAACTAGGACATTATATGGCTGTTTTTGTCTTTGATTATACACATTTTTGTGTGAGGTCAACATCTTAAGTTTTTTTTTTTTTTTTTGTACAATGTTCTGGGAGCACTTTTGCTGTGTGTTTCCTCTGTCAATCTGCAGCTTTTCTCTCACAACTGCTGCCAGCTTCGCTAAATGAAGGACAGGTTCTTCTGCAGTGAAAGATGCTTTTTCCTTTGGGGGGGGAGGGAGGGAACCCCAAAAACAGCAGGGGGGGATATAATTGTACTCATCACCTGCAGGCAGATATATTGCAATTTTTATTTGGTGTTTCAAGGATATGATGAAAAGTCCAGTTTGCTCATCTGAGTTTAGTGGAAGAAATTGAAGGTGGTTTTCTGCAAGGGCATGAGAAACTGTGGGAATAAGGATCCCCACAGTTTTTGGTTGGACTGATACCCACAGGGGACATCCCTCCTTGGTCAGGTCAGGCTCCCATCCGTGACACTACCTGGTCCCCATAATCAATGTGCCCTCAGGGTGTAGGAGTAGTAACCACTGGAGGAAATGGGGTGGGCTCTTCGCTGTTGCAAGCAGTGGGGCCCCTCTTAGTTTTTAGGGTGATCACTGCTCACATCGTGCAAACATCAGTCCTATTTTACCTCACTGGGAGCAGGATACGTTGTGGGGTGACTTTGATCCTGGAGACACTGCACTGGCAATGTAAGCCTGATTTATTATTTAATAATAAGTTGTTGTATACATGACTTTTATCCTCCTTAATCTCTGTCAGATTTGGCGTGAGATCCAAATAGCCTTTAATTTGATCAAATAAGCAATAAACCCCATCTGGCTCAGCTGGCAGGAGCACCCTCCAGCCAGAGCATCTGTACTGCTTTACACCTGCAGAGATTTTGGCCCAAGTTTTGCTATAGCTGAGCTCCACATGCTGAAAAATAACATTGATTTTCAATTCTCCGAGTTACAAAACACAGATTTCTTTTTCTGCAGGCAGGCGGAAGAACATTACCAGCAGCACAGCTTTTCTTAGCATAAAACTGGGCTAATAATAATGCCTGTATGGCCAAGAGCATGGTTCCATAGAAATGGGGGGGAAAAAAAACCCCAAACCCACATTCAATAGAAATGTTTCCTCACATGGAGAAATGCCATTGATCTGTCTTGGAGCGTGGGACATGGTTCATCACACCTTGCATGATGGGGGCTGCATTTCAAGCTAGTCTCCCACTATATATATGCATAGTATAGGTGTGTTTCACCTGGGAATAGATGGAAAATGACAGTTACCTGACATCCCTTGTTTCTATCAGAAGTATCTTAAAATTTTTAAGGCTTAAAGATGACTGAGATCCAGGACAATGGCAGGAAATACCAGATGAGGGCATCAGCATGTCTTACCCTTTTGCCGATTTTATAAACAATTCTGTTTCGTTAAAGACCCTTCCTTAGGCTCCCAATGTGAGGCTCTTTACAGGTGGTGGGGGAAGGAGAAGCTCCTCTAACAATCTTATGCATCTCTTTTGCTTCCCTCAAGATTACCCTACAAGTATTCATCCTAGTGTATGTTGAAACAGCCTATTTTTGACCTCTTCTGATAAAGAAGGCTTATTAATTTATTGCAAAAAGCATAATAAATAATAGAAATGAATGCCATCAGATATCATCTGCTGCACAGGACCCATGCCTGCAGTCACCAGTTCCAAACTGAAACATTTCAGTTCCTCCAACACAAGGATTAAAAAAAAAAAATCTTGTTCCCTTTCAAGCAGGACTGAAGGGAGGCAGCACAGACCTGCCTAAATTAACACTTAAAATGAGGCATCAGTGCTGGGAAGCCTCATGTCACAGAAAACCCTCTCAGATCACCAGTGTCTGAGTCAGGAGGCAGCATGCTGCACCTTGGGGTGGCCCCGGGGCTCCCCATCCCCAGCTCCTTGCCACAGGCTTTCCTTCCAGGCTGGGCTGTGGCTGCTCCAGATAATGTTTTGTGAGTGGGAAACTGAGGTGGAAGATGATAGAAGATTGTAGGAGCAGGGCAGAAAGCAGAACCTAGGGAACTGCTGGAGCCTTGCCAACATAAACTGCCTCTGCCCATGGATGACAATTCCAGCCAGCCAAGGCATGACTTCCTTCCTGGACAGTGTGGTCTGCAGGTTTGGTATGAGTTCAGCTAGAAATATCCATGCTATAACAGGAAAGAGTGACTGCTTTGTCTCTCATGCCAAATTTGCCTTAGAGGTCTCCCACGAGATCACTGATCAAGTCCTCCTCCTAAATTGGCCAGATCTGAAAGGGGCAAAGCCCTGCTGTGCAGGGCTGCCAGTGCAGCAGGAGGAGACACTTGCATCTCCAGAGGAGAATATTTTCATCATTAGGATAAATGTGAAACTGAGTTTTATTCAAGAAATCAAAACATCTTTGATGATTCACTTCCCACCATTCCTGGACAGTATTCAGGCTATAAATAGCTGTGCTTTAGGTATAAAAGGCTTGCAAACCGTCTTCCCCATAGTCTTCAGTGTGACAGAACAACTCATCAGGGTTAATGGCTGCTGGGTATGAAGGGAATATCAGTCATAGTTCATTTGTCATCAGGTATCAGGGCTGGACACACGCTCTGCAGAACAGGATTGACAGACTTGTCAGGATGCATGGGCATCAGGACCGGGAGGGGCCCTTTCAGCCAGAAGTGAGACATTTAGGGTGCAGACAGGGTAACTGTGGGATGACAGGTGAAGTATTTCTTAGCTGGTCACCCAGGGACAAGTAGCATTAAAAACGGAGCTGAAGCTTTCCTTGGCCAAATACTTCTTAGAAGCAATGAAGAAAAATAAATGTGCAGTGGAAAAGCCCTTCTAAAATGGTAATGTAGCCTGCATAACCTTTTAAATGCACTGGCTAAAATATCTGATTTCCTCTAAGTGTGTGATAACGGAAAAGTACCAGAGGTTTCAAGTGGAGGTCAGGTGAGTTCTTGTTCATATGAAGATTAACTCCATTACAGCTGGGAGTCTTTAATGAAACAACTCCCCGTAAAGACAGAAGATGCAGAGCTCAGCAGAAACTCTGCCATCCTGGTTGCTTCAGATATGAGCCTGGGCATGCATAAAGCCTGGTTTCCCTTAGATAGCCCTTAATGTATCTGCAGCAATGGCACGGTCCTGTTGGGACAAGTCCTGCTCTTGGAGCTATCGTAGAATCAAGGAATATCCTGAGTTTGAAGGGACCGACAAGGATCATCAAACCAACTCCTCCTCTGGGAAGGGTGAAAGGTGGCATCAAGGTCCTGCTGCTCCCCAGGCAATAGTTGTGTGTCTGGGACCACACAAAGTGAGTCAATGCCTATGCCAGTGACTGCTGACTGGAAGTGGTTAAGAGAACCAGATACCCATGGTATCACCAGGCCCCAAGCATGCAAAACACAACTGCTGGCTAAATTCCTAAGTACTTAAACTGTGCTTTTGGCTCTTAATCACTGGTGTTTTGAAGAAACCCGCTGGACAAAGGAGCTTAAAGATTCACCTGTTCTGGGAAAAAAAAACAACAAAAACAACTTCACAATACAATTCAGATAATGGCAGTGTTCAGGAAGACTTCAAAGGGCTCCAAGATGGAATAGCCTCATATGGAGAGAAGGTATGGAGCAATATGGGCTGCACTGACAGCATAGGCTATGTGCAGTTTATCATAGCCTTTAATGGGGGCATCCCATTGGCACCCGCTATCCAGGTCTCTTCTCCCACTGCTGACTCTCCCAAGACACTGGGAATGGCCACAGGCACTTGCCACATGCCTAATGAGTGTTCACCAGCCGAAGATTGATAGGAAGGAGAAATCTGCAGGGAGAGTAGCGAACCGACTTGGACACCAGACCAGGCAACCTCCGTGGCTCTTTAAGGAACACATTTGTACACGAGCTAACAACTTTGCTACACTTTCATACGTCATTAGGCTAATGCTCTGTTTAAATAGAGTCATCCATCATTTTGTTATTAAACCCCTTTGTGCCTGGCAACAAATTGATGGGAAACGAAAGCATTAGTAGGTTGTTTGAGGATTATAAAACAGCACTTGTAAGGTTCCCACTGCTTCAGTGGAAGGTGAAAAAGCACAGAGGAGCTAATTGATCGTACCAAAACAAGCTTCCAAAAGTGCTGCAGCTTAAATGGAAATAACCAACTGAGTTGCCTTTTATTTATTCTGACATGCTTCAGCATTCTAAGAATACATTTGGGTTGCATTTTTGGCTTTTTTCCCCACAAGTCCTGAAACTTGCATTTCTTAAAAAAAAAAAGACCCCCAAAAACCACTAAAGAAAAAGAAAAGCTGAGAGTCTCATGAAACTGGTACCTTAAGGAGGATGAACTGATACTAGACTCTGTATTTCAGAATAAAATGCTACACTCTTGTTCAGAACTTATTAAATATGTATGTATATTTCAGCATTTGCTACTGGATATCTTTATTTTAGTAACCTGTTGCTGGTAGATTATAGTGCCCTGCTTAATTCTGTACTGAAGTTTTGTACTTAAACCAGGAGTAAATCTCTTCTGCCTCACAATCGCATTGCTAAGTTTAACTTCCATATTACAGCCATAGGTTTTTCAGGGAAACCACACTTTGTGCATCACATCCTGTATGAAACACATTTTTACTTTGCCCAGGAAGCAGTTAACAATCCCATTTATTAGCCCTGTCAACAGCAGCTGTTGAAACCCTATAGCCCTACTTGTTCTTCATCTCCACAGCTGTAGCTCCTTGAGGAGAACAATGAGAGGTCAAAGGCAGTGGCAGCCCATTTTTCTGCCCCAAGGTCTAAGTCCTTCCCCAGCCCTCATCAACTACACCACAGAGCAGGTGAAGACATCAGTTGTTCCTTCTCTCTTCCAGCACAAGAAAGAGGTGGCTTTGACTGGCACTAGTAAGAACCACATTCAGAAAGAGGCCAGAAGAGATGGTTCTTCATATGATGGGGAAAAGAACTATAGCCTCCCTGACCAAGGATGCCAAGATGAAGGTGCTCACTTAGATTCAGGAGCAGCACTGGGATTAGGTAAGTGCTTGGAAAGCCCATGAGGGTTCATAGACAGTCAAAACACCTTAGGCTATGAACCTCTTAAGGACTGGGGAAAGAGAGCTCTGTTCCTGCCCATGGGCTTCAGTGCAGGGAGCACAGAATGGTTTGGGTTGGAAGGGAACTTAAAGATCATCTAACTCCAACCCCACTTCTACTAGAGCAGGTTGCTCAAAGCCCCATCCAGCCTGGCCTTGAACACTTCCAGTGATAGGGATGAACTGCTTGAATTATATATATATATGAATGTGGGAAGCAAAACGCTTTGAAGCTTGATTGTGTCTCTCCAGCTCCTCACACCAGGAGGAGATGAACAACAGCACACTCTTGTCTGCTTCTGAAGTCCCACCAAGTGATTATCTTTTGCCCTCAGCTCCGATTCCGCTGCAGAGAGCGAGGCAGCAGCCACCTGGCAGAGTGCCTTGGGAGGGGTCTGGCCGGTCCCCTTGCTGTGACACGCTTCAGACAGTGGCCTTGCAGAGCAAACAGACCTTCATTTCACACTGAGAGAATGGCAGAGCAGATTGTGAAAGGCTCTGTGAAGCAAGGCAGGCAACATAAGTCTCCTGGCCATCTACTGTACGTGCTAAAGACAAAACAGATCCCTAAACCTTTATAAACCCTAAAAGTACCAAAAGCAGAAAAAAGTAGAGACAACTATTGCACTGTTATCCATTACAATTTTATGTCTCAGAATCGTCTGGGTATGAATTTTTCATTTTTTTTCTTTAATAAGCACTAGCACACCAGAAAGTATTGTAAAAGAGGAAGAGAGCATCAGAGGTAATTTCGTGTTGGGGATACAAATGAGTAAGAGCAATCAAGCTCCATGATCTGGAAAGTGAGCTTGGTTTCAGAGATTTGAGGCTAAAAACAACTTTTGTTTTAATTTTATGATTGAAGCTAACAGCTTTAATTCACCTTCATCACTAATTAGCCAAGCAACCATGACTAAGTCAATTTAGTTGGAGACTAAGAATGAAAGAGAATAATCCCAAATTAACATCTCCACTTGTAACCTTACTTCAAGGCAGAATTAAGGTGACTTGGGTGCTTATTTTTGCATTTCTATGTCTTAACACCTTTAGGCTTCTTTTTAAAACATAACTTAAATTTAGGTTTGAATTTAAATTCCTGAGTGTGTTTTCTTGCAGCTAGAGCACCCCTGTGGTATGCTTTACCCATAAGCTCAACCCTAACTCTCTCTTCTTTGTTTTCTAGAGCTGTAGCCAAATAGATGGTGTTAATAATCCATGTTCAGGCTGCACGCCGTGTGCTAGTCACATCCTAACAGAATCCCTTACTTTTAATGCAAATAAGTAAATAGCAAATGGATACATTTTCCCATTTATTTTGGTTTTGAGAGGAACAATGAATTAGCAAAGAAAGCAGATGCAGGGCCATTTACAGGAGCACATGGGACACTGACTGGTATAATCTGCCACAAAGTCACTGCTCTCTCGTGTCCCTTGCAATATTAATCAGCTCCTGTGCTCTTTCCTGCACACTGAGCTCATTCCTGCCCCTTTTCCCTCCTCGAGGAGGTAGCACTGCCCCACAAGGAGCAATAGAGCTGTTCCCTAAAGTGGCACCAGGGGTGAGTTGTGTCTGACGCAGGAGCAGATGCGAATTTATGAAGTTTTTTTGGGGTTTTTTTTGTGGAATCCTAAAGCTCAGATATAATTAGTTAAAAGCCTTTCTAATACCATCATCCTCCCGACAGGGTGCCTTCCTGGAAGTTCAAGGTAAAACCTTGGCTGATAAGGGACTGCTGGTACAAGGCAGAATGAAGCATAGGGCAGGTCAATGTTACTGCCAACAACCAAACCCCTCTCCCCTTCCCAGCTGTGCCTGGGCACTGCATCCCTCACCACTCCTGCACTCCCCTGCCTGGGCTTCTTCCATGCTTTCCCAGACATCGAGCAACTCCATGTTGAGCAATGGACCTGATTTTGAACCTACTGTGTGTCATGAACACAATCCATGATTGTGGAAGCATGAACAGGGCTTCCATCTCCATGACAGCATTGCTCCTGCTACCTCTGCCAGCCACAGTTTTGTAATTTCAGTGCTGCTAAAAAGCTTAGAGTAAAAAGGCAGGCAAACACCAGGGCTCTGCAGGCTGCGTTTAGCCAGGTGTCTGAACTCCTGACACACTGGCACTATTATTTGTGTTAACAATATGGAAGAGATAATGTTAGAGCAGGGCCTGCGGCTGGTCTGCAAAGGGCACTACAATCACTTGCAGGTACCCTATCTCTGTAATGGTGCAAGTCAAACTTGTGGTGTGTGTGCTTTCTGTCTAAGCTAGATGAGAAAAAGTCCCCTTAGAGCAGGACTGCCACCAGCTGGCTCTCTGGAAGGGCAGTGATCTAGTTAGGCAAGCTCCTCTCCATAGAAAAGCCCTTTTTCTCTCTCTACAGACCTCCTCAGCACTCATTCCCTGCTCCCACACCTACACCTCAACAGTACAAACACCTCCAGGTAAACGAGCAGAAGCTTGCTTAGGGGACAAAAAGCTCCAGCAACCCAGCCCAGCCATCAGGGCATTGACCAGAGCAGGAGAGACCCCACAGAAACCTCACAGGAACTCCCACCCACCACCCCAAGCTGAAGAACATTTGGGGTAGCAGAAGACACTCCTGTTACAGCTTTGCCATTCTTTACACCATAATTGAGCACTTGTTAGACCAGAAAGTGAGAGAAAATATGCACAAACACACAAAATATGCACAAAATACTGCAGCTCTGGGGCACTAGAAATTGCTCTAAGATGTAATGGCACTGTGTAAAATGGAAGCGCTTTCTATGAGGCAAACCTGAGACCCAGAGCTTCTGAGTTTCTGGGGAGTGCTCAAACCAACAGAGATCTCATGTTTAAAGAGGGACCTAGCAGCAGTGGCACCACCCCTGGACAGAATTGCGAAGATATTTTTGGTGCTCAGGCATGGGATGGACTCTTTTTTACTACCTCGAGGTCAGCAGCCCATTGGTACACGTGCACAAAGGTTTCTGATCCTCTGAAATTACACCAATGCTTGCAAGGTTAATAGAACAGAAATAAGACAAATACCTGAATGCCACAAAGATGAGGCAGCTCCAAAAAAAACAGCTAGAGAAATCTGTTATAAAAGGAACCCTCTATCACTGCTGTTTCATGCAGTAAAACCTCAGAACGAGTATAACTGCTTTAGCAGTGCCAAGTACAAATTGAAGAGGAAAAGGCAAAATAAAAGGATCTTTACTAGTTTGCATCATAAAAAAAAATTCTCTGAAACAATAAGTCATGATACCAAAAATAAAATATTTTATTAAATACTGTGACCTCAAATTCTAGAAAATAAGTGACAATGGAATCCACTGCTTAATGAAGTCATTGCTGAAGATATTTTACAGCACACAAGCCCAATTCTTATGTTAATTTGGCCAAATATGGAGGTGAAATTCTTATGTTTTCAAGTATGAATAGTCTAAAATTAGCTCCATCCTCAGCGTTTGACACTGCCCACATTAGACTTTTCAACAGGAAGGTTGAACATGAAGAGACACTCCTGGAAGTGTTCAAGGCCAGGCTGGATGGGACTTGGAGCAATCTGGTCACATGGAAGGCATCCCTGCCCATGGCAGAGCAGATCAAACTATATGATCTTTCAGGCTTCTTCCAAAACAAACCATTCTGTGACTTAAAAAGCCTGAAAATCACTCATTTTCAAACATAAAAATGCACAAGTAGCAATTCAACAGTCAGGTAAATCAAAAGTTATGAAGCAGAATCAACAACACAAGGGACATCTGTAGTGTTATGGGAAGAGCTGACCTCTTTGAGGACTTGGGGCTCACATTTCATGGCAAATAGCACTTCACCTGCTGAAGCCCAGAGCTTTTGGTGCTCCAGGTGACACTTGCTGATGCCATCAGGGCTGTGAAATTTCATAGGGCAAACAACTGGGTTGAAGCACCTCTGTGCTCTGCAAAACACCATTGGATGTGATAATTCAATGAAATTATACCTTGCCTCCACACAGCACTATTAGGAGCTTTTGCACCAAAGCTGATTGTCCAGGGAAGCTGGGACTGGGACAGCTTATCCAGTATTTGTCAAAGCAGTAATTCTGGTGAGGCCTGTGCAAATAAGGCATCATTCCAAGCTGATAATCCAATGAAGTGATGTGTGCCACATACCAGAGAGCACCAGGCTTGTTGCTGTGCACTGTCCTCACCATGCAACAGAGCGAGGAGTAACATATGAGGGCTTCCAGGCTGTTTTCAGGGGTTCTCAACAACTCACTGAGAAGCAAAAAAAAACACAAACCCCTCGCTCACTGACTTGCTGTGCGGTAAAAACCTACTGCAGCCTGTCGACTCTGGGGAAAGTTATTACTACAGTTAAAGTAGAAAAGTATTGAAAAGACTTTTAAGAAACTTATGGAGACCTCCCAAAAAACACTGAAGTGAGTGCGAAAACATCCATATTTTTATGATACATTTTTTATGAAACAAATCAGACATCATCTCTCCACTCATCTCACTGGGATCAGGATTTTCAATACAGCAACCAGTGCCCCTGGGATCCCCCAGCAGCTCCAGCTCATGATAGAAGATGCCAAACGGAAAAGCTAAGAAATTACTAAATTATTTTATTCAACTAAATGTTTTAACAAGGGAGACGGCTTGGTTACAAAAAATGCTTCTATCCATAGCCCTGGGCTGGGAAGAGTTAAACCCCAAGTCTGCACAACAGCACATGATTCTTTAATTCTTTGCCTTTTTATTTTTTTCCTTCCTTTGAATGGGTTTGTTTGTTTCCCTTAGAGGCTGCAGTCACACACAATAGGCAGATTTTTCAATTAAGCCATTTTTTTCCACTTTTAGTCTTCAATGGAGCCCAGGTGCCAATTGTTTGCTGCTTCATTTCTGCCTTCCCTTTCCTGTCTACAGCTTAACCCCTTTCTCCCCTTCGTGCTTTTGGGGGTGTCATTGATCAAAGCCACTCCTAATGCTCATGTCTGACAAACAAATACACAACAGCTTGGTAATGGTCAGTATTATTAGTGACAAAAAACAAGACAGTATATGGACCTTTCTTTGGTGAATTTAGCAACAGAAAGTCAAACAATTACTAGTCATCTTTCATTTGAAGCTCCTCTTCATAGCATATTTATTCATAAAGTGAAAGCATTTGGGCTTTATTAAAAAAACAAAACAAAAAAACCACACAAATCACCAAGTGCCAGCTTAGGCGAGCCTCTTCTGATTTACTTCTGAAAGACTAACAAAGACATTGTAATGGTGGGTTTTTTTCCTTTTAAATGCCTCCTCACCCCATCATGTACTGGGGAGGCAGCAAGTTTTAGCACACAGCTGCCATCCTGTGCTCACGGAGAGCAACCTCTCCCACTGTCCCGGCTTCTGGAAATCACAGAGAAAGGTTTTATGCTGAGCAGGGATTAAGTTAGGCCCAGGCTGGGGCTCGACTCAATTGCAGTGCCACTGCTAGAGGTATTAAACCCTTCCATAGATGAGATTGATCCTGGTTGTCATGTAGCCACTGTGTTGCTGTCAAACATGCTCCGTTGTGGCTTTCCCTGACATCCTAATCAAGGGCTTGGGGTTCTGCCTCATGTATTAAACATCAAACTGGGCAAGCAGAAAAAACCCTCGCCCTGCCACATGTCTCCTCCTCGGGATGCTCTGCATCATTGTTATCAGAGAAAGGGAAAAGATGGCCAGTTTTAAAGCTGTAATGTCAGAGTTGCATTGAGGTAACGAGCACCTGATTTGCATCCCCTGCAGCTGTCAGTCCTCACCCAGTGGGGAATGAGAGCAGGGAAAAGGGAGAAGAAAGGGGAGGTAATAAAACAGCAGAACCACCAAGAATGGAGAATGCGAGGATACATCTAAAACTATACTCTTGAAGAGTTGAAAGAGCACAGTTTTAAGAACACATGCAACCCAGGATGAGGGACTTGTGCTCTTTCCAGATCCTCTCAGCACCAGAATCCATTGAAAACCCCACCTGGAGATAGGATGCTTCTTTTAGCCTTGCAGAGGTTCTTCTCCAGCATCACACACCAGCCAATGCTCTTTCTGTACACACAGGGCTGAGCCATGTGTGGCAACCTGGCTCTTGAGTTGTCTTTTGTTTGGTTTTTTCCCCCTAAAAGCCAAGAAAAACCCCTATCAAAATTTTAAAAAGAACCCCAAAAGATACAGGGAATGTGAGCATAAATATCCAAATAAAACAAGACTGAGCTACTAAGAGACACCATACTCTAGAGTAAAGTGATGTAGTACGTGGGAAGAAATAGAGGTACAAAGCTAAAACTATTTAGGAGGGTTTATGCACAATGTTCCAATCCAAAGATGATTTGGAAGTGAAGATTCAGTGATTTATCATGTCCCAGTTCTCTTCTCCCCTGCAAAAGCAATAGGTAGAACCAGCATAGCGTGTCTCTGAACATCACCCACAAACCCAGAATGGCTTCATCCTTGGCAAACACTGTCCCCTTGGGGCCTTCTGAAGAGCTGGGATTTGGGAGGTCACATAGGGGAACAGAGCTTCAAATACCAGAGGATTTAAAAATATATAAGCTTGTGAAAGCTGATGGGAGCAGGGAGAAACTGAAGAGTGGGTGTCTCACCAGAGGATCTTTGGCGAGAGAAGCCAAATTATCCTCAAAAATCCTTTAATGTAGGATCTGGGAGTGAAGCCCAGAAGTAAATGCAGGCAACATGATCTCTTGCCCCAAGTGAGGGAGTCCCCAGAGAGCCCAAAACCCCATGCTTTGCAGGCAGGATCTGACTGCTTCCACAGCACCTGCTGTAGGTCGAACCTACTCTTTATTTTTCACAAACCACACAAACATGGTGTATTTACGATCACTGCTCTCTAGCTAGACTTGGGTGAAATCAGCACTGGATCCCAAAACTGAAGGAGGAACCAGGTATAGGCAGTTCCTTCTTCAAGGCTCAGCTCCAATACCAGGCTAAAAACTTGGCATCCATATGGACTTGGCAGGGATTATTAAATCAAGTGGAAGAACATTTCAGGGTTTTCTTCAGATGATTGTTTAGGAACTTATTTGGAACAAGCTTCCTCCCCAAGAGAGATTTCAATTCTACCCATGCACACAGAGAAGAAATTAATACAGTGTTAAGACAGCTCAGCACTGAGAACAGCATGTACAGGCTGAGCAAAGTTATGTGAGACCCCAAACTAGGTATCAGCAATTTTTCAACCTCAAAGTTGTGAAGTTTTCTATGACAACAGCAACCTTCCCCCCTGCAGACATGTCACCCTGTGCCATGAAGGAACACACACTGGGTCCTCCTTGGGAGCTCAGAGTGACAGGAGTTGTTTCTCCTTAAAGGAACACTTTAAAGATTGAACAATAAAACAAAACCCCCAAAAACTGTGACTGGAATCCTAAGAACAAGGAAGATGCAGCTGAGACTTGGCCCCTAACTCTTTTCCCTGCAGGTTTGAGGCTGGCTGTGCCTTCAGGACCCTGCCTGGTTCCAGGCATCACACAGCTGGAGTGATTCATTATAGCACATTACTGATGAGATCTAGACTTCTGTTGTATTTTTGGGTTTTATTTACCCACCATAACCAAATAGTGCAATCCATGGACTTGGGAGCCATCAGTAAAATGGTTCATAAAACATTAAGGGCTGTGTTTCCCAATGGCATTGATGGGAGAGCTGTAGGAATTGAACTGGCAGCAGGGTATAACTAACTCAGGGTAATCTTAGGTCATTATGTTTCCAAGTGAAAAGGGGGTGCATAGATGCTTTGGATCTTCAGTGTCCAGTGTGTTCTGAAAATAAGCTAACATATGTAGCCTTTCTGAAGACTCCGATTCCCAGTCCATGTGTGGATGTAATGTAATGCACAGTGCTTTATGCAATTATACCTACAGATGCCTAAGTGAGAATTTAAATTAGCATTAACTTGATAGCTTTTGCTAAAGGAAGACAAATGCAAACAGGCGCCGGGCAGATTTTCCTGTGAAGCTCTACCGATCCCCATCAGTTCCCGAGGCACTGCTCCAAATGTAAACCCTGGGCATCTTGTTAGCAATTAGGCCCTGTCCAGAATGAGCCTCTCAGCCCAAGTGGGCTCAGAAATGAGACCCCAGCTCTGCAATGCAAACTATGACCATTCAGGCAACAGGAGGAATGGTGCTCAAACATAAGGACCCCACAGGTTCACACAAGGATAATTTTTACCCAGAAATCCCTACAAATCCATATATACCACTCTGAGGACCTGGAAATTATATGCAAGAAAACCATTATGGACAGAAACCTGTATGAAGGTTGGCCCATTGCCTCCAACAGACGCTCTTTTGCTTTGGAGAGCTGCGAAACTCTCTGCAGAGGCATTTCACAGTTGTCTGCGCACAGGTGTAGTCTCAGGCATGTTGCACTTAACTGCACATGGTTTGTTCCTACAATACCTGCACCCAGGTCAACCCCTCTTTTCTTGCCCAGAAGCCCTAAATAGGGCAAATTATCGAGTAGCACATAGGTGAGAGTCACTGTCTCACAGTTCTGCACTGAACCACATCTCATCACTTGCCCTCAATGCTTCTCAGATGCCCAGCATCCAAAACCCAAGGGGACTAAAGGCCTTGATAGGATGTCTCTTTTAAACACCGAGGTTTGCAGACACAGCTTGTTGCAACTTCAAAGCTGCCTATACCCCAAAAGCAACCTTTACTCTGACCTCAGTAAACCACTGAACTTGCCAGTGGTGGGTTCAAACCCATTCAATTAAAGAGTCGGACTTGATGATCCTTATGGGTCCCTTTGACTCAGAATATTCTGTGAAATAATACCCAAAGGGGATTTCTGATTCCAAACCAAGTAGGTAGTGCTTTTGTCTGACTATAGTGACTAGAGAAGACTGAAGTAGCAGAGGTTTTCTCCCTGTTACTGACGAGTGTTAGGAGGGCTGGCTTCCTGATGAGCCAGAAGTGTTGGCAGCAAACACACGGCATAAAAATGACTCACAAGCAGCCTGATACCTGAATTTTATGAAAAGCCAAAGCAACAGGACACAAACAGCTGTGGCAGGGAAATTATCAGCTGGGGAGAGTACCATTTGGTTGCTGCAGAAGCAGCAGCAGACTTGGATCCTTCCCTCCTGGAAGCAGGTGCAGGTCAAGCAAACAGATATGCAAGGGCATCGCGTCTCTTGGGCATTTCCCTGCTGGGCAGAGGGCAAACTGACATCAAATGGTTGCATGTCCCCTGTTAAACAGCACATTCCATTATCCCACTTTGCTGCAAGGAAACATCTTCTTGTGAGCTGACTCAGTCCACAGGTGCACATGCTGTCACCCTGGTAATCTGCTGCTTGGGAGCAGTTTCTCCCTTCAGTACCTCTTGGAATTGGCACTGGAAAAGCTGATAGGTTTTTAAGACACCTGGGAAGCATTTTCTGGCCCCCTCACCTGTCTGAGGAACAGCATATCTCTTTGAGCACACACCATTGCTCCCATAATCCAGAGGCTGCATTTCCTTCTTGGCACAGATTGGATAGAGGCACAATTGCTTTGCATGAAAAACAGGTTGTGAGGGATTTTTAAAGGAGTAATATTAAACACAAGCCTTACTGCTGTATCCAGAGAGGGGACAGAGTGCATTCCCTCCTTTCCTAAGATCTCCTGTGGGATCCTCTATAATTGTGGGATGCTCTGGGTTGTAGCTCCTGGACTCCTGTGGAGAAGTCGAAGCAGCAATAATGCAGCTACGTGTCCTTCAGCAGGACTCTCATCTCAAGACAGGAAAGTTCACATCCCAAAATGCACAACAGTAAATTCTCAAGGCTCACTAAAATGTTTCAAGTTTCTTCATTCCCCCCCTGTGAAGGAATACCACGACCTTGGAGTGCTGCTTTGTAGTTGGGTTTTCTTTTTTTTGGTGTTGAACAACAAAGGAACAGCTGTTGAGGTTTTTGTTGTTGTTGTCTTTCATGACAGGAATGCGTGTACTGAATATTTAGGACGTATTACGTGAAAATAAAAATACTGTTACTAAAACAGCTCATGAGCAGACACACGATGTCTCACACAGTGAGCTCCCAGTTCACGTTGTGGTGTGACCAGGAAAGTGGGGTGATGCTGTCCAGGCATCAGGGAGGCTTGTTGCAGGAAGGTGCTGCAGCAGTCAGCTGCATGGAAAAGCCTTGCTCAGGAGCACAGAAGTGACTCAGTTTCCTTAACCCTGACACTGGGGGACAGCACAAGCTGCAGCCCACTTCAGTGCTCCACCAGCTCACACCCGGTTTCCTGAATATTTAATTTCTGTCATTCTTAAACTCCCAGATAGGAAAGCATTAACAGCAAAATGGACTTGTACCTGCTGCCCCTGATTGTGACTCAAACTCATCTTTTCAGTTTGCTCTGTCCTTCAGCCCAACTCACCGTCTCTAAGGTGACTTGTTTTGGGGTATATTCCTGTGGCATGACAAAGGGAGGATCCTGAAGGCAGAGAAAGCCTCACACTTCTGTGCTTCAGCTAAGACAAATCAAAACCCTTCTTCAAGTACAGAAGCCTTCATAACTGAGGTTTCCATGCCATGTGGTTTATTCCTAGCTAGGAGGAGGTACGTGCCCACAAAATAACTCCTGGAAGCTCCTGTTGGTTTAAAAAGCAGACAACTGTGTTCCCTTGTAATTACAATTATTTACAAGAAGATACTATTGTAGGAGTTATACTACATGGGCAACAGCTCTACCCAGTGCCGAGCCACCAAGCTCAGCTAAACCTTTGCTACCTAAAGAGGAGGTTCCCCAGCCTCACAATTATGTCCCCGACCTCTTCAGCTCCCAACACAACTCACCCTCAGGAGCTACACAAGAAGCTTGGCCTGAAAGGCTCTTGGTACCAGAATGTTGCTATTTTCTGTTCTCCTATTTGCTGTGTTCCCATGGTTAGCTCCACCAGCCGTGCTGCACATAGGCAGAACTTATACAGGTGGGCTTTAAGGAAGATGAAAGAAAAGAGGAATTGTTGATGCTCTCCCTGAATGCTGCTCCTTGTCCATGGGGACTGCTGGCCACTTCGTTAATACTGTAACTTCACACTGCACAATTACACCCCAAAGTACCTCACCCTGCAGTTATAAAAATGAGAGTCCAGAACCCTGACAGCTCATTTGGTTATCTTTGTTCCAAGCATGAGAATAGATTGAGAGCAGCCTTGAGGAGAGATGAGATGCTTAAGGTTACCCGGAAACATGTGCTGGAAGCCCAGAAACCACCCATGTCCTGGGCTGCATCCAAAGCACTGTGGGCAGCAGGTCGAGGGAGGGGATTCTTCCCTCTGCTCTGGTGAGACCCCACCTGCAGTGCTGCCTCCAGCTCTGGGGTCCCCAGCATGGGAAGGATGTGGACCTGTTGGAGCAAGTCCAGAAAAGGCCACAGATGCTCCAAGGGCTGGAGCACCTCTCCTGTAGAGACAAGGCTGAGAGAGCTGGAGTCATTCAGCCTGGATAAGAAGGATTCAGGGGGACCTTGCAGCACCTTCCAGTACCTAAAGGGGCTACAAGAGAGCTGGAGGGGAACTTTATACAAGGACAAGGGGGAGTGGTTTCAAACTGACAGAGGGCAGGTTTAGACTAGATATTAGGAAGAAATTCTTCACATTGAAGGTGGTGAGGCCCTGGCACAGGCTGCCCAGAGAAGCTGTGGATGCCCCATCCCTAGAAAGTGTTCAAGGCCAGGCTGGATGGGGCTCAGAGCAGTCTGGTCTAGTGGGAGGTGTCCCTGCCCACAACAGGGGAGTTGGAGCTTTATGACATTTCAAGTCTCTTCCAACCAAGGCCTTCTATGATACCCTCAATTTCCATTTGATGGACACCACTAATAGCCAGGGAGGAGCAGTTCAGAATTCTGAGGCATCAGCTGAAGTTAACCCAGACTGAGGCACGCAGAGCTTTGCTCTTCCCCTGCACAGGCCAAGGGCTGCAGCTGAGCAGAGGGCAGATTCTAGCAGGGCAATGCCTTGCTCCTCTCCCAGCCTTTATGTTTTTCCTGACTATAACACACAGCACCGCCTTACAGGAAAACACTGGTGTCTTTTTTACCTTGTATCAAGCTGGAAACCCAAAGATGTTTTCCTATATGACAGAAGGACTGTTTAACTGCTGGTTTTAGAAGCCCAACTGCCTCACATGACCTTTGTCTCCATGAGTTATCCAAGCTGTCACCAGAGCTGGGGGCTGCAGCACTGCCTCAGCTCTGCCTCAAAAAAAGAAAAAAGGAGGCCTCGCTTCTGGGTATGTGGCACAGAAAAGCCCAAAGTTCCTTTGGGGAGGGAAAAAAAAAAAAAAAAAAGAAAAACGCAGATATGTGCAAAATAGACACTATCTACCTGTGAGCAGGCTCAGAGCTCCCACTCCTCCTTATCCCTCAGAAAAGTGCTCCTCAAAAGGTGAAAAACATATTTCGATATTTAGCTCACTCCCTGAGCAGAAAAATATGCCCTTGACCCAGCCTTATTTACCAAGAATGTGCTATTGAGGGAGATTTTAATCCAAACACAGTGCTGAAAATAGGATGAATTATTAAAATGCTGACATAGCACCCCATTTGTGTCTCTGAAGGTTGAGTGTAATTTTCTGCCTTTCATAATTGTTCTGTCTACCTCTTTCTGCCTTTTGCAGAGCATTTGCTCTTTCCCCTCTGGCCTCAGCTTTCTAAATAAAGCTTTTTATTGATTCTATGCTTGGTGTTCACTCCAGATGAGCCTCACCAAGGCAGATACATTGTTCAGCAGTGCTTTTCCCTGCTATTTTTTTTTTCTCCAATTTTGACACATATACTGTAAGTACAGGGCGGAAAACCCAGGACTTACTGCCTTACACACAATGTCAATACCTCTGGTCTGATCCAAACAAACACAGACACCAAGAAATAAGTCCTGGCAGTCTCCTGCTCAGTGCAACATTACACATCTTCAGATTTTGTGTCTCCCCAGAGTGTCTAGGGAGGGACAATCAAGACCTGGTCAGAGTGGTGAACAGCTGAAGAGGGGCTGTATATCCAACAGGAACTGCAGGCTCCAGGCATGCTGGGCTGACCTGATGTTTTAATGAAAATACTGATCATACTCCAAAAAAAAACCCTGCATAACTGAGTGGCAGAGGCCAGCTTTGATACAGCTCTGTCTCAGACTGATGCTCTGGAAACACAACTGCCTGACTAAGTTTCACTTCCATACTTGATGAGCATTTTGTGTGCCAGCCAGGATACTCCTTGTGGTTCAAAGCACACAAAACAGATGGGTTTGCATCGTCATCATCATCCCTTTCCATCCAATATGGAGTTTTGAAGATGTAGTCAGGAAACTCCCTTTCCTTTGGCATTCATGAAAGAGCACAGTCATCCAAGGAGTCTGAGCCCTTCTCCTTCTATGTCCTTTAAATGCCCCAACAAGGGACAACGTCTCTGTGCCAGTAAGACCAGCAACAAACAAAACACCTCCCAGGACACTGACACAAGCCCCAAGATGGACCACAGCCACTGGGCTGGCAAATTGCTACCACCTCTGCATTAAATGGATGCTTTTAAGTTTCATATCAGAACATCATAACAGCTTTATTTTATCATCTGAGTAATTAAAATAGACAAAGCACAGAAATTAACTGACAAACATCCAAATAAAATCTCTCAGCCAGTAACGAGGCTCAGGAGAGAGTTTCTTGTGCACACCTGCAGAGCCCAGTGCCCAGAAGCATCCAGCTGGCACTGCTGTCAGAGGAGGTCACCTTTGCAGCCCTGATATCGCACATCAGCGAGAGCTGGATTTGCTGAAAGGTGAAAAGCAATGTCACAGCTTAGTGCCAGGAAGGGATAAAGTTCTCATCTTCCTTCAGCGGGAAGGGCCCCACAATTGTCACTGTGTGGCAAAGAACATCCTTAAGATGTGGTGACAGTTTTGACCATCTGTGTGAAACTCTTCCAAGCATCAAATGAAGAGTGTTTGGTTTTTGTTTCTCTTTAATTGCAATTTTAAATGAATACCATTTCTCAACTTTCTTACAGCATTGCACTGCTTTCAGTCATGGCACTGCCAAAAGAATTACAGCATAGAAAATATTTGCTGGGTTTAGGTAGTTTTTACATAACTATTCAATTGTTCCACAGAAATAAAACCTTACTGGGAGTGCTCATAACATGTCAAATTAAATCTTTATAGGAACAGTTCAACATCTTTCCAAAAAAAAAAAAAATCAAGGATTTCTGGACTCAGCTTTGTGCCAGTAATGGAAACACTTCTGTCTGTTAGCAACATGCATTCCTCTTCCTTTTCATTTAAACCTGGGAAAAGATTTTTCCTCATCCTCACGCAGCTTTATCTTCAAGTGGGGTAAATAAGCATCTCTAAGCAATGGCCACAGGGATTCATTGCACACAGTGGCCTCTCATTGTGCATTTCAGTCCAGCATCCCTTTCCCCGGGCAGTCCTAACTGGAAAATAGTTGTGTTCTGCAAAAAGCACCGGGAGACCTTGAATTAGCACACTGTGGAAGTCAGGATTAGGAGGCAGTCACTAACAATAGCTGCATGCCCTTAAAGTCTCGCATTTAACGGACTGGTAGGAGATTATTTACACTGTGACATTAAGAATCCTGATATCCAGATGTCTCATCAGCTCATGAGGTGCCCTTTAATTCCTGTTACCTTGCTGAAACCTCGTGTCAAACCTGCATGGACTCTGCTCGCACCAAAAAATGACTCACTTCTCACTGCTGGAAGGCAATTTTCCTGACTAGGTTTACGTGTCTGGGTAACGGGGTGCAATAGAAAGGTGTTTAGGATTCTCACATCATCTTAGATGAAAGGATTAGCACTTTAAAAAAGCAAAATAATCTTTGTGAGACCCCAAAACCAGCCCCTTACTCCTGCCACAGAGACCTGCTGCACCCAAACGACTTCCTTTAACACACATAAAACTAAAGTGACTTAATTTATGGAGTTAAAACCTGTGAAAAGAAACAGACACGTGGTACGGCTCAGACACAGACCTGTAGATCATCTCCACAAAACCTTGGACTTTGTGCTTAATTAGGCATTGAGAACATGAAGCCTTGTACAGGACACGCTTGGGTGCCTTTGATAAATCCTGCAGAGGTTTTCATGGCCAGGCATTGCCCAGATAGGAATGTGTCAGAGCCTCCCCACTGCTTTCCTCCCACCCTCCCTCCCCATCCACCGGGACACAGAGCACTGACTCACTTGACCCTACATCGAGCAATTTTATTTCTTAAATGCATTAGTAATTTCATTAACTTAGACACTTTGGAGACTTATTTTTTTTAAGCCCAGCCTAAAGCCAAGGAAGCCTCATGGAGAAGATAATCGCTATTCGCACAGGAAGGCAAATAGGCCCAAGGGGACCATTCTGATCCTCTTGTCTGATCTCTTGCCATCTCCCGGTGAGTCTGCAGTAAATAATGGCTAATCTTAAACTCCTAAGATTATCTGACCCTAAAAAGACAGGTCCCTGACAAGGGGTCACCTCCTTTGTGGTACGGATGTCTCAGGAATGGGAGTCAATGCCAGACAAGCAGGCTCTAGATATTTTTTTTTTAAAATATAACTAGGCTTGAAAGGCCAATATTCAGTGTGCACCAAATTCATGGACTCAATTTTTTACAGCTGTATTGAGAAGGTAATCCCACTGAATGGCTACAGGAAGGCAAGAATAGCAGGGACCAAGGCCAGACTGCTGATGGGCTGCAGCAGTTGTAGCCAAAACTCCTCTGGGCAACTGTACCAGGGCCTCACCACCCTAACAGCACAGAATTTCTTTCTAATACCTAATCTAAACCTGCCCTCCATCCATTTAAAGACATTCTTCCTTCTACCACTATATGCCCATATTAAAAAAAAAAAAATCCCTCTTCAGCTCTCTTCTAGCCCATTTAGGTACTGGAAAGTGCTATAATGTCTCCCTGGAGCCTTCTTTTCTCCAGTCTAAACAAACCCAGCTCTCATGCTGCCTTCACAGGAGAGGTGCTCCAGCCCTTGGAGCGTCTTCATGACCCACCTCTGGACTTGCTCCAGCACGTCCATGTCCTCCTCATGTAGAAGGCCCCAGAGCTGGATGCAGCACTCCAGGTGTGGCCTCAGCATGATGGAGTAGAGGGGGAGAATTCCCTTCCTCAACCTCCAGCTCAGGGTAGTGTATGTAGATCACTGTGTGCTGCAATCCGAAATAAATGCAGAAAACCCCTACTCCTCTTCCATGAGTTATTTCCCAAACCATATCAGATGGCCAACCCCACACTTGGATTGCTCCAGCCCTGACCCCAGAGCATGCTTGTGGTAGGGATTGCAATAATTCAATGAGTTTTTGTGCTGGCTCAGCTCAGGTCTTCTCTTGAGCGCAGAGTTCAGCGCTACGAAATTCGCATCCCAATAAAACAGCCTTGTGAGAGAACTAGTGCCCATTTGCTTTTGGCTGGAACTGGGGCGTTCATTAATCCCAGTGCCTCAGGATGGACTCAGTCTGGCTCACCTCAGAGGAAAGGTCACTGCTTTGTCAGCTTTGCTTCTCAGCATCCTCTCATTAAATTTCCATCTAGGTGCCGCATACTTTGCCTGTTAGAAAGTGGGGATTTTGAGGATTAGCTTACTGTTTGCCAGACCAAACAGCTGGATGGAGAGGCACAGGGCTCAGGGAATGGGAGAGATGCAGTCCCAGAGCATGAGGCTGCTAAACAGTTCAATTCAGTTAAAAATCTGGAAGCTGATACATGATGATCTTTTCTCAGGTGTGGTGAGTACTGGCTGTTATTTTAGAGTTGGGTGAAGGAAGATGTGGTACTCAAATATTTGATCTGGCTAACGCAAACCTGCCTCATCAGGTACCATCTTGGGAGCTCCAGATATGCTTCCCCATGAGCTAGAAATTCAGCTACAAACTGCGAGAGAGATAAAGGAGAAGAGTCTGAAAAGACATCACAAAGAAACATTGGGAAAGATACACTCTTGTGATGAGCTAAAGCACACATGAGATATCCCAGCTTTCTGGATATTCCAGATTTCTGGAAAGCCGCTGGCCAAGGAGCAATATTAGCAGGTTGGCAGCCTCATTTCTGGATCATTCCCTGCTTTTCAACCAGATGCTAGCTCATCTCCTTGAACTAGCAAAGGTGATTTATAGACTCTTGTTACACTCCTCTGGGAGCTGGAGATGGCACTGCCAGCTTTGTGCCATACCAAGACTGCCCAAAGCCCAGTGCCATTTTTGGTGACACCAGGCTTTATAACCAGTTAAGCACAGCAAAGCCCATCCATTCCCCCTGCAAGCTCAAGTTGCAAGAGCAACTCTGAGGCTTTATTCTAGAAATACATCCCACCTGCCAACATTTCTATCCACACCACAAGCACCAGGGATCCCAAGGCAATGAAGATGTGCCAGTGATATTTTTACCTTTCTACCTCATAATAAAGGAGAAGTCAACAGCATATGCTCCAGAAATAGCTGCTTCATAGCTAAATACAAGCTACACTGTCCCCAGTAAAATATTACATACATTTTTCATCCTCCTGAGGGGAAAGGCATGGGAGAAGGTGTCACATGCAAGAAGCACGAGGCACATTGCTAGCAGCTGAGATACCTTAGATGATTACTTTTCTCTCATCACCAGAGATGAAAAACTCGTTTCATGATGACAGTCCTTTGTCAAGCTCTCTCCCTTGCAGAGCAAGTGCCATAACCAGCCTGCTTAGCGCAGTGCCTGCTGTAAAGTGACCACAGGAGAGAGCCCTTGATGTGAGTTACAGTCTGCAAGCAGAGTAGCAACACAAACCACATCGCTCCAATTAACTTTTCCTTGCCCCTGGTTAAGATTAATTTTTTATTTTTCATCAACTGGATAAAAATGAGCCCTCAAAAATGCAACCTTCCCACCACCTATATGCCATTACACTGTCACCAGGGGCACAGGCAATCCCAGGAAAGCCAAGATTTAGGAAACAACATGGAGAACAACTCTGACTGGCTCCAACAGTTATTACTGTTTAACCTGTTTGTTCACCCCCAAGCTTCAATGGTCTTTTCTTCCTGCTCTACACTGTTCTGTACCTGCTGCAGATTGTCCCAGTTTGGGGTAATTTGGCATTCACAAAACACCAAGTTCACATGTTTGTTGTGGCTGGCAGGTAGGAACATGCTTTGCAGCTGTTCACTGTACATCTACTAAAGCATTCCAAAGCCACAGGGGTAGGAAAAGCATGAAAAACTACATTTTATCATTACTGCAGTGGGCCAAATACACAGCAGGTTCAAATAAGCATGAGATCCCCCACCTTGTTACACCACCTGCTTTGAACTTTCCTTACTCAAGTCAGCCAAAACCATAACAAACATGTTATTTTAGGTTTCCCAGCAAATTCTCTACAGTTAAACAACCAAACTGAGGTGTTCTTTTTACCCTAATGATCATACAAGAAGGCTTCCAGCTTTCCCATTGCATTCTGTATTTAGCCTGAACTAGATTTCATCACCACTCAGGGCAGCTCATCTGTATGAGCCCCTCTCATTTTTCAGGTATATTGGTGGAGACACAGGAATGTGTTAGTCCCCATCCACACCCTTCCCTTGCTCTCCACAACCACCCTCCTGACAGGCTCTCACTGGTGGCACAATGAGATTGTACAGCTGGTTTCTCAAGGCTCCTGTCACACAAGAGAAGGTGCTTCCGGGCAGAACTGGCACTGAACATTAATTTTATGGAATTGAGGGTAAGTTCACTGTACCAAGAGCAAGGAGAGGCAAAAGCAAGCACTTACCCAGCCATCTGTTGCATGCCACAGCTTTCCTTTCTCCAGCACATCACACATCTCTGAGGCAGTGACCTCCCCAGGTGGCACTAAAGAAATTGTGGAAGAAGCTGGCAATTAAATAGGCAAGTAATGCCTTATCTCTGAGCCTGAGAATCCTTTGGGAAACTTCTCCCTGGACCAGCAAGTGGCACTTCTCCAGGATCACATTGCTGGGGGGCTTTGCAGAGAGGGCTGGGAAGCCTGTGCTCTCCCACGGCATTAACTGGGGCAGGCCATCACCTTGAACTTCGCCATCCTCCCAGGGACAGGGCTGCATTCAGAAACCCTGAAACATTTTGAAAGGGAGATGGAGGGGAAGGGCCTCTACAGTTTTCTTGGAAGCACAAGGGGAAAGCTACCCTATACCATCCCTACACTCCTCAGTTGTAATGCAGGGGGAATATTTATAACCCCTCCTTATATCCCCTCTCCCCACATCCATCAACAGCATCACCTGGGCAAGCCAAATCCCACACCTGGAGGCAGGTGGGGATGGTGCTCTCCCCAGCAGCAGCACAGCAAACCCAGCTGATACCAGTTACACACAAGATGAGTCCAAATATCTGCAGAGAAAGAATTTTAGCAGCAGAAACAACAGCTACCAAATGTTTTATGTTTAAACTGAGGCTGATGGTGCCAGGAGGAAGGTGACTCAGATCCATCTACACTTCTCTCCTTGGAGCTCAGTGCCTGTGTCATCCTGCGTCATCCTGCGTCAGCCACCAAATCAGCTCTGCTTTACTGCTGCAGAAACCTGTTTTTCATGTCCTCGTTTCCTGATGGTTTCTTGTGTGGGTGGCAGCAGAAAGTCTACGGCAAAACGTTTGTAGGTCCTGTCTGATGAGAGATGATTTCATTTGTGTTTGAACTGGTATTTATTACAATGGGGAGATGGGCACTTTATCCCTCTGGTTCAGCCCGAATGGCTTTTTTTTTTCAGCTTGCATTGCAAAATGATTGAAGAAAACAGCTCTAAGGCATTTCTAAAGTAAAAAAAATGTCAGCAAATTAACAGTGGCTTTAAGTTCATGCCTTATATTTCTGGAAGGGTGAAACCTCTGTGTTAAACCCTCCAGCTACCTCAGGCTCATCACTTGGGCTTTCTGCATTTCTCATACTCTCAAAGTACAATTGACCCACTAAATTCACATTTGTCTCAATCCTAATTCCTTCTCCATCCTTCAGGTGTATTTTCTCACAGTGAAATGGTTTATGGCCCCTCCTTCCCCAAAGGGGAGCTCAGTGCTTCCAGCAGGCATGGACAACACTAAACAAAGGACGCAAGAGTTTTTAAGGAGAATCTGACAAAAATGAAAGGCACAACAATCTTATATGAAAAGGCAATTTTTTCTTTCAGGAAATAAGAATAAAAAAAAATGTATATTTTTCTACCATGCTGATGAAATCAAAGTCCATCCTGCTGTGCCCTGCCCTGCATGTTGGGACTCAGGGAGAGCCAGTGATGGTGTTTTGTGGGGTTTTTTTAACTTCAAAGGATATGGGTAGGCAAAAAGGGTTTTCTAAGCTGTGTTGACTCCTGCTGTAGGTAGACAGATGCATAACCAAATAAGTGACAGATTTGTCCAGCATATTTCAAGTACCAATATGGATATTTTCCTTGCTAATTGCATCATTAGCTAATCCGCCCTCAAAGTTAAAGGACTTGTGATCAAATTACTACTGTGATAATCAGTGATGTGATTTTCCAGCTCTGCAAAACAGGTCTCCTGCCCTCATTTTGGCTCTACTTTCCCATCTACAGAGGTGATAATTTGCTTTTCCTTTTTCTTTTACAAAGAAAACAGGAGGTAAACCTCAGCTCCCTTTTTTTTTTTTNTTATAAATGAAGTTGGGAAGCGTATTGAGCATGAGGGGAGTCATCACTCTAATATTGCTCTGCAGTGCCAAGACAATACACTGGCAAATTAACCCCCCTTTTATCGGTCCAGGGGAGGGACCTGCCATCAAATAATCTCCCATCCACACTGTAGGACAGATTACAGAGAGAAGAGGGCAGCCTGCCAGGGAGGGTGGCTCTTGCTCTTCAGCATTGTAAGTGACCTGTCACCAAAGTTTCCTTTTTCCCATTTGCTCTACATTTCGCTGTAGCTTCTTGACCTCATTAGAAGAACTCCAAGGCCTGGCTTGGGACTGATGTTGGTAGAAAACTGAGCCGAACCCAAGGAATATTCAGTCAAAACAAATGAATCACAGAAAAGCCCATCATACAATTAAAAATGAAGATAACTCTATGGCTGGCCTTTGGCTGGAAGAAAGCCAGTGGTGTTGCAACGATGCAGACATTGCTGTAGGATGGATTTGTAAGTGCTGAGAGAGAGCAGGGGTTCATTTCCCCCTGTTTTTCCTTCTTTTAAATTCAGAGAGGAACAAAGCTGTGAGATTTTTCCTGCAGTTTATCATTGAAACCTGGCCATGACCAACCTGACCTTTTCATGCTGCATATGGGTAGAGGGGTTTGCAGACACAGCTTCCCATGGCCCATCCTTATCTTCCAGAACTCGCCTGTGTTGAACATATCCAGGGCCTGGGGGTCATACAGTGCTGGTTTTGTGCCAGTTAGACTCCCTGACCTGGATCTGGCTGGTGCCAGCTCACTCTCAGAGTGTGGCCAGACATGGGTAAGGCCACACTGGTGGAGGGGTGAGAAGGTCTCAGCTGTAGGGACACACACTGGGTCACCCTTCTTTCCCTCAGCGCTGGCCTGCTGTAATTACTGTAGTTGTACTCTCAGTTGAAGGCAAAGGTTGTTAAAATGTCAAAGAGGCTAATTAATGAAGGTTCAGAAGTACTGAGTGCTCATTAATGCAGAGAATCACAGGCTCACAGGATGGGTCAGGTTGTAAGGGACCACAGTGGGTCATCTGGTCCCATCTCCCTGCTTAGGTAGGGTCATCCCAGAGCACAAGCCACAGGATTCCCTCCATCTCCAGTGAGGGAGATGTCACAGCATCTCTGGGAAATCTGTTCCAGAAAACTAGTGTGAACTTCAACTGCTCAGTGGGTCTAGAAACGGGGTATTTAAATGCTTGCATGGCCATTACCAACACCCAAAGCATCTTCCAAGTGCACCCTGAACTCACAGAGGTGGTCGAAGGGCTGCTCACCTGCTGTGACCACCTCTTTGACGAAGCAGTGGCAGGGAGAAGGATGGGCTCAGGACCAGGGGTCATTGGCAGTGTCAGGAACCAGCTCTTTCAGAGGTGACCATCTCCTCAGAGCACAAAAGATCCACGGCAGCAGCACAGCAGAGGAAAACCCACAGCAATGCGCTGGTCAGCTGGGAAAGCAGGCACAATTTGTCATGGAAAGCCTTCTCTGCTGTGTCACTCAGGTGGGCTTCAATGGACAGAGAGCAGCGAGGGAGTAAACACAGGACAAGTCATTAAGAGACCGTGAAATCTGTACCAGCTCTCGCCAGCTGAGCCCTCTAAAGTATAGATTCATCTCCGGGAATTTTTCCAGAATTATGTTGTATTTCCACTTCACCACCAGCAACAATAAGCACACACAAGCAGAGCCCATGCTGTCCCCTGTTAACCAGCTGTTCCCCATGGGAAGTTTCCATGTCCAATGTCCACTTTTAGGGTTCTTACAGACAGCCTCAGTCCTGCAAACCCATAAACACCTATTTCTTGAAAAATGCCTCCGAGCTTCCCTTGTTAGGTCCCAATCTCTTCGTGTTGGAGTTCACGCAGAAAATTGCTTGCCTCAGGTCTGTTTAGGCCACTGGAAGCATCCTGGCTTCTTCGCCCATGGGGGGCCATGGCTGGGAGGGGTGTCTGCCTCGGAGGGGCTGACACCACTGTGGCAGGAACTGTATTTGGCGGCCTGTGCTGAGCTGCTCCATGCACTGCTGCTCAAAAGTTAAAAGCTTGTCATAACATGTCAGGTGGCAGTGCTGAAATGCAGGTCTGAAGAGACAACTCTGAGTCCAGCACAGACAGCCCACTCTGGGTGCTGAGGAGATGGAGGGTTGGCATCTGAGCTATGGAAAAAGAGGCTTCATATGCCTATGGCTGATCTCTCCCCTCCTCTTGCTGGAGGAATGCACCAGAGAAAGGAACCAGCTAGAAGTCTGGAGAAATGGTAATTTTAAACATTGTAACCCCATTCATTTTCTTGGAACTGTAAAATATTTCTGTGAGCTTCAGAATTGAGGGAACAGCAGGACAGAATTTTCTGCCTTATTCTTAAATAACAATAAAAAAATAGTAGAAAAAGTAAAGAACACCTGAACTTCTCAGTATGGGGAAAAAAGCAATTTGCCAGGAGCCAGTGCTAGGCCAGAACATGGGGCACTGTAATTTCACACTCCCAAATAACGTGGCCCAAACCCAAATCCCTTAATAACTGGGAAAGGTTGAAGCTGGCCTACAAATTATTAGTGCACACTGGTTACAAAGAACAGCACTGGAACAGGTTGCCCAGAGAAGCTGTGGCTGCCCCATCCCTGGAAGTGTCCAAGGCCAGGCTGGAGGGGGCTCTGAACAACCTGGTCTAGTGGGAGGTGTCCCGGCCCAAGGCAGAGTGTTGGAACTGGATGATCTTTAAGGTCCCTCCCAACCCAGGCCCTTCTGTTGTTCTGAATTGCTTTTTGAATTAGCCCCTGGGGTCTCTCGTGGGATGGCAAATTGTGTATAGGAGAGCAAGGCAGTCAGCTATGGACATTACAAAAGACAATGGCAGAAGCTAAATGAAGTCTTAAGAAGAGAATCGAGGTTGATGCACCTTTGCTGACACATTCCCCTTCGCAGCCTTTCCAGGGCAGTGCCTGCATTCCGAGGGAATGGTGATGCACATCAAGCCCGAGGTGAATGAGGACCAAGGCTGTCTTCTCTGTGTTGCTTTACCTGAGATCTTGGATGACACGGGGCTTTCAGTTGTTTTCTGTTGGGGGGGGGGG
>VWZG01009477.1:2893352-3220457 GCA_013396735.1 Grallaria varia
GGGGGGGGGGGGCGGGGAGTACTTAAAACAAACAAACACATAAACAAACAAACAAACAAAATGCTATTATTAAATACAATATTATTAAAGTCAAGAATTGCTTCAGCAGCACAACCCAAATATGTGTCCTCACTAGATTATCCATTTCATACCCTTTAGGCAACTCCTCTACATACCAGCACTAGCAAGGGAAAATCCTGTCAAAAGAAGGCTTTTTCTATGTTTATTCTCCAACTGTCCAACTCTTTTTGCTAGATCTCTACAGTTTGGAGCTGAAGTTACCATTTCTGACCAGTGCAGAGACAAATGATGAAATATTCATGAGTTGTTCTTGCTCTTCATCTTACAGGAGCATCACCCAGGACCCGATTTGCATGATGTAACCCAAGAGGACATTTCAAGAGAAAAGGACTTTATATAGAGATATTGAAAACCTTCTATACATTGAGGTAAACCCATCAAGTTTCAGCCCTCACTGGTGCAAAGCCACATGTCGTTTGAAGAGCATCCCACTAAATTTTCTAAGGATGTGTAAATGTGTCATCTGGACCACAGGAGATAGTGCAGGGTTAAAACACTGAACGAAACTAAAGTTAACAAGCCCAAGGTTCATAAACCTCATGACAGAAGCTTGCAGAAACCCTTTGAGGCTCATCCAGTAAAGCCCTATTGCACTTTGTTCTCCCCCCTCCTCTCAAATCTCCATCTGTCTGAGCCAGCATCAGCAGGAAATTTTGCATGGAAGCTTGCCAGATAAAAGAGCTACTTCATCTGGCTTTTGACTGCCATTAGTTTTTGAGAGTTCTTCAAGGAATATGTTAAAAACCTCTATTATTTTTAAACTGTGTCCCAAGTCAGAGATGGGACAAGTCTTGTCTCTATATGCTTGTTCTCTGTATCACCAAAAAGCCAATTCATGTGTGCTTTAATATTATATGTGCAAATATTTTCCATCTTCATTCTGCCCTCCTCACCTTGTCCTACACTGAAAACGGTCCTGCTTCCTGGAAATGCCTCAAAGTCCCTTAATTTAATTAAATCCATCTTACTCCCCTCTGAATTGTCCCAAAATTTCCATATACAGCTGTCTCACAAGACTAAGTGGACTTGACCTTTAGTCCTTGGCATGGGCTAGACTTTGATATCCCTGTTCACTTGCTGACACAAATAGGAGTTTGTCACCATGAGCTGGGGTGACTTGTTACTGTCTGCTCCTCTTGTCACATATGGAGATGGAAAACCTAGGAATTTCTCATAGAATCATGGAATGGTTTGGGTTGGAAGGGACCTTAAAGATCATCCAGTTCCAACCTCCTGCCAGGCTGTTCTAACTCACAGAGACTGTCCTGTCTCAGCCCATGCAGGGGATGCTGTGTCAGGGTCACAGTAACAGCAGAGCAGAGGTACAGGATGGTGCTGTCCTTGTATCTCCGTATAAATCACTGAATTTTCATCGCTTTTTAAAACTCTCTTAAGCATTTTATCAAGCTGAGGACACACAGAATTGCTGGAAGTTTGCGGAGAACTGCAGGAAAATAAGATTTGTCATGTTTGGGGTTTACCAAACTTGACAGCATCTCCTTAAATTTGTAGAGCAAACACTTTCAGAGCCATGAATTTTATTTGGTGTTCTTTATTAATACAGCAGCAACTTTTCTTTCTCTATTTTTTAATACTCGGGAAATGTCATTTTTGATCTACACTTTAATAATAAGTGGAATATAATTTCAAATGAAAAGTGCCAGGGAGGGTATTTATGTGAGGCTGTTCTGCCTCGGGCATTAATGAAGTATGAGACGGTGCAGGCAGGCACAGTTGCGTTATATGTAATGATACAAATTGAATGTAAGTAATATAATTATTTGTGGTGTAGCACAACTGCTGCACAAATAGTGTTCCCGGCAGTAAATACCACTGTTATGATAGGAAGGCACTGCTAATGCCACTAAGCATTACAATCAATTCTTGATAACATCATGTGAACCAAGCTAATAAATTGGGAATTATATGCCTCCTGCACATTTCTGTCTTTGTGAGCCAGGACCTGTTTGCTAATAGAGTAACAAATAATCCTGCTGGAAAAACAGGAAAGGAAGCTGGAATTTAACAAAGCCAAACCAGTCCAAAACTGAAATTGTGGATGCCCCATCCCTGGGATTGTTGAAGGCCAGGCTGGACAGGGCCTGGCTAACCTGGTCTAATGGAAGGTGTCCCTGCTGTGGTGGAGGGGGGGTTGAAACTGGATGGTCTTTAATGTCCCTTCCAACCCAAAGCATTCCATGATTTCATTATGCCAGCTGTACCTCTGCAAAATACAGCACTTCTGTCAGCATGAGCAGGGAGTGCCCCGTGCACCTCTGCCCAGATCAAAACATCCCGCGGGAGCGAAGAGGAATGTCAGGCTGCTGATGCTTTGATGGAAAACTGCCTTCCAACCCCCCCCAGCACGAGACAGTTCAGCAGGTCTGGAAAAGTCTGTGAACCACAAGTCACTGGACTGGAAAAACAGAAGAGAAATTATTCCGAGAAGTTGCACAAGCTCCCAAATAAACCAGTGGTGCTCCCTGTGGAGGAGGGAGCGTTCCCAGCTCTCCCGTGATGGACTGAGAGGAGAGATGAGGGCTAACATAAGCCTCACCATTCGCTGAAGGAGAAATTGGAGAAATCACTCAAACGAGGCAGGGATTAAGCCAGGACTGAGCTCTAGTGAGAGAGCTCAAGGAAATTTAGATTACAGTGATGGAGAGGAGGAAAAGATTAAAACTCAGGGTTGAGTGAGTAATGCACAACAAATGTATTCAAATGAATCTTCCATCGAGGCCCTTCCAGGGCTCCCATCACCTCACAATCTTTAATGCACTTACTCTGCTGGAAGGAAGGCAGTGCTGCTATTTCTGTCTTTCATTTGGGGAATGGCCACACAGGGAGATTAAATACCTTCCTCAAGGTGACCCCAAAGGTCTGTTCTGCAACAGGAGAATTTCAGGTCCCGGCATAGCCAGGGGAACATCACTGCCACCCAGCCACCTGCGAACAGAGGCCACCTTTGGGGAAGGCATTTGCTCCTCAGGTTTTTCCTTCAGCTGGTATTTGTGGACTGCAGATCCCTGGCCTGGGACTCAGCACCAAACAGCCCACAGTCAGTGCCAGCACCTTCCCCAGGCTCCTCTTCTCTGAAGCTCATCCACAGACTTCTGCTGAAGGCAGCGGGAAAATTTTTGAGGGCACTGAGGGGCAGGGTGAGTGCGACACGTTTGGGGTGGCGTGTTTGGCACTCCTTTAACGACTTCAGCAGGAGATGGGCAGGTTAGAGCTGCCTGCAGTAGTGACAGTGTGGAGACTGTGCTGTGGGAGGGGAAGACATACTGGAGGACTTGCCTGACAACTTGATTTGCAATGAAGTTGACTCAGTTTGAATCCTGTGCAGATCTTGTCACCGCAGAGCTGGATCCTCTCCTATTGGGATCTGTGGTGGAAGTAATTTCTGGGAAGTCTCTTCGTTGTGCCTTCTGAGCTTCAGTTCAGTTGGCAAAAATTTGTAAACAAGCTCCTGTGGTTATTTAATTTTAATATAAATGATTTCGCCCAGAGCTACTAGAAATTACACTGCTGCTTCTTCCACTGTTACCAGACGGTCTGTTAGCACTCAAGAGTTTGTCATAGAAAAAGCCTTCAATGGCGGCAGACAAGGGAAAAAAAAGTCATTTCAGACTCAGTACAGTTTGTCCCCAGTGCTCACACCGACGTCCTCAGAGGAATCATTAGGTCACATCCTCTGCCAGCGAGGTGCAAAACCAAAAATGAAGTGTTCAGGCAGCACAGACTGAAGCCAACCAGGGGAATGGTCCAACCATTTGATTACAAGCCACCTTCTCCTCCTTTGTCCTGGGTCCACTCCTGTTCATGCTTGTCCCCTGGTCCAGCTCCAAGAAAGAGGATGAATTGCTGTTGTAGCCAAAGAAGGTGCTTTCCAGGTAGAAGAGGACATTGCACTGGCTGCAGAAGACAACCTGGACCCAAGTCCTGGTGAGGAGGGGATTCCTGGGCCTGATGCAGCGAAGGTCAGCTTAGCGTACTTGGAAAAGGGATCCCTGCCCTCAGAAGGTACCTGCAGACTCTTGCTTTCAAACATGTGGGAGTGATAAAATGAGCTTTTTAATCTCATGGCCCCAGCTCTTGCAAGAAGTCTGGATGATATTTATTTGTCATTTAATTTAATTAAAAAAAAAAAAAAAGAGGAATCAGGAATAGCTCAGTATTCAGCATTTTGCAGCTAGCTGTCTGTGGCTTCCCACTCAGCCTTTGCTCCCCAGAAGCACCTTCCTCTGGCCCTGGAGCCCAGAGCCTGCTCAGCCATCTGCCCCCAACCCTATGGCATCCCTGGGTGCCATCCAGGTGCCTGTTCTGTTCTCCTTCATGAAAAGTGAGTTGGATGCCCTTGGGTGCTTTTCAAGCTCTTGCTGTGTCTGGGCAGGGCTCAGAATGTGAGAGAGATGGAGAGCCACTGCAGCTCCCAGGACCTTCTTGGCCCTCCTGCACATGCCAGGGATTCCTCACCACCTACTGCAGGCTGATGGAAGGAAAAAAAATCAGGCTCCTGGGGAAAAAAATCTTCCTTTTGCATGTAAATCTGGGAACAGCGCTGTCCCCAAGGCTGGCAGTGATTTTTACCCTGTGTATATTTTGCCTGGCTTCTTAGACCTGTCCAGCTGCCAAAACACATTTTCTACTGTTACCTTGTTAGCAAAAGCTTTTTCATTCCTCTTTTTCTCTTCCTCACACCATTTGTCCCACATCCCAGTTGTTTTCTGCAGTGTGCAGCCAGCTCGCTTCCATGCCTGCCATGAAACCCTCAACGTTCCTACAAACTTTCACCCCAAACCATGACAGTCCAAGGAAGTGTTTCCATCTGCCTCAGCAAATGATGGATGGGGGTCACATCACTTCATAAATGGAGCCATGCCATGGCTGGTTAATCTCTGTCCCCGTCCCTGGCTTGAGTTGCTTTAGCATCTGCCACCATCCCTCCCACCCTCAGCTCCCGACCATCATCGCACGGTCATCCCATTGCCCTGTGTGTGTCCGTGGCCATGTGTCTCCTTTCGCACATGGTTCCTCACAGCAGGCCCCCTGCACAGGCACACAGATCGTGCGAATCTCCCTTCCCACTGCACTCAGCGCCAGTGGCCAAGTGAACGTGTTAGTAACTAATTTATGTGGGCATGATTTACATGCTTAATTAGCTCTGCTTTTATTTGCTGTATTCGCAAGGCAGAATATTTTCCCACAAAGCACTATGCCTAGAGCCTGTTTGATTAGCTACAGAAAGGAAAGCATTCAGCAGCATAAAGCTGAACCACCAGAAAGTCAATACATATTAAAGGATTTGAAGGGCTTTTTTTTTTCCCACTAAACACATTTTACAAACAGCAGGGAAGACAAAATTCTGCATTCAGTGCTAGTTATGATGTTTTTTTTTCTTGCTGCTCTGCCGCAAACCATTCTCAAGGTCTTTTTTTTTTTTTTTTTAACTGGAGGACAAATAAGTGATGCAGAGCCTGGAATTTTTCTCAGTCCAGCTTGTTTCCCTTTACCAAATTTTGATAAGGTGCCAAACTGGAGACATGTAACCCCTTTGGCAGGGACTCTGTCCACACACCAGCAGTCCCAAAGGCTCATTCTGCTCAGGGAAATTAAAGTAAAAATTGTGCTGTTTGCAGCAGCTCCCTAAAAAAAAACCACCCAAAACCCTGTAAAACACAGAAAGCTTGCTTGGCATTTTGGGAAGAGACCTGGAGTAATTGTATGTACGAGCACCATCTGTTGGCTGTGTTACTGCTTACAGGGTGCAAACAGCATCCCAGCAAAAGTGCTGCTCCACTGCATGCCATGAGGGACAGCCTCAGCTTTCGGGAGCATTCTCTGGACAAACAGCCAGGCAGGTGACAGCAGGAGTCACCAAATAATCCAGCAATTTGCCCAGGCTCTAGAAGGGGAGCTTGGTGGCTCTCTACCTGTTGTCACCATCCCAATGCCCTCTGGACCAGCCTAACAGTTGTTATAATTAAGGATGCTCCATCACCCCCTTTTCCTTCACAAGTAACATATTTTGGCCTCAACAGCTAAGCAAATTAATTCAGTCGAGGCTTTGGGAGCATTTGGGATATTTGGCCACTACTCCTGTTCAGTGGTTTTAGGAACAAAGAGTTACAAATCCGCAGCAATTTACAGTCTGACTTTCCAATTACAGATTTGATGTGTTTTTATGCCTTTTAAGTGACAATATTTGTCAGGCCATTTGTTCAGTGCATTGTCTGCCTGTGCAGTTACACAGGAATTGGTTTAATTAAGGTTAATTGGTGCATAATTAGAGCTGCTGCCAACACAAAAGAGTGGCTGCAGACCAGGGAGAGACTCGACTTCTACACAGCTCCAAAGGACAAATAGTGTAAAGGGGAGATGACTGTTGAGTGGTAAAAACCTAAATTGCTCCATATTTTAGCTCTAATTTTTGTAAAACCACATGTCTAACTGCTTGGTAGTGCTGTCCCCAGAGCACAGAGCCCTGTCCCAGTCAATGAAGCGTTTTTAATGCTAGAAGGTGTTTGTGCCAATAAATCTTTGCAGTTGGATACTCTCCTTTTCCAGTGCAAAGGAACTGTGAAAGAAGCAAAACTGAGGAAAAGAAGGGAGTGAAAGATTAGCAGATAGACTGGAAACTTGGTGGAAACCCCACTAGATAGTAAGTAGAGTCTGACCACATTGGTCCTATACGTGTGTGTGCTCCTTCAAAAGAGCTGGAGACAGCAAATTACAGGGGGAAGGAGGTGTCCCTCATCTCACAGGGGCAACTTCTTACTCTTGAGTTATTATTTTAGCACTGACAGAATCCTGCACCTGCTGAGGGAAACACAGTCTTGCCTCTGCCAAGCAAAGAATTCCAGGGATCTACTGTAAAGGTAATTTCCTCCTCTGCTCCCCTTGACCAGAGTTTTCACAAGAAAAAGCCTCCATTCCCCCTACTAAAATACTACAAACTTTCCCTCGCCCAGTGCATACAAATTCCTCCTCATTGCCATGGTGAAAGGAGAAGCAGTGACTCTCCCAGCCACATCAGCACCATCAGCTTCCCCTCTTCCCCCCGTGCACACACTCCCCAGAAGAACGCAAAATGGTCAGCAAGACACGCTCAGAGAGAAAAAAACCCCACTGCTGTTGGCACAATTCCTCCATCTGCCACCCTCTGGAGGGCCAGGGCAGTCCTGGGGGTGAGCAGCACCTGCAGCTGCATCAGGCACTGCTGGAGGCAAGTTGTGCTCTTATTAGTATTTTGAGAAAAGCCAGGGCAGTAGCCGTACATCCTACAGGGCTCCAGAGGGCCCTGCCAGGCTGAGTGCCCACGTGGGCTGGAAATGAGGTCAGTCCCTCCTGCTCCGAGTTCCCACACCCCTCCCAGAAAAGCCCCTTTTCAAAGCAGCTGCTGTTGAAACAGACCGGTTGTTTGGGGGGAAAAGTTTGGAGACAGCAAAGCAATTTTCTAAGTACGAGCAGCTGGAGTTTCTTGATATGCAGAATTCCTCTTTTGCCCTCATTTTCCTCTTATCCACCTCAGTCACACAATGGCACAGTGACTGGTCATGCCAGACCTGCCCTTCTGCCTGTGCAGTCCCTGTGAAGGTCCAGGAGCTTCTTTGAAGAAGAAATACATAATTTTAGACCTGTTGACCTAAACTTCTCCCCACTTTGGCTTCTGACCTTCTCACCGAGGGCACGATGAGGGCATGAAACCAGGTGTTTCAGCACTGCAGCGCCCGATAACATACCCACAATTAAGTACCTTGCTTAAACCACAGAGTGAGCACCTGAAGCTCCACAGGGCTTGCGATGGGATCCATCCTCTCTAATTTAGCTGTCTGGGAATGAGGTGAACAGGATCCCCCTGTGGTCCTCAGGCAACAGTGGGGCCACCTGAGGGCAATTCTCCCTTCCTGACCCCAACATGCCTGCCCAGAGGGCTGTCTGCTCAAGCAGCCGTGTAACCTGCTGTATGTGATGCAGGTCCCACCCCAGCCGCCTCCTCTGTCTGCCTTCAGTGAGTCATGACCCTATGGAAAGCTATATATCTAAGAGGCTTCCATATTAACCCCCTGACAAATATCATGTCCAGCAAAATCCAGTGGCAAAGCCAATTCCAGACCAGCGTGAAGGAGCAGCAAGCACTTAAACATAAAACAGCAATAAATTATGAATTAAAAATGAGCATGGGGATAGAGGAGAGAATTATATGCCTGAGACAGACTCGTGTTATACAGGTGGTTTCAGGTTATTAACCTGCAGGGAACAATTAAGGGAACGTTTCCAAGGGGCAAAACAATGAAATGACAGTGTGACAGAAATCAAAGGACTCACTAAATCCAAGAACAGTAAAAGCAGCTTCATTCAAACTGTAGGTAACACAAAATAAGTAAATACTTTATCAATATGCTACAAGCACAATGACAACCATTGTTATGTATTTTTAACAATAATTTTTGGATATTTAATCTTTGCACGGTGATTTTCCAGATAAACCCTCTGTTTTATTTCCCCTGATTGTGGAGTTGCAGAATGCTGGGACCAAAGTGTCAGGAAAACACCGTGAGGGTGCAACAGCCAAGTCTGGGGGACAGGAAATGTGGTTTGGCATGAGCCATGGAGAACATCAGGTTGGCGGAGCCACCCGCACTGCTCAGCCCATCAGCAAACGGACACCAGTCTGACAGTGCAGATGATTTGTGACTTCCACAGTAAGAAACTACTTAGCACCTTGGTAAGTGAGGGATGAGCTTATTTCTCTACTCAGGACCAGGGGAAGTTAGGAATGGTGGCTTCCGAGAGATGAAAAATACTTAAGTAAAGATGAAAAAAGTTAAATTAACTACTTCTGAAGAGTTTCCTACACAGAAGCCAAATGACAAACTGGCATAAGTCAGCAGAGCTCCACTGATGAACTGGCTGGGGTCAAGTCTGCACCCAAAAAGGAGTGGAAGTCTCTTGCACCTATATATAAAGGCAACAGAAGGCCTTGAACTTCTTTTAAACACAACATACCTTATCCTGGGGAGGGAAGGGCAGTTCAGGAGTCTCACATGTGATGTGTGATCCTCCCAGTAAGAGTTCCAGTCATTTTTCTATGATTATTATTAATTTCAGGATTCAATGGACAACAGAGCTCTACAGATCCCTGCCATCCCTGAGGGCCAGCCTGCTGTTGCTATGGCCCTGGTGGTCTTGAATGAGGCCATGAATTATCACCAACACCAGTATTTTAGAAGGTATAAACAGGGCATTCCTGTTAATAAAAGCTTTTTACACCTTTTTTACTATGTCATTGTGCCCAAAGGGACACAACTCCTCTGTTGGTTCAAGAAGGCAACAGTTGTGTTGGGATGGATGTCTCCACTGAGAGACTGTGGAGATGCTCCCAGCATTTGAAGGAATGGGAATTTGCTGCCTCTCAATTCATGAAGACCTTCATGCAGGAGGAGGGCAAACATCCAGATGGCCCTTTGCTCCCCTGCTTTGCATCTGGGTTGTCTCTGTGCTCCCCACAAAGCGGCTGCAGGGATTAGCACTCAGCAGCAGTCGTGCTGCATCCCCTGGGTGAGTGGCTGTTGGGTGTTTGCCATTCTCTGAGCTCTTACATTAGATGCAATTTTTCACATGACATTTGTGTTTTTACTTTCTGGTATTTCATGTGCTCTGTTGACCAAACGCTAACCTCAGCATGTTTCTTACCAAAGGTTTTTGTTCTCAGGCTCAGGTTGACACCTGAACAAGCAATCCCAGGTGCACTGTGAAGTTTATGTGTTGATCTGGAGCATCCTCCTTAAATGTTGCTGAAGTATTGGTCACTCTGTTTATTGATTGCAGTCAGTAATATGCTCCCAGTGAATTTTCTAAATATAACAGAAGACTGCTCACCTCCAATTCTCTTCTTACCCAGCCTGGCTTCAGCTCATACTAATAGTATTCTGAATATCTTCTCTAGAATAAGTCAAATGAGGCTGATTAGAGAATCAGAAACAGCTCATTGTTACAGTAGCCTTGCTGAGCTATCAATCAGTTATGCAAGGGATTGGGTGCCCATTAGATGCTTTTACTCTGTTAACGTGTTGAACTTTGTTTTCTCATTAATAAGTGTGTTGGAACAAAATGTACAATTTATGGAAAGGTTATTATGACTTGGATAATGAAACACATGTTAGGCCATAACTCAGGGACCAACTAAAAGTCATTTGCCTATTAAAAGAAAATTGTGCTTGAGCCCATTCCATCAAGGCAGTGTACGTGGGAGAGGAAAAGAAGATGGGAGCAGGACAAAGAAACAAGTGCAAGGAGATGTTTAAGATACAGCTATACACCTTGATTTCGTATTTGGGGATGCTGTTTGTTGCTTAGCTACTGGATGTTGCCACAGCTGAAAAGCGCTGCTTGAAGAGTTGACAAGAAGGAATTGCTTCTTCAGGGGGAGGAGAGGGGAAAGGAATTATCTCCTGGAGACACGGCTGCTACAAAGCAGTGGTGGGAAGGATAGGGAGACATCAAGGAGGGATATTACATGCACTTCACTGTTCTAGATTTGGTTAAAAAATAATTGTAAAAAACATGGGAAAAAAAATGAAAAAGATCAATAAATAGGAGCACAAAACCACTGCCAGAAGCTGAACATACTTCTCATGAAATGCGCCCTGTTGGAGCAAGAAGAGCCCCTGTCCCTGGTGGTCCCCATCCATTACCATTAACGGTGCTGCACCAGCCCTGTACCTGCAGGCAAATTTGCGTCTGTGCAATTTGCACTTCTTTCCATATTAATTATGTAATTGGGGGCTGGAATTATTTTTATTTCTAATTACATTGGTTTTATGCACTTCTGGCTTGCTTCAATAAGCATTTAAGAAGAGAGAATTTTAACAGAACATTAAGTGATATGGAGAATTAAACAAACAGCTCAGAGTGATGAAAGAGGTTTTAGCCACGGTTTTGAATGGAATTACGCTGGGTTGCTGCATGACATCTCCTTTTTGTGCAGGGCAAAGGAGGCCTGTTAGCACCTGTGAAGTGCCATCCTCTGCCAGGAATGCTGACCCCTGGAATCACACACAGTCTAATCACAGACAGCGCTCGGACTATCCAAGGTATGACACCAAGAGAGGCTGTGGGAAGCAGTGCCAGAGGCAGGGCCCAGTGATGTGCTCACTCCTGTGGCAAGGAGGGGAGGATGTGGTTGAAAATCTGCTAAAACATGAGTCTCACTCCCTGTCTGCTTCCATGCCTGCCTGCAGACCAGGTTGCTCCCTCCTGCTCTTCACAGTATAGACAGGGAGTGGGAAACTAAAGACACTGAACTTCTTCAGGTTCTCAGTGTTTCTCAAAACCAAAGCCAGAAAAGCTATCCCAGTTCCTGTTTTGCAAATGCTCTGTATGTGGCAAATGCACACACTGATACCTCCTGAATAGTAGCTTTGTTTCCCAAGCTCACACAACATTTTAATTCAACTGGTATAAGGGTGGCAAGACTTCACTTGCAGAAAACTTAAGGTGTTAAAAATTGTTTTCAAACAGCACTGAAAACTGGGGCTTTTTTTTTTTTTGTATTTATTTACTATATTGGCTGAGTTGCCCAATGAGAAACACCCAAGGTCTTTTTAATGGTTAATACACATCTGCCCAGAGAGAAGAGCACTATCAGAGTCCCCCCAGCTCCTTCTGCACGTGCAGTTTTGCCTCTCTGAGCTGGTTTAGAAAAGGCTGAGGCCTGCAACACACAGAAAACTACCATGGGAATGGCCACATGCCTTTGGATCTGGAGCTGCAGTCTAATGCTCTAATTCCTAAATCTCCAGGTCTGTGGATGTTTTGCTTTCATGTTTCCCACCATCTGCCCCCTCCACCCTGAGCTTCAAGTCTGCATTTACTGTCCAGTGCCAGAATTGACGTGACAGAAGCTTTCCTCTGGCTCTTGTGGGCATATGTTCACCCTTCCTTTAACCCCCACCCACCCTTATTTCCCCAAAGGAGGAGACTGATCTCCCTGAGCATGGGCAAGGCGAGTCCCGGTCAAGGTCTGTGTATATAGACAGAGGTGTGGTCATTTATTTTTCTGGGCACAGATGCCCCTTGATTTGTGGATGGCCAGAGGCAGGAAAACCTTTTCACTGATCTCAGGGGGATTTACTCATAGGCGATGCTTCTGCCTCTGTAATCAGAAGGCATTTTGCATACATGGCAGGACCGAACAGAGCCCATCTGATGTCGTGGGACTGGTTCCCACTGCCTTTAGCATGACTGGGACAGTCCTTCAGTGACCCCAAGGGGGAGATGGTTGACTGAAATCCTATATCCCATTGACTGACCGATAATTGCAGGGGACAGTCAATGATGGGTTTTATTAATGCTTAATTAAGACAGATAGAAGACAACTTCCCTTTGCTAATTTGCTCTCCTGAACCAGGTCACACTCTCTATTTCCAAGTGAGCAAGACTTAGAAAGGCAAAGTGAGTGTCTCGAGCACTGCGACTGGCTCCCTTTGCCAGGGGAAATGAGCACACTTCTAGCTGGGCCTGGAGGCTGGATCTCCAAGGGATTCTGTCCTCGCAAGAAGATAAGGCAGTTGGTGCTCTGCCAGAGCACATTTATTACACAGAATAAAGCTGAACCAGCAGCTCTGCCTGGCCGACTGCCCAAACCACTCCAGAGCAGGCGGGTTGGACTGGCAGGATCTGTCTGAATAGCACCAAAACTTGAGCTGCTGTTCACGGCTGCTTTGCCCTCTTGCTCCCAGTGAGGAGTGGGGAAGGCAGCTGCTTTTGGCAAAGGGAGTCAGAGTATCTTTAAATGATCAGGGGAAGTGAAAAATCTCTGCAGCCCCCTCCAGAAGTGCATGTCCTTCTCATCACTGCCCACACTATTCCCTGTGCTGCTGATACAGTGATGGGACATTTCCTTGCTGTTTTAGCCTGACTCAGTCACAGTGTCTTCTGTTAGAGCTGAGAATTGAAGAAATGTTAAAAAAAAACCAAAACATGGAAAGGAGAGACAGTCTCGTATCTCTTGGGCTGGCTGACAAGGCAGTGACTTTGGGGACTAGCCTTCAAAACTGAGATTTTCCTCTCGTGCTCAGGCTACCTGGAAGCTGCCAGTCACCTGTTTGGGCTTAGAGCAGAGGATAGCATAATAAAATTCATTTAGACTGGAGAAGACTTTTAAGATCATCAGGACCAAACACTAACTCTGCACAGCCAAGCCCACCACTAAATCTTGTCCCCAAGTGCCTCATCTACACATCTTTTAAATACCTCCAGGGAAGGTGATTCCACAACTTCCAGTGCTTGATAACCCTTTCAATGAAAAATTTTTTCCTAATATCCCATCTAAACCTCCCCTGGTGCAACTTGAGGGCATTTCCTCTTGTCCTATCACTTATTTGGCAGAAGGGCCCAATCCTCAACTCCCTACAACCTCCTTTCAGGTAGTTGTAGGAGTGATAAGGTCCCCCTGAGCCTCCTCTTCTCCAGGCTAAACACCTCCAGCTCCCTCAGCCGCTCTTCTCAGGACTTATAAGTCATCACAGATTGATGAAGTCCAAACCCCAGCAGAAGCCTCCAGGCAATGCTATAATGAATTTTAGAGAATCAAGAGTGCAAATGGCTGTATGCACTCAATTTAAAAGAGAAAAGAAAAACCGGCGACATTCCAAGGGAGGCTGAGCCTGTGTGTACCCTCCCCACAGCAGCGGCGGGGATGCCAGCGAGCCCACCCCAGAACAAAGGCAGTCACACACAGCGAGGCGAGTCCTCCTTCCAGAAACACCAGGCAAGCACAGGATATCGAGCCCTAAGAAAACATGGCGCTCCCCCCAAATCAGTTCCACATGTAGGGAAAGAAGCAGGGGGAAGATTATTTGCCACAGCTCCGTTCCAAGGATTATGTAAGAGAAACACAGTAATAAAGATGTCTAAGAGGGAGTGTTTGTTGCCGCACTGCAAACAACTGCGACAACATCCAAACTTGGAATATACCATGTGTGGCCACACCACCTGGTGGACCTGGCACAAAAGTATAGAGGGAGCCACTGTCTACCTTAAGGAATGCCCTTCACCTTCCTGGAGAGCCATCGGAATGAGGTTTTTTTTTTCTTAAAAGGAAAACATGTGAGTGAAAACCAAACTGAAAAATACCATAAAAATGTACTGCTGAATCCGAAGATACCACTGCACACCTTCCCAGTCCATCACCCAGGGCTTGATTGGGCAGCGTAAGCAAAGCCCCCATGCAGATGGGTGAGGGGACACTGAGCTGCTGCGTGGGGGATTATAAAGGGCTGGTGGTTCTGCACCAACACAAGCTCTGCTCTGATCGCCGCCTGCTCACCACTATCTGTGTCATGAGGTTCATGCAAGGCTGAGACCTCGGATTAGCCCCGGCGTCTGGTGAAGCTGCCATCTGCAGACACGGTTGTTTCAAGGGTGATTGGCAAGGACCAGACTGCTGGGGGAGGGTGCACGGCAAAGCAAAAGGGCCAAGGAGTATTTATTTCAGGACACACTGGTCTCGCCAGACAGGAGCTCCTGGGAGAACTCAACCTAATTCTATCCCAGGAGAAATTGTCACCGAGAAGAAAAACCAGCTTCTTATCTTTCTGTGGCCCTGTTTTGAACCTTGGTCCAACAGTCCATGCAAAGCAAAGGAAGGACCTCCAGAAAGTACCTACGAGTTGCCCCTGTGGAAGGCTGGAGCTCTGCTCTGCTGCAAGCAGCAGAGATCAGCTGAAATGGGATCTCCAGACAAATCCACCACAGCTGTTGTGTGACCCACACAGGAGGAGGAAGGATAGTGGGTATCAGCTCCTACTTGTACCAGCTCCTGATATCCCAAGAAAGCCTTTGTCTCAGGGATAATGGCCACCACACAGATACTTCATATGGGATATTGCCAAGGGACAACCTTGCCAATATTCTTTCACTGAGAATATCTCATCCTCTCACCTTAAAGCTGCAGAGCATTTTATGAACAGAAGTTAGATTTCAGAACACTCCTAAATGTGAACAAGTGTTACTAAGCCAGTTTCCAAAGCCCTTATTCCTGTCAGCTGACCAGTTTTTCATATATTTGATCACATCAGTTATGCTTCATTAGTGAGACTCCAAACATGCACTGCAAAACTAGTAGAGAAAATGCATTTGATTCTGTTGCTGCCTTTGAAGGATCTGTGTCATCCATTACTATGTTATGGGTAAAAAGCTTTCTCTGACACGACTCTCCTGTAATTTGAAGCCAGAGGTTTTATTTTCTTTCTGAATCATCCATCTATGAGACATTTTCCTGTTAGTTTGAAGCCCAAGATTGTACTAAAGTAGAGGTAAAATGAAAAATCTCTCCTATCTGAACCAAGGTACATTTGACTCACGCCCGAAGGGCTGAAACAACCATGTAGTCTGGGAGAGCTGGGAGCTCCCACCACCAAGAGCAGGGCAGGAAGCACCGTTCGGTCCATGTGCCCCTTCCAGGCTCAGGAGGGTCTTTATGGCATGGCTGTAACAACAAATTATGATATATGAAATTCACAATTCAACAAACATTCAGCTGGAGGCCAAACTAGGTCTCCTGCATAATGCAAAACTACATCATTTGTCTAGAAGTTTCCTGAATGAAGCGAACAACCTGAAATAAAACGTTTAAAATCAATTCAAGCGAAGAGAAGAGATGGGGTCCAGGGCAAAGGAAGATGGGGGGTTAGCAAAACAGAAGTAAAAGAGGTTGTTTGAACAAAATGGTTTGTTTGTTTGAACCAAAATTAAACTGCTTCATCGTAACTTTTCAAAAACAAATTCAATCTAGGTCCATCTCTAAAGAAAATACTGCTTCAACATGAAAAGTTGTACAAGTTCTGCCTTTAAAATGTCTAAATGAGCTTTTCAAACTGTCCGAGAGTTTTTTCTCTCCCTTTAAAACAGCTTAAAGACTTTGATGTGAATTTCTGACCGGTATCAGTCCACTCCAAAAGACTTTTTATGTAAAAAAAGTAAAAACAGTAATTCCGGTTTGATCTTTTTCCCCTGCCCTTCTCCAGCATGTCCTAATCATGCCGCTACCATCCTGCAGGAGGAGTTTTCCCACTCCATGCTAACAGCAGGAACTGTATCATATCCATTTCCCACACTCCCTGCCTGCCTTACACATCCGGGCAGGGGCTCTGCAGTACCTAACAGCAGGACACCTTATTCTTCTTTTCCCTAAGGCATTATAATACTTAGCAAGATTAACATTTTTGTGTGTGATTAGCATGCTAAAAAAGGAGGGCAGTTGTTATTGTAGCATTCATAAGGGTACAAAGAAATCCATCTATTGAGTGGATCCAAACACAGCTGCTGGGAAACAAACCCTTTTCAGATGTATGTCTTTCTTTTTCCTTACCTGTTTACTGAGAAAGGCTCAAGCACAACAAAACACGAGTAATGATCCTTTTGCTTTTCTCCTACACTTTCAGTTATTCTTCTTCTACAGTTGCCTAATTAACATCTTCTAGTTATGCATACAAAAGCGCAAAAATCGCTGTTAATTATGGACATTGTATTGCCCTACTTATTTCAGTCACCTCAGTGCTGTGCAAGTACGATGGTTTATATCCAAGAGTCCAGGTTTTGTCAGTACTCTTGAAAGGAAATAGATAGAAAATATTCCACAAGCTGCAAGTTCCCAGAATTGCATTTCACCCTTAGAGAGAAGTGGTGTTGAGGAATAAAAGGAGGATACAGTTGGAACAGACCACAAACCAAGCCCTTCAGCCAGGGAGCTGCAGCCCAGGACTTGAGTCCATAATTTTACAGACACAGTCACTATATCATAGAATCACAGAATGACTGGGTTAGAAGGGACTGCAAAGATAATCTAGTTCCAAATCCCTGCCATGGGCAGGGACACCTTACACTAGACGAGGTTGCTCAGAGCTCCATCCAACCTGGCCTTGAGCAATTCCAGGGATGGGGCATCCACAACTTCCCTGAGCAATCCCAGGGCCTCACCCCCCTCACAGTTAAGAATTTCTTCCTAATATCTAATCTAAACCCACTCTGTGTCAGATTGAAGCCATTCCCTCATGTCTTTTCACTCCAGGCCCTTGAAAATAGTCCCTCTCCATCCTTCTTGTGGGCTCCCTTCAGGGACTGGGAGGCCACAATTAGGTGACCTCAAAGCCTTCTCTTTCCAGGCTGAACAATCCCAGTTCTCTCAGCCTTTCCCTACAGCACAGGTTGCTCCATCACTCTGATAGACTTGGAGGCCTTGCTCCAGCAGATCCATATCCTTCCTGTGCTGGGGACCCCAGAGCTGGAGGCAGCTTTGCAGGTGAGGTCTTACCAAAGCAGAGCAGAGGGACAGAATCTCCTCCTTCCCCTGCTGCCCATCCTACTTTGGATGCAGAACAAGGGGAATAAAACTCAAGAGAAACAAGTGATGATTCATCAGTGTGTTACCAACATTATTCTCCTACTAAATCCAAAACACAGCTCTGTACCAGCTATGAGGGAAAAAATTGTCTCCATCCCAGCCACAACCAGGACACTTGATAACACTTCTGGGCACATGAGAGGCACGACCAGGTAATTATTATTTTTGTGGTGGTGTGAAGTTTACTGCTTATTGGGGTGGAATAAAACAGCAGCTGCTTGGTTCACTTTCAATATACAGCTTATTTAAATTCTAGTTTTATATGTTCTCCACCATTTTGTCCTCCTAGTGCTGGCAACATCTGGAACCCAATGAAATGCTGAACCAGCATTGCGTTACCTGGGACTGCCAGCTGGCTGATGGCATCAGCACTCCTCAGAGAGCCTTTAAAATGAGAAATTTTGCAGCAGGAAATAGTCCCAAGTAGCAACTCCCTTCCTAAACCACAGTCCAGGATGCCCAGTTCTTCTAAGAAATGTGTTAAAACACTTCAGCAATTATTATTATTATTATTTTTAAAGTGGAGTTCAAGCTGACCATTTTGAGTTGGATGGAGGGAAGCTAAATGAATGACAGCAGAGGTGAATTTTAAAATAAAAGTATCTTTCATTTCAATGGCAATGGAAAACTTCATTTTGAAAGCCTTATAATGAAAAAATGCTTTGGTTTTGTTATGTCCCCAAGTAAAGCAGCATGAGAAATCCACCCAAAAGCTTAAGGTCTTCCATTGCCTTGAAATTACGGTTGTGAGCCAAGACAAGTTAAAAACAAATTCCAGGTATTCCTCGCCAGTAATGTAGCGAGGAACAGCAGGCAAAGAATCACATAGGACACCATTTCAGAGCGAGGGGAACATGGGATTTCACTGTTCTGGTCCTCTCTCAGGTCACCGGTCGGGGGGGCCTGGTAGTCAGAGAGAGCAGGGGATGTCCCAGGCCACCTCCAGCTCTGTGTCCCCAAGAGTCAGGGACGCTTGACCCTGTGATTCCCATGTTCACCCTGGCAGGGGATTTGCTGCTGGCTGCTGTTCATGAGCATGGTTATGAGATTAGTGTATCTGGGCACGGGCCCTCGTGGTTCCAGACGTTACTAATTTGGGATTATTGTCTACAAATAGTTGTGGCTTGGAGGCCTGGGTGCTGTCGCCATTTGGGTTATGATTTTTGTTAGTCATCACTCAGCCCTGATAAATCTATATAAGAAAAAGATCATCTTACTAAAGCTGATAAGAAATTAGACCCTCTCATGTTCAAAGACAGCTGACATCTTGTTCCAGGCGCAGATGAATAGGGCTGACACTGGAATAAAAAGTTATTTGCCTTAACCAAACTCTCTTTCTAGGGGGAAATATAATTCACAAAGAATATGTAGCACATTGCTCCAAGTAACCATAAAACTGGATGGCTGGCAAACACTTATCTGAGCAGCTTATCCTCACACTGTTTCCATTACTCTCGCTGGTTAGGAAAGAAACCCCATGAGACAGCAAGTTCTCTGGGAAAAACTGAAGGTCCTAACCTGTATGTCAGCAGCAATCAGAGAGATGTAGGGCTGGCTGCCATTTGGTAAGTGCTGATGCCTTTTCTGAGTCGCTAGTTTGGCTACTTTTTAAATAAATATAATGGAGGGTAATGCACTTGCAAAAAAGCTGAACTACTGTTACTTAAGATGATACATATTGGCAAAATTTGCTTTAATTTTAATTGTTGATGAAAACCTATAGAGTATTTTTTTTTTGTCCTAAAATCCATTGCTACTTCTTAGTGCTGTTTCTGCATGGCAGAAGGAGGAGGAGCACAGGAATGCAGAGTTGCACCCATAACTATTACAAATTTATGTGCTCTTGCAGGTATAAGGCAGAATATGAGCCAACATCCACCTCGGTGGAGAGGTTCACATCGTATCCCTCCCTTTTCTTTGCGTGTTGTGTTTTGAAAACCAAACGATGGATTGTGCATCCATGCCGAGGTGACTGAGCTGTCCCACACTGCCTGGGGGAAGTCTGAGAGTCCCTCTTACACCACCTCCAACAGCACATTTCTTTCATCACCGACAACAGGAGCGATGGACTCACATTCCCTTTCACAGTGGCTGGAGCAAGGTGTGATGTGTCTGTCCCATCCTGCCTGGGCCCAGTGCCTTTAGGTGCAGTTTATCACATTTGTGAGTCTGAGTTTCACATCAAGCATTCACACCTCTTTTTTTTCCATTTCTCGAATAAACCAGGTTGAAAAGTTTAAAAAAGAAAGTATTTCTTTTAAAGGCTTTTTGAATTTGTCAAAACCCATTATTTAGCTGCTTGAGGGGTTCTCCCCCCACTTGGTATTTCTCTGCACTTTATGCCTCTCTGGAAAAGGTGGTTGAGACAGGTGGGGGGGAAAAAAAGAAAAAAAACTAATAAAAGAGTAAAGAGGTCAAAAGTCTATACTCTTTCAGCAATTTACAAGTGGGTATTTTCTGTTATATTGAAAACCAAATAAATATAAAGTTATTTTTATTCTCTTCTGGAAAAGAAATCCACTTTCAAAAGCTTAGCTGGCAAAACCCAACAAGTCAATTTGCACCTAAAATCTTTCACTTGCTCACTTTCATTCCACTTTGAGAACTGCAGGAGAAATTCAAGGTTGCCTGATGTATGAGTGGTTTTTTGGTGTTGCTGGTTGCTACAGAATAAAAAGCTTGGAAGGCCCATGACTGAGGCTCCCTTTTCCCTTTCTGAGCTGTGTTATGTTGTCATTTGGCTGCACAGCAGGGATGCAAAACTCTCCTCCTTTGAATTACTGGCATGTCAGTAACTCGCTTACCACATGCTGCTTCCTGAAGGAAAAATACCCTCAAAGACCCATCAAAGTGTCCATTTGCCTTGATATGGACAACATTTCCAAACCCTTATTTCAGTGACAGATTAAGTCGTTTGTGCAATGACCTCTGACATGAGCATTAATACCTTGGTCCTTGCTTTCTACATTGTTTGCTCACTTTGTCACTGGTGTTGGTAACAGTATCCAAATATCTTGATGAATTAGAGAGCATCTGAGTGCTTCTTCTCCCCTCTCCTCCTCCAACTCCTTCCTTTAAGAACATCTTTCCATGTGCTACCAGATAAGCCTAGCCAGGTTTTGTTCCAGCCGTGAAACAGCTTGGATTGGGGACAGCTGGAGGATGGGAATTCACAGGGCAAAGTGTGCTCAGAGTGCCCATCACAGGATCCAAGCCATGTCTGTAAACCACAGTCACTTTTAATAAGCTCTCCAAGAATTAAATCCCGGGCATTCCATCTCCTGGAGGGAGCTGTGCCTCCTGCAGCCAGACAGCAATGTGCCACCCTTCCCTCTGCCAAGGCACAAAGGAAAAGGATGGCGCTCCTGAACACCCCACATCGTGCAAAGGCAGCTGCACATCTCCTCACATCCAGCAACCACACCGAGATCCACACTGACTGGAAGAACGACTCCACTGTTTCTTCCCTCGCTTATTCTCCGGAGAGACGCTGTTAAAAATATTTTGCTTTTGATGTATCTGCATGGATTGCAGGCAGAGAAGCTGCTGACCACGGGGGGATACACACAGAGCTCGCCTGTTGACTGCTGGCCCTGTGCCTCTTCCAGAACCACAAAGCTTTGCAGGCCAGAGCTGAACTTGGGGTGAGCAGTTCAAACAAATCCCAAATCTCCAAGCTGAACTCAGTCAAACTGCTCAGCTCACCTTCCATATCAAAAGCATACATAATTATGGAGATAAAGGCTTACACGAGCCCTGACGTACTCAAAAGGCTGGTGAATTTCAGCCTTCACCTGGAAATGATTTTCCTTTGCTTAGATCTGCTTGGGAATGACATGATTTTTTTATTTTTATTTTAAATGAGCATTAAAAAAGCAGTGACAGCATGGAGCTGTTTTTGCAAACAGATTCATACATCAGCATTTCCTGAAGACCACTTAGATTGCTTTTCTGCTACTCAGTACTATAACTTGCAAAATGAAAGATTGCCTTTCAGAAAACTAAAATCCTCTTGGCCACGCTCCATGTAACACCATTCACCTCCTAAAATTAGCAGTAGCTTCTTCCTAAGGAAGTTTTTAGAAGGGAAACAGAAAGGCTTAGAGATGTTTTCCCATGAAACCTGCTGTGCAGCCACAGACCTGAGCTTCTAATGTATTGCAGACCTCAAACTATGCTGGAGTCCAAACTACAGCCTCAAATGCTGCTGCAAACACTCCTGGCAGGCTGATGTGGGACACTAATCCAGTCTCGAAAGACAAGGTACAGCCCTGTGTCCTTTAGGTACAAGAAAAAATTCCCCCTTACAAAAGGCACCTGAACAGAGAGGAAGCAGCATCAGACCCTGCTGAACCCACAGGGTTGCAGGGGATGCCATTGAGATATTTGGGAAAGTTGCTTGATCTCTCTCCTTTTACTGGTTTTAAAATAAGGTGAGCAAGCATGAGATCCTTCTGTAAAGCACTGCATTGAACTGGTAATTTCAAAATTAAGGCCAAAAGAAAGTAACTTCACTGGGCTTTGTGTATACTTCACCTTATGAAATAAATATATTGCTAACCTGAGGTTGAAGTAATTTTCCTTATGCCAAATATATATTTCTTTTGAAGGAAGTAGTTTGTAAAAGAGTAAAACATTCTGGCTGCAGGGAAGGAGAAAGACATGCATGTCCAGAGCTGCCTGACTGCTGCCCTGGTACCTCTGCAGCTCTTGGCAGCCTTTGCTGGGGCGAATACCCTTTTCCTGGGGTTGGTCCAGTCTCCTGTGAGCAACAGGAATACTTGAGATGGAAGGACACAACAGGCTCAGTGAAATTCAGGGTTTCCCTGTGTGAATACTTGTTTACTGTGTAAGGATAGTCAAGAAATATTTGCAGTATGGTTGGTACTGACTGTGGGATGTCAGAATGCCCCTAAATCCATCTGCGTGTCTTGCAGAGAGCTGCCCCAGCCCCTCATCAGGACAAGTTTCCAAACACATCAGAGTCAAGCCCAGGTCTGTTCCAAGGCAGCCGAAGGAGCACATACCTTCAGGCACGGGGCTGTGACATATGGCAAACACTGAGCTGTGACAGCAGTGAGGTGTTTGGGAGAAGAGGCATGACAAAACTCACAGCCAGAAACAATGATGAAGCCGTGCAGGCATCGGTCAACACAAATTTCACACGCTTCAGCTGGCAAACAACCACAGCCAGCCTATCCCACAGTGCTGAGCACAGCCAGCACCCGACCCACGGCACTACCAGAAAAATCCACAGATAAAAGCAGAGGAGCAGCCTTTGCCAAACTGCCCCATTATGTGTGAACAGAGTACCACATCAGAATCTGCTTTCTTAATAAATATGACCTTAGATTTTCTCCTATAAAGGCTGAAAATCACACAGAACACCCAAAGCAGCAAAAAAGCCAAATTTTACCTTTCGTTTACTGGCTGAAGCACAGTCTGGAAAAGAGCACAGCCTCCAAAACAGGCCTCTCAGCAAAACCTTGGCAGCCTCTGCTTGCAGGCAGGTACCGACCTCAGCCAGCTACCAGCTCACCAAGCCAGGTGCCCGGCCAGCTGTGACCGGAGCTCCTGCAGAGCTTTTCCCACCAGGCTTTCTAATTAAACCTGGAAAAAAAAGAAGACTAATTCAGCAAAAGCCGAACTGCACAGATGAAACACTTGTCACGTACAAGAGATGCGAAGCATGTGTTTGTGCCTCTGGCCCCACGCACCTCTGAGCTGACTCCACCACTGACCCACCCCACGGGGCTGTTTAAAGGCCAAAGGTTTGGTCTGAAACACTGACTGGTGGGGCTGTCGTAGCTCTGCTGCTTTCTGCCATGCTGGCAGAAGGCTGCATGTGGCTTTCCCTGTGTTTATAAAATGCCTGTGCTCTCCACAGCCCTTTCCAAAATTTGTTCGGTCGTACAGAGCCTGCATATCTTCTGAAGGGCACTCAGGTGAGATGCTTCAGGGCAAAAATGAAAGTATCAAGGGGGATTGTAGAAGAAAAGCAAAGTGTCAGCACAGAGGATTCTCAAGGGATGTGGAGATTTCAACAAAGAGCAATTCAGCCTGCCCTGGACATACACACCCTCCAAGGGACAGAGGACATTGGCAATGGTGCAGCAGCTGTGATTCTAAACCAGGCCCACGCAGACATGACTGGGATGGCAGCAGAGCCAGCAACATCCATCCATCCATCCATCCATCCATCCATCCATCCATCCATCCATCCATCCATCCATCCATCCCCTCTCCACGCCTATCCCCAGCCTCTAAAGCACAAACTCCAGCCCCATCTAGATTTAACATGGCACTGCTGCAACGGGCTGAAATGCTGAATTTTAGCTGCCTGAAGTCTGGGGTCTGCTGAGCCAGGCCCTGAAAAATGCCATTTTCACTCTTTTAATACATGAAGAAAATGGCATAGGCAATGCCTTCCCTAAATGGACTGGACACATTAGTGTGTTTGGGAGATGGGGAACAAAAGTGGCTAAAATTGAAGGTCTGTCAGTTTTCTCATTACAAACCATATTGTCAGAGCTTTACTTCTCAGCTGCAAATAGCTGTAGGCTGGAACTTGGCAATGGGATCTCTGATAAAGAGTGCATTTTTATTTTCTGAACCTTTATTTCTGTTGATGCCCATTTCTGCATGATGCATACATAAACAGTGGGCTGCTGTTAGAGATGCTTTTGCCATCCTTATGGAAGGGAGGAGAGCTGACAGCCTGTATTTAAAGGTGAACTTAGTAGTGCAGGCTCATGGCTGACCCCTTGATGATTTTAACATAGCTTTAGGAGTGTGAAAATAGAGCTATGGGCTAAACCTATACTGTCAAAGGAAAAGAGCAATAAGATCCTCCTCAATGTGCTGTAGACACACGGTGGTTAGATGTGATATGTTTTTCTCTCTGATTTTGCGGCGATGTCTTTGTTAAACTGACAAGCTGTTCTGTGGAAATAAACGCACCCAGCACAGCCGTCTGTCTGTCCAGGGCACTGAACTTCCCAGCAGGATTCTCAGCTGTGCTGGTACCTGCAAAAATCTGATGTGTGAAATTGTGGGTGGGAGGCAAGTGTGGGGAAAAAAACCAACAAGGCTTATGGCAGAAAGCACCAAGGCAAATCATGTTATGGACTTTGTTGTTATTTCTACCCTAGACTATCTCTGTCCTCTAGTGGAAAATCACTCCCTCAAAACTGGATTTGAGCCTGACCCTGAATAGCAACTTGCTTTTCTGTATCATATGTTTTTTCCTCTCCCTTTTGCTGTCAGAGGGGATCCTTTGATGCTCCTTCTCCTACGGAGTCTGTTTTCCAGTTGCTATGGCCATGAGCAGCCAGAGGAACAGCGTTCACAGGAACTGGGAAAAAATGTGGTTGGTGAGAGCTGAGCACAGTGTTTCAAAGGAATAAATCAATTGTCCTGACTAACAGATCACACGGGCTCTGACACAAAGTGCACGTCTCCCACTTCAAGCCTGGCTGCAAATACTTGGAATTTGGTAAAAGGACAGATTTTCCTCCAGGATTACCTCAGTGTGTCCAGGCTGGTGAGAAATCTGCAATCAATTTAAGAAGTTGGTCATGGTCAAAACTGAAAAGCAAAACATCACAAAAGATGGAGATTTCAGCAGATCTTTGCTTTTCCCCGACAATGTCTTTGGTGTTGTTCCAGGAGGTGTGGTGGACCGTTCTGCCCAAATGTACATTTGCCAGGAGCTTAAATCACCTTCATGAGCCCTGTATGAGATCTGGAGGCCGTTCTCTGGCAGGAAATTCAGTGCTGGGATGGATTTTCTCGTGGAAGCTCATTCAGATGTTAAACACCTGACTTGAACCTGGGGACTTTTGAGAGCTGTGACAAAAAGCTGCCAAAAGAAGAGACAAAATAGAGGCCCCCAGGAGGTGACCACAAGGAACATTACAGAGGAGCCTTGGGGACATGAGAAGTGGCAGGTGGGAGTGGATATTTTACATCCCATTCCTTGTTCCTGAAGGTAGCCAACTACAGAGGATGATGAAAGATATTTTTTCTAGGGCAGAAAGAACTTATCCCTGTAAAGTTTAACTTAACTCCCAACTGTGGAAGCTTGGGGCAATCCAACAGCCCTTGCTATTCTGTATTTTCCCTTTCAATATGATCGAGCTGTACTGGAGACAAATGGAACTTTTTAGTCTGGAAAACTTTGATTTACTTCGGTTGAAACACTGCATAAGCCCCTATCAAATTCCTTGGTTAGAAAACATCACACAACAATCGAAGGGAGAGTCCCTATGTTATCAAAATAAAACACCCTGACCTGCTCTTCTGAAACCATTTCATCTTGAGGTTCACCTAGCCTTCTTTTTAGAAGATAAAAAGACCTTTGCCATCTTATTCCCAAATTCCGTGAACTCTGAGTTTAAACCAAACCAAAAAGCATCCATTGTGAATAAGATGTTCTTGTCACCTGTCAGCTTCTCCCTTTTGCTCCACATCTCATTACATTTTCAGTCCTAACGCTGTCCTGCAGTGATGAGTTCCACAGATGAATTGCCACGTTAAGAAAGGATCATTCTCCCTCCCTCCCAACTAAGAGCCTGCCTCGAGCTTCAAGCTGGTCTCCTTAGTGTAATTAAATAAATTGCAAGCTTGTAAGGGAATATACACACTCAACACTTAGCTCAAGGTTCAGAGTAATCCCAGACTACTTGGTTCTGTGGGTCTGCGCTTTAGATAGCTGGAAAAACTTCTGCTTACTCTCTGTTCCCATAAATTGAAGTGTAAACCTTGGGTCAATCTCAGAGCCTCAGTATGAAGCAGGGAACACATCCAACTGACCCACAAAAATCCCTTCTTGGGCCACTGTGTTGTGCTGAAAAGGGGCAATATTTGCCAGTGAACAGCAGCTCAGAAATAATTACTTTCTAACGTTACCTGGTCTGCTTGGGTCGTTTTCTGCCTGTTTCCCTCTGCTGTGCCAGTGCCTCTGATGCTCCGCGGTGCGGCCACGGCGTCTGACACATCCCTTTGTGCAGGGCTGAATTTGGATGTCAGCAATTTGTTACGGGCACCTCCTGCTGTGTGATAGGGATGTTTTCTGCGGAGTGACAGCTGAGTAATCTCTCGCTGCATGTCCTGCAGATTAAAAAAACCCTGAAAATCCCCCGTCCCTGTGGACTGCCAGGCAAACAAGCACAAGGAGACAACGATCAGCTGGGGCTCTAGAGGTAAACTAAATAATTACCTGGTGGTTATTAGCAGCTTATTAACGCAAATCTAATTTTATCACTGCAGGTATAATTCTGCATGAAAATGCTTGATGAGCAATGACAAACGTTTCAGTCCTTGCCACACAGCCAGCAACACCCTTGAGAGAGCAGAGCAGTGAAATCACAAAACTCCTGATGTGTGAAAAGGTAAGAGATTACTGTTGAAAGCATGTAAAAAGAAGGGAATTGCTCCTATAAATGCACAGACATTTGCTTTCAGAAGCCCGAAGTTAGGCATCTACTCTAGGAAGCCAGAGCTAACATAATATTGCTGAGACTTTCTTTTGCATTGAAGGAAATATATATATACACACACATCTATATATGTGTGCATATGTATTTTTCTTTTGAATTTACAAGAATGACTTCCCATCCTTGGTTATTTAGGAAGAAATAATCCCTGTGGCCCAGGACAGAAGGCCTGCCTGCTTTTTAATCATCATAGCTTTTTGGGTTTCCCATGAGAGCAGCAGCAGCCAGAGCTGAGGTTTAGCAGAGGCTGACCCAGGCCAGCCCCTTCCTCACTTCCCCATGTCACAATGAATGCCAGGCAGAAGGATGCAAAACATTTCCTTAGGGCAAACATGTAAAGTATTTAGATTTTGAAATACTAATTACCCTCCCTTTGAACTATCCCAAGGACAGTTTCAAGGAAAAGACAGAAGATTGCTGATAAATCCATATAATTTTGGATAAGAAGGAAGGCAGTGAGGATGTGAGGAACAGTGAGGACAGAAGTGTGCCAGTGTCACGTCCCTGCCACCTTGTGACAAGGCGCTACCACTGCAAAGCCCCAAAGCCAGCAAGCCCTGGAGCTTTCAGATGGACCTTGTTCTCTTCCAGGATCTCCAGGGGGGAACACAAAGGCAGGTGTCCAAAGCCCCCGGTAGGGATGAAGTCCCTGCCATGCTGTCTGGATATGAGACCCTCTCTGCAGGGGACAGTGGCTTGTCCTCTCCCTGTGGGATGGGGACCTCCAATATCTATCGCAAGCCTGATTTTGTCAACATCCAGCTGCTGTGTTACAGCTGGCAGGGGTCAAGGCTTTTTAGAATAACGGGATTGTTAAGGTTGGAAAACCCCTCTAGGACCACTGAATCCAACCATTGACCCAGCACACCACTGGACCATGTCCCCAAGTGCCACATCTACACATCTACTCAATACCTCCAGGGTTATCTAAAGGTGACTCAACACTTCCCCGGGCAACCTGTTCCAATGCCCAACCACCCTTTCGGTGAAGAAACTTTTCCTAATACGCAATCTAAACCTCCCCTGGTGCAATTTGAGGCCATTTCCCTTTCTCCTATCACTTCGTAATTGGGAGATCTCTTGTTACTTAATGTTATCTGCTTGTTACTTAGAAGGTCTCTGGGTTGCTGGGATGAGAGGAGAAATATTCCCATCCCAGGGAACAGAACCTCAGGAGTTCCCACACTGAGGCAGGGAGAGCCGTGGTCCTCACCAGAGCTCAGAGATAATTTTTCAGTGGTTGGCTCTGCTTTTTCTCCTAGGCAGAGCTCTGCAGAGTGCTTCAAACTTGGCTGTTTAGGAGGGGGGAAAAATAGGTTAGCCAAGTTTTTATCCAGACTTATCTGATGTTTTTGCCTGCTTTGCCTCTTCCTGACTTCCTTGTCCTAAGAAAACAGCTGCCTTTGGCCTTCTAAGGGGAACTTTTATGTAATGCTAGAAAAAAACCAACAAAAAAGTCAGTGTCTTATTTTTAAAGACTCAGCCAAGGAGACATCTTATCACAGCTTCTCCATCCCCACTGCCTGCAGAGCTGTGGCACCAAGCCAGCACTGCTCCTCCTTCAATTTGTTCCCAAATCTGCTGGAAGAGCTGGAGGCTGCTTTGGTTTTCCATTGTTCTGGTTTTCCTGCAGAAGACCTTTTAGTGCTGGATGGAAAGGGCCTTCCTGCCTCACCCGCTGTGTGACAGGTCACACAGGCTGCAGCAGCCTCTGCTCGGGCTGGGCAGGGGTTTGCTCTTCCACTGATCCCTGTCTGGCACAGGTTGCCCAGAGAAGCTGTGGCTGCCCCATCCCTGGAAGTGTTCAAGGCCAGGCTGGAGGGGGCTCTGAGCAACCTGATCTAATGTCCCTGCCCGTGGCAGAGGGGCTGGAACGAGATGATCTTTAAGGTCCCTTTTAACCCGAACCATTCTGTGATTCTGTGACCTTGGTAGAGCTGGGCACACAAACAGGTTTGTGCCTCTGATGCTGTAAAGGATGAGAGGTTGTCTGTGAGAAAGGTACACTATCTCCCTTAATATTTGCTCTGCAGAGATGCAAACACCTGAAGGAAGAATTTTTCATTGCAAGAGTTTTCCAATGCTACAAATTTTCAGTGAAGGGAAATAGAGCCATCAAAAGCATGTTGGATAAGTGTGCAGACAAAAACTGTGGCCTTAGTCAGCTGTCTGTTGTCACAGTTTAGATAAAGCAGGTGCCTATGACCTTGGTGAGGTCTCTGGTGGCTCCACAGGACATGGACAAGGTGACAGGGACTATAGCTGAAGAAGAGGACTGGCAAATTTCAGTGACAAATGATAAAATGCAGTTGTAAGAATTATTTGCTCTGCTCAAAAGCACAAGGCTCAGCTTTCCATGGATACTGCATGGGATTGGTTTTATCATCAACAAGAAGACAAAATATGTGGGTTTAAAGTCCTAAAAGCAACGAGCTGAGCAAAGGAAGGAAGAAAGCCAAGAGGTTCACGATAGTTGCTAACATAAGAACACGGGGTAGCAAGTCAGGGCATCAGAGCTCAAAGCAACAAAAGGAGACAGTTGTTCCTGAAATGGCTGGGAGGCGTATGGAAGGCATTGCTGCAGGGTGGGGTGGACACAAACAGCTTACACAGGCTCAAGGGGAGGCTCAAAAGCACATAGAGAAGAAAATCACTAAGGGTTACTAAATACATAAAAGCACATCCCCATCAGGGCAGTTCTGAATGAAAAATAGTTCTACAAAGAAGCCACATCATATGTGTTTTCCCTTTTCTTTTGAGCATTCAGATATGATTTTATCTACCTTTTGAAGCTTAAAAAATAGTCTTTTTAAATAATATTTAGCAGTTTTTAACCTAGAATTTTTACACTATTGCAGAAATAAGAATTGCCAACAATGTGGCCATGTGAGTCTTCATGGAGCAGAGCCACGGAGACCTGTGACAGGAATTTGATAGGATAAGTCACTCCACAGTGAGTACAAACTTCCATATGAGTTGGCAATTCAGCTTCTCTACATCTGAACTCTAAGTAGGACAAGCCAACCTCGGGCATCACAGCTGGCAAGATAATAAGAGACACATTGGGGACATGCCTTAGTAATATCACCAATACAACTTTCGCATCGAGCAATAGTTATGGGTGGCACAGAGAGGTTGCAGAGTCTTTGTTCCCTCGTATTAGAAGTCCTACAAACCACAGTAGATGTTTGAAATTAATGGATCAGTGTAATTGAAGATGTTTAATTCTGCTAGCGAAGGTTAATAGAGGTTCTTTAAATAATAAATAGGCTTGTAAAGGTGCAAGTTGTCTCTGTTTCCATGCCAACCAGAGGTCAATGAACACAGCCAATAGTATCTTGGGGCTGGGCTAACTTGCCTTTACATCTTCTCCCCCTGGTAAAGTGGCAGTAGCAATTCGCTGTGCTCCCCGAAATAGTCCCCAGTGCCTCTGGCCAGAGTTTATGCTCTAAACATCCCTAGTTCTGGAATTCATTTATGGGTATTGTGAGTATATCTTAGGGACGGTGCTGTCATGGGTCTTGTTGTTCCCAGCTTTGGGAATTTTGGGTGGATTCACATCCCATTGACTTCTACTGTGAGTACAAGACATTAAACCCCTGACAGCACCAGAGACGTTTCCTAAACCCTGCCTGCCTTTGTTAGGACCAGCTCAGAGTCATGTAATCCTGCAAGCTGGAGGTGATGGGCCACCAGCAGTGAATTTAATGCCATGGCAATTGCACCCCAAAGATCAGATTGGGGCCCGATGACATGGTGTTAAGAATGCCTGTGGCAACCAGCAACCTATCTGTCTTTGGGCTGCTTGCAAGCAAGAAGAGATTTTGCCTGTCCTGTGATATTATGTGCTCTTGCATGTTACAGAATGATTAGCCACAGAATCTTTAAGAAAAGGGAAGGGTTTCAGAAGCCTCTTGCTGCAAGGAAAAGACATCTGAGGGAAAAGGAACTTCTATCCAATGCCTCTAAAAATCCCATAGGAGCAGGCTGAAGAAATATTTCTCCAGCCATGATAGTTTGAGAAAGAAATAACTGAAAGCAGTGTAGAAATGTAAACAAATTCTAGATTTGATGTGCTGCGATAAACAGGATCTTCAGGACTTTTCCTTTTGCAGAACTTTGTGTGGTCTCTGTGTGGATATGCACAGAACGAGGATTGCTCCACTCAAGTAACAGGCGTGGAGGTATAGCACAGCAACCTGGTCCAGGGCAGAGTCCCTGCCCACATCAGGGGCTTCAAACTTGGTGGTTTTTAAGGTCCCTTCCAACCCAAACCATTCTGTGATGCCTTGAAACAGAAGAGTTGCAAGAGAGAGGAAGGATAATTTCCTTTGGAAGGGTAATATTTGCCTCTCTGGTAGCAGGCATTTGATGGAAGAATGGCTTTGCTCTTACACTGGTCTTGGTTGGAGGTGTTTTACTGTGCAGGGCATGGTATGAGTATGCAAGAAGTCAGTTTCTGCCCAGACCCTGCATGTTCACTGCACATGTGTCCCTACGTCCGGTGCATACACAGGTCTTCGGCAGATCACACAGGACCTACAGGGGAAAAGCCCGTCTTAAAAAGCACAAAATCCACAAGTATTTCTGTAATGAAAGCAGATACACTACTCACCATGTTTGGAAATATCCATAAGGGATTTTTCCAGCAGGTGGCAACAGCAGACCAGTTTGTAGCGCAAGGCCATCGTTTGCAGGCTGCGAAAAACCTCGTGGAGCTGCACCCAAAGCATCTTCCAGATCTGCTTCTTCCACTCCCAGTATTGTGCCTGCTTGGTCCCCCGGGGCACTGTTAATATAAAGTGCAGAAGAAATCAGTGCCTGGAGAAAACTTCAGTACAAACTGTGGAGTTCTCAGTGTGTTTGCAGGGCTTAAAACAACACTGATGCATTTTAAACAACCCGGAGATATGTCTCTCCTCCCTGAGTAAGCACAAGTTATCTCCTATATATCTTTTTGCAAAATAATAGTGCAAGGAGGGATTAGAAGGGAAGCACAGACAGGCACAAAGAATTAAAAATATAAAGGGTCCCACTGGTGGTTTATCAAAAGGTGTCTCTGCTCTGCCCTGTGCAAAAGCCGGATTCACGGACCAAACTTCCCTCCCCATTCTTGCTGTTTCTTCTGAGCCATTTTAAACAGCTGCCCTTGGGAAGTGCTTGTTTTTGCCTCGGAAAGGTGATTACGCTGCTTGAAATTACAGGCTCAGCTCTTGGCCTCTGGAGGAAAGTGTTTTGCCGTGGACCCCAGGTGCTGCAGATGCTGATATCCGTGGAAGGATCAGGGAGGCTCCAAGACTGAGCTCCACCTCACTCTGCCCAGGCCCTGGGGAAGATGTGGGAATTCTATTTACTGATCATCACCCCTGTGCCATTGTTTCTCCATCAAAATTGTGAGAGCGCTGTTGTTTTTAATAAATCGCAACCTTGTTTTGTCAGTTGCAAGGTATAATATGAATTAGCCTTGAAGATATAACACAAGATAAACTTGCAGCTGAACGTTCCACTCTTTTTCTCCAGAACTCAATGAATGTGTAGCTTTTCCCTTAAGCTGAAGCACAGGCCAGATCCATAGAATTGTTTAGGTGGGAAAAGACCTTCAGGCAGTGAAAATGAGCATTCAGGTGTGAGATGAAGCTTGGGGAACACTGAAGAGGCTGTGAACGTCACCTGATACTCTTTGGAAATGAAAAAAGTGGGAAGAATTAATTCATAATGATTCCCCTGCAGAAATGATACAAGGGACAGATGCAGGGGTGGGGGAAATGCCTGGGAGCCAAAGCTGTGTTTCAGTGGGATCTGAGGTAGGAATTTTGCGGTGTGCCTGTGCACAGTGGAGTTATCACTGAGATCAGTGAGCAATGACCACCCCAGTGCAGGAGATGTCCCGGCAGCTGTGGCTCAGAAGGAGACCTGGCTGCAAGAAAATTCAAGCCCCTGCGGGTTATTGTCCCCAGCCCCATCTCAGTGTTCTGGAAAAGGAAGGTTGTTAGTTGTCATTATTACCATTTTTGCTAAATGAAGGAGCTGCTGCAATGTTCAGTCCTCTTCACTCGACTGATGCTCTCACTTGTGGTGCAGGTGAGTGCCACTGTTCTGCCCCTGCTTCACTTCCCTGGATATTTTCTGTGCAGGGAACTGCAGTGCTGTTGTAACTCTTTTCTGCTCTAAGCTAATTCTTCAAGAAAAACCAGTATGTTCAAGAGGAAACTGCCTTCCAACTGCCTTAAGGTCTTTTATCACTCATGGCAACTCCTGCACACTCACTCCCTGCATGTGTTACCTTTATGTTAACGCTGTTTACAAAGGATGTGAACAAATCCAAATCCAATACAGAACGTCCCCCTTTGCTCAGATTTCAATACAGGGGTGGAATTATCACTTTGGAAAGAACTTTCCTCTTCCACTGGCAGATGCAAAAGAAAAAAATCTCACCTATAAATGCCCGCTGCACCACAGCACACAGAGTGACTGCTTTTAATGAGTTTGACTGAGGGCTTTGCTGTTGTTCCTTTGCTCCTCTAATGAGGAGGACTGTGAGGTGTCTTTGAACTAGCTACGGACTTGAAAGATTCGGTAAACAAGAATTCTTTATACCATTTCTGGTAAGAGCTTGTCCTGACAGATGCCTTCTTCCTCCTGAGGTTTAGACCACAGTTTGATCTTTTTGTTGTTGTTGTTGTTGTTGCTGTTTTTCTTTAACCCCTGAAGCGTTTCACAACACGATGGGCAAAGGCCCAGCAGTAATTAGACTGATTGAGCCTTGGAAGTTAGACAGAAGTGATGGCTGGAAATCACTATTGTTCTCAAAGCTGACACTGCTGGGTCCTCATGTCTCAAACATCACGTGTTTGAGAGTACCTGGATCCTCACGTGTGCAGACCTTGGCTCCTGCTGGAGTTTGGAGGCTGCCTGCTGAGATAGCCACACACAGCTTCTGTATCCACTGGGACAAATCCCCCTCTCCCTGCTGCTGCTCCCGGCTTGTGCCTGCAGAGCAGGGAGGGAAGGAGAGGTGGACAGGTTGGCACGGTGGCCATATACAAAGTGCCAGGTGTCACTCACCTGTACTGAAGAGGAAAAATTATTTTTCAAAAGTTTCCATCACAGTACACAAAACACTGAATCCTTCCAAATCTGGAAGCGATAGCCTGGTGTGACGCCCCGGGTCATGTCTTACACAAAGGATTATTTGTCTCCTGTACAATGCTCTTTATCCTACTTTTGCAGTCACCAAAGTTCCCTTAAATCATAACATCCAAGCCTCTCCATGGCTGTGCTTGTTATTGCTTAGCTCAGGCACCCCTTCCTGTTCCTCAGGATTCAGCCACTATTGAAATCCTCAGGTTTTCCTGATGGCTCCCTACTTGCAGCCCTCTTGACACCCATGGGTTCCCTGGCAGGTTTTCTAATGCACATGCCATGGCAGCCAGGGTTAAAGGATGTTGTGGCTTTGAAGGTGCAAGAATTATTAGCCCTGAAGACTTGAAGGCCACCTGGTTATGTCGAGCACACACTGTGGACAATTTACCTGACTGTTGAGCTGCAGAGGACCATTTCCATGTATCAGGGCTGGTCCAATCTCCATCCATGCAGTGAGAAGGTGTTCATCTGGTCCTGGCTTGACGCCACTTCCCTGGCTTGCACACACCCACGCACCAGCACAGGCAGGCTGTGATGCCACACCAACCTGGAAGAGATGAGAGTGAGCCAATCTGACCAATGAACCCTGTGTTTGAATCCCAAATTTTGCCACTGCAGTCCTGCCCAAATTTTCAGCTAGCAGCTGTACAGTCCAGCTGTTTCCCAAGAAGGAATGCTGTGGATGTGTGTTCATCCCATGGAGTCCCGAGGGAGGGACCCTGGGGGAGACCTCAGTGCTGGCTTGAGGAGAACAAAGGGTCTGAGCTTGAATTTAAGGGCTGTTATACCCAGGAGACCTGTCAGGGCCAGGATTCAAGCAGTCTGTGCAATGTAACAACCCCTCAAAGGGAGGTGGCTCTGAAATCCTTCACTTACCTTGATCCCTGAGGTTTATCACAAAGAAAACAGGTCACAGTTGTCCCTGCTCTGCTTAAAGGTTGATGGAACAGGTTCAGAGTGCCAGTTACCGTGAGCTTTTCAGCAAGGAAAACGTTACAAGACAAAACTCTTATCCAAAAAGTCATTTATAGTCATCCTGACCTTCAGAGATATTCAGTTACAAAAGTCAAAGGAAAACTAAAATATACAAACTGATGCACAACTGTAAGGGACAGGAAAGGTGGACACTGATATTGAAATACCTATAAACTTCATCTGCTTCTCAGCAATGTTATATTTCTGATGGGAGAAGAAAATAAAGAGGCATACAGCCACTTAGGCCAGATGGAAGCCACAGAGAGTAATTAAGCTTGAATTTATCTACAGAGATAGCCAGCACAGAAATATCAGTGTCTTTCTGTTCTCAACATCTATCTGATAACAAAGGCCTCATGGCTGCAATATCGACATTATTACAACTATTAACTCATTGGAGACTCACCTACACTCAAATAAATGCTGCTTAAAAGGACCAAATCCTCTCTCTTCACCAAAGGCAGTGTTTTATTGCTGTGTATCGGGGCATCCCGGTCAGCTCCTTTTCATTCAGAAAAATCAAATAAGCTTTCCCGGTGCAAGGATCCTGTCCAGCAGCAGGACTGCTGCACTGTAATTGCTGGCACTAGCGCCATTAGAGAGGTCAGGAGTCAGGTAACACCACCAACACTGCTTTATCTTTATCAATTGGGAAAAAAATGTTAAGTAGATGCCTTTAAAAAGTTAAAGCTGCTGAGGTTTTGAGTGTGCTTTGTTGTACTCCGTGCCAGGTACTGCATCAGTGCAGCAAACTGTGATGTTTGCCTGGAATTGATGAATATTCAGTTACGGGCACTGGGCTGAGTTGGGACACAGTCCATGGTAGCATAATTTGTTGGAATAAACTGGTCTGCTGGAGAGCAATGTTTTGAAAGATTTTTAAGTGTTTGGGGAAGGAGCTGGCAAAGTCTGCAATGCCATTCCCATCATGAGGTAACCTATCTTCAAACACTGGCTTTGACAACAAAATCTGGCAGATTTGAAGTTTACCACATTATGTCTCCCAATCTGCTTTCGTAGCCTTTCCCTCCCTCAAATGTTGAGGCTGTGTCGCGTTTTCCAAGTTTTGCTGGGAAAACAGAACGCTTTCCCAACGTGGTCCTTGCTTTTAGTTATTTTTAAACCTCTGCAAAAGCTCCCGCTTTCTTCTGCAGCCAGTGCCTATTGTTTGTGGAGGCAGTTCCAATCTACTTTCTATAAGGGAAAAAAAAAAATTAATCGACTGCCTCGAAAGCGCTGCGAGTATCCGCATTGTTCTGCTGCATTGTTTTCCTTACAAAAAAGGAATTCCTTGGAACCACAGAGGCATTGAGTCTCCTCAGCTCACTCTTTTTCAGCTCTCCCCCCTGCTCTCCAACAGTGGCTTTCAAGTGGCGACCTTTCTTCTCTCGTGGAGGCCCAGCTTGTTATTTTGGGTTGGATTTCCCTGCTGATTGTTCCGCGTTTCCTCCCGCGCTGCGCCCGCTGCGGTGACCGGAGGGACCACCCTGTGCTCGTCACCCGCGCGGCCCTGGGTGGCTGGCAGCCTTTCCCACCTTCACGGGGATGGCCAAAAAAACCCATCGGCCGCTCGGAATAGCGGCAAATTATTATAGTCTGGCAGAAGTGGTCATGAACCGCCTCGTACACGTGGTACACAACCATCATTTGGGTGCTGAGAAAGGCAAAAGCAGCCTTACAGAACTGCTCTCAAAAAGCATCTTAGTAAGACACACATAAAACCACAAACTTTTCTAGTTAAATAGCTGATATGCTTCTCTGTTTGGGAATAATTACTTGTCATCCCCTGCATACTCTCTTCCTCATAACAAGCTTTCTCCTTAATATTACAAACGTTTTGGAGGGACATGCAGAATCCATCCCTTTCCACATAGTACCTCTGCAGGCCTAGTTTGTGTCGCTGTAAAACACTGAACTCACAAGCAGAAAGCATGAGACACACGTAGGACCCAGACTGAAATCAGTCCAAATCTCTAATAAGATCTTTAAACAAATATCCCAGCTACTCTAAGCAGAGAGGAACAAAGTCTGCCCACTCCATTTTCTTGGGGAAAGCAAAGCTCAGCTGTAAAACGCAGGTTCACTGTGCTGAAGGATCTTGTCTCGATTTCTAGAAGCTGCCGCTGAGCCTGGCAACAAGTTCTGTCACAAACTAAACTGGGACTTCTCAAATACACTCAGCAGCAAGGCATGTACATCTTGATTCCTGGAGGACTGCTGCAGACTGAGGAACCTGGAGCTCTGAGCAAACAGGCTTTATTTTGCAAGCAACATGTTCTGGTGTATTCGTAAGAAAATATTCCCAGAAATTCCAGTTCACCAGGAGTTTGAAAGGTACTCATTTCAGTCTGACTCGGGATGTAGCCCAGGTGTGAACAGACAAGGTTTCTTGGGGACTTAGAGTGCTGCTTTTCAGCCAAAGCCCATCAAGACTCTGCTCTCAACTTTTCTGTACAAGGCACAACTAGCAGAGTCATCTAAAGACTCCTTTCATTTTGAAGTTGTTTATATTTCAGAGTTCAAATTGGGGAAAAGTGTATTCTTCCACCTAAAATATTTGTAAATTTTTTCCGTTTCGCTTCTTTCCCAATAATAGTTTCTATCTGCCACTGACTGCATCAAAAACCTCAATGTCCAAATTTAAAACAAAATGCTTTCCTATTTTTACATCTATTTGGTAATTTTAGAACTTCGGGTAAAGAAGGCAAAAAAGATGATTCTATTATAGTCTTTTATCTTGTAGTTATTTCATGAGGAGGTGTGATAGGATGCTGAAAACCTGTGCTAGTCAAGCTTTGAATGCGCTACACTAACAGTATAGGTAAAGTTTTAAACATTTGGAAAAATAATAAAATAAGTGGGGGAAAAAAAGAGAAAATTACCCCCACACATATTGAATCCTTCAACCCTGGCAAGCATCTTCTGTGCTCAGAAAACAAAGTGCGAGACAGAAGGAAGGTGACAAAAAGGAGAAAAAACAACATCTGAAATTTCAAAATGTTTTCTGAAAATCAAAGCAAGATGAAAATTTATATTTAAGGGAAACATTTTGCTGCACTAAATACTTTTCACCCAAAAGTCTCTATTTTGCAAGGTAAATGTTTGAGGCACAAATGTTGGCCATCTGCAAGTGCAGCAGCAGCGAGCTAAGGCAGCAAGATGGAGAAGGTGTCATGGCAAATTGCCTCGCCTCCCTCTCTGGAGCACTGCATTGCAATGAGCTGGCCCGCAGCCCAGAGCCAGCAATGCCATCTTTGGGTCGTGAGAAATGCAAGGTGCTTGGCCTGGGAAAAGGGGCTTCCCAGCAGCACAGCCAGATCCCTTCTTGTGTCCACACTTGCTCTTCCAGAACCACTTCAATCATGCGCTTCTCACCATGTCCGGACTGAAAAATTTCCTCATCTCTATTTCTGCTTGTAGACAAATCACTTTTTCCTCCTTGCAAGTAATTTGGGCTACAAAGGCAGCAATAAATATGCTACTTAGTAGTAAAAAGGGAAATAAATATGGCTAAGTGGCTCTCATGCTATTTGTGTGGGCTCAGGCAAACATCAATGCACACACATATCTTATGTCTACACGATGTCTGTGTGCATTCAGTGGCTCTGTTCCAGTACACCGATATACACACATGCTCATTATAGGAAAAATGTGTGGTTCTTATTTTAAAACCCTCTGAAATCTCCAAAAACATAAAAGCACCTGCCTCACTTTGGAGCCTTCCCTGCACTCGTTTTATCCTGCAGTGTTTATATTCAGAATGTCCGTAACGCTGTCCATGGGAGACACCATTACCCTAAAGTCCTCCAAAGTTTACTCTAAGCTATCTGAAAAAGTATTAACTTCCTTCTTCAATCCCTCTCTTAACCAGTTCTTAACACATCACCTCACCCCTTCATCGATTCCTCTCCCTGGAATCCTTCCACTCATCCCGCTAATGAGAGGCAGATTGATTTCTACCATTTCACCTTCGCTTGCCTTATTGATGCACTGGCTGTCCAGAGGGAGGACGTTTGGTGGCAGTGACAGAAAAGCCCATGCAGAGGACACCGATGCTCAGCTGCAGTTCGAGCTGCAAGAAACTTGGGACTGCTCTGATTTACACACATTAAATATCCTTTCACTTTAATGACGAGGATTTTTTGAGAGCTAAAGCTAAATTCTACACTGATCAGAGCTTCCTGGCAACAGCAAATTTGGCGTTTGTTTTAAATTGAAAGGCTGCCTTTTCAGAATCAGAGATTATCTGCCAAGTGATTACATACCTCTACACATGGCAAAAGATTAGCACCATCCACACACGCCTTCCAGCAGTGTTATTCTTTCATGCCCAGTCACCTCTGCTGGTCCATTCTGGGACGTGAGCTGTGAGAAACGCAGCTGTTGAATTACAGGGAAAGTTAAGAAAGTGATTTGGAGGGCACATCTTTCCAGCAGTTCAAAGACTGTTCAAACAGTTGTGTTTCTTCTGTCTTTCTCTTTTTTCTTTTTTTTTTTTTTAAATTTAGTCTTTAGTGTCTCTCTCTCCCAGAAGCACATGTTAAAGGCAGTTCAACCAATCATCAAGCTGTATCCCATTTCCACGTTATTCCAGCTTTACTTGAAAAGATTATATATTTGATAGCTTTTAGCTTGGCTCTATTGGTCTGCATTTCCCACTTGTTTCCACGTTGCACTTATGATTTGTGATGGGCAAATCTCAAAAGATTAGAAGTTTGGCTTGGATAAGCAACCGTATGTTTGAAGTTTACTTTTCAATTTTAGGAGATTAGGGTCACTGCAATAAGTGCCTGAATTATCTCCCTCGGATTCATTGGGTTTGAATGACCAAAGACTTTGGCATACTTCAGGAAGAGGAACAAACTGATAATTGTATTTCCAAATAACAGAATACCCAAAAGTTCAACAGGCCAAGGGGATTTATTATTTTCAGTAGCATCAGGAGAAATGAGGGCTGAAGGGCTCAGAGGGTTGCTCTACTGTAGGGTAGGATGCCAGTGCTGTATCTCATGCAAAGTTTCAGAGCCTTACCCTTTAGATGCTCCGGCCAGACAAAGGGCGTGCGGCAGAGCTGAATACTGTGAAAGCTGTACAGGTGATGTCCTTACAGAAATTAAAATGCGTGTGTGCTCCTCAGACAACTCAGGAACTGGAAGGCACCTCTGTTGTCCTCTGGGCTGCAGAGTGCACTCTTAGCTCACCCTCCTTACAGGGCTGTTATTGTTACTGTGGAAACCTTCACTGTGATTTTTCACTGACTTTTGGCACCACTTTAAAATCAACTTTCCATAGAGATAGAACAACTCCAGAATGGGCCTTGACTGTATTTTCTCACTGAGAAAGCAGACAGAAGATGAAAATCAAAGTTTAATCCTGTTGCCTGCTTTAGCAAAGCACAACAGAATGCCTATCTGGGATGTAGCATCTCCCTTCTTATTTATCTATTGTATGTCTGTGTCTGAGACAAGTATGTTCTTGCTCTGCTTCCAAACAGAATAGCATCACAGAAAATAGTTCTGATGAACAAAACAAATGTAACTACTCTTCTTGTAATGCTTTTCATCAGCCGAAAAATATATGGCTACAGAAAACAGAAGGCTCTGACTAAAACTGGCGGGGGTGGGGGAAGGAGAGGGGTGATGAAATTTTGTTTTGTCAAAAAAACTCTCATTGAGGGGCTCATGAGGGTTCTTGTGAGTTCTAAGCATGAGAGAATCAGTTTACAAGTGTTTCAGCTTTAGTTTTGCAGACCTGCAGAAGTCCAGGATGTAAACATTTTGGAGAAGGAGTTGGGTAATGTGATACTGGCCACAGGTATCCAAAGCGGAGCCCAGACACTGCAGCTGCTTCACACAAAGAAAATAATTTCTTTAGTGCAGGCACAATGGATGCCAAGCTCTTTGGAAGATCCGGCCCAAAAAAGTGGGACCATAAAAATCATGGTTTCCTCAAATGGGTGGTACGACGCTTGGGGAATGAATGTTTGCAGAGCACTCAGCCCCTGGTATGAAAAGGTGCTGTAAAAGTTCAAAGTGTTATTGTTATGGAATACTTACTCAGCAAGGCAGGGGAATATCAAAAGCTTTCTTCTCCCAGCTGGCTCGGGCTTATCTCAAGGAACTGTTGGTGGGTGGTGATTGTTCTCAGGGACTGGTGATGACAGAGGAGTCAAGGCACTGACTTCGCTTGCAGAGCTGCTCTGGGCACCCTCCTGGATCTGCCAAGGCTCCAGTTCCTCCCTGGTGCTTCTTGGTGTGCATGTGCCCTGTTCCCAGGGAAAAGCCTGTAATGAAAGCAGAGAGCTCTAACACCTGGCTAATGGAGGCACTCAGGCAAGGGCTTTCATTTGCAACTGGTACATTGGGAAATAATTGATACAGATTGCTTCAGACATTCGACGCTGCTGGTTCTCCTTCCCACAGGCTATTTTTAGGCCCAATTAGGCAGATAAAATGTCACCAGAATTGATTTGGGTACACTCAAATGTTTTGCCTTTTTTTTCTTTTTTCTTTTTTTTTTTTTTTTAGTGCATCTCTCTAGATATATAGCTAATGTCTGAATTACAAAAGGCAGATAAAAAGATTTTTTTCTTCCTCCCTTCTCTACTAAGTGATGTTCAATCACTGAAAGACTTGCTCACTGCAAAACCACTTAGAGCTGATTGCTGGGGAATTTCCTCTCACCACCTTAAACCCAAAGCAAATAATAGAATATGAAATAACACATATTCTTGGCATCAGGCTGCACAAGAGCTGCCCCAGGTCTGCTGCAAAGCACAGGCTACCAACCCACCCACTGGAGGAAGATAAAATACAATTAACTAATTCATTATACAAATATTTTGGGTGGGGACATATGAATTGGCTTATCTCTATTATTGTTATCATTGTTATTAGCTGCTGTTTGCTAAGACTGAGTTTTTCAAAGCCTTCTTTCACATTAAGAAGCCCAAATCCCTATGCTAAATCCCCCCCTTAGTTTGAAGTTGATAGTTTTTGCAAGCTACTGGGGAACACAAACAGGGAGAGAGGCATAACTGGTGAGATAGTATTATTCACAGCTGTTGTTACTGGGCAAGCCATTCCCAAGCCAACTCATACATTTGGGCTAAAGGGAGATCTGAGAGTGTTCTCCAGCAAAGCCCCAATCCATGTGATGTTTTCTAAGATAAGCAGCTAGTGGAACTTCCACGGAAAAGGCAAAACCTGACTGGTGGCCCCCATGGTCGTTGTACCAGGACCAAACTCCTCCAAAACCCAAAAGCTTCCCAGTTCTCTGGAACAGGCAAGTCACGAACTGCACCTCCTGCAGCCAGGCTTGAGGGCTCAGAGTCTGGCTGGCATTTCACTCAGATGGGCAAAGTGTTGGCTGTGCCCAAGCCAACAGGAGCATTGCCCCTGAATTCAGTGGGGCAGCTCTGCCTTTGTAGTGGAAGCTGACGAAAAGCTCTGCCTCATAATCACATTCCTGCGGCTTGACATGTAAGCGCATGCCAGCCGTGCGGTGGTGACGGCTCCTGGGCACGGTTCTCAGCCTGCAGGACACGCCGGCGGTGCCACCCCAATGGGGAGGGGAGATGAAGGTGCTGGGTCTTTGCGCTTGCCATGCACAGGGCTCGCAGGACCAGCTGCCACAGCGGGGCTGATGAGCAGTGACTTGATCATGGGTGAGCCTGGTGTGATACCCGACGGTAAGGAAGCAGCAGTGATTGTGAGACACAGCCATCCTGCCCCCAGGGAAAGGGGCGCTTCACCTTCTGATCCAGAGACAGCACTGGTTCACAGCACGCCAAGGGAAAGCGAGTGCCAGGCCTGCCTTATTGTGGTATCTTATGTCACAGTCCCAACATCTCACTGTGACACCTCAAGAAAAGTACAAGAGTTTGAGTGGGACTGCAGTTTACCTCCACATAAACCAAACTTTAAGAAGCATCTGATACTCAGGGGAAAAAAACATCAAATAACTCAAGAGGAACGAAGTTTGTTTTCTGTGTTATTAATACCTCTTGTGGTATCACACATACTACTTCTCCCTTAGTTTCTTTCTGAAGGCCACACATACATAACCCTTGTATCACCTAAACATGCCTTGGCACTCGGATGGATGGTGACAGAGGAATAATTAGTACTTCCCAATAATGAACTACAAATCTGGGGCAGAAAAACTTAAAACACCACCATCTGCTCAATGTTGAACCACTCCAAGATGCATTTATTTTAGACAATCCATGCTTTAACCACACCTCAAAACACTGGGTCATACTAATTACTCACATGAACAGAAGTCCTGATCCATTGGAAAAGTCCTTTTAAGGATAGTTCTTACACCTAAAGACTTCATAAGGTCTGTGTCCTATTTCCTCCTCCAAAAGGATTCATAGTTACTGCGAATTCCTGCCTCTGTGTCCATTTCCTTGCCTGACATATTCACCCTTATATCTGCGCCAGAACTAAACTCTGCTTTGCAGTGAATCTTCCCATGCCATCTCTGTTTTCAATCCCAGCTGATGGTGCAGAGATCCAGTAACACAAAGATCATCCGTCTGGAAAAAACAACAAAACGTGGCATTTGATAACACTATGTTTTCAAAGGCTTGTAGGTAACACTGGCATCGGGTCTTCAGCAAGGACTCCACCAAGATGATGAGCCATGAGTGAAATACTGAGCTTCCAAAGCAGCAAAAATAATAATTTCACAGCCTTGTCTGTGAGAGAGAGAATGGATTCTTCAAAAACCCTGTCTCTTGGCAGCTTCGTAGCAGGACATCCCTGCAAGGTCATCATGTGAACACTAAAAACTGAATTTCACAGAGAAAAGTCACTTCTCTGTAGTCTTTTGAGAAGCCTTTGTAAAAAGGGACAATGGAGGAGAGAAGAAAAAAGGAAAAAGTGCTGTAAACATCTGAAATGTCCAAAAATGGACTTGAAGTTTATCTGTAATAGTGTTGTGTTGATGTTAGATATTTACTCATGGAAATTTTCTTGACTTTTCCAATAGAAATTACTCCAAAGGAGAAAACATTTTTCTTCAGTCTCATCTTGTAATGCCCATCAGAGATGAAAGGTACCTGGCTGAATTTGGGTAAAAATAGACGGGATTTTGAAAAGCGGGAAGAAATGCCTGGGAAAAGTCACCTACATATGGTCCTAATCATGCCAATGGATAACCCCCACATTACCCTTTAAAAGGTCATCTGATAAACATCAACACTGGGCTTTTCTCACAAACCCAACACCTAAAATTGCTTCAGGCTACTGTAATACGGCATGAGAAGTTAAATTAGAAGCATATATTTGGTAATAGCACCTCTGAGAGGGAGTCTTCAAAAGCCTGTGCCCCCATTAACGGATTAGAAGTCCGGCACACATATCAGCAACTATTCTCCATCCAAAGAGAAACAGAACAGGGGACAGAAATCAGCATTTTGTTCTGATTAGTGCTTTGATTGATGTAAATGTCTTAATTACCTTTTTTTTTTTTTTTTTTAACCATAGCTGCAAGCCTGCCACTGGGGGAGGTACCATAAAGAATGCCACTAAGAAGTAGCACTTTCAGCCTTTCCCTCCTCTCTCGTGGGCCTGCTGGTGATCTTTCCAGAACAAAGCAGTCTCCAAGGAACTCGGGTTCAATTGTTTCCAGCAGTATCCAAAACACAAACTACAGACTTGGAGATAAAACTATTCAAGAATAAGAATGGGGTAATTAAATATTTCTGGAAGTGGGCTAATTCTGTATGAAACAATGGAAGAGATATTTAAAAAGAAAAAAAAGGGATAATTAGAGCACATTCAAAAGCACTTCCTTTTTATTTGGGCATCTTCCCTTCTGGAAGCAAATCCATTCCATTTTCCCAAGTGCCAATATTTTGAGGTTATTTGCCCCAAAGGCAAACAAGAAATAGGTCTGATTGTCCAAGAAATAAGGATGAAAGCAAAGGGCACATCCCAAGGATTGAAGACTGGATGAGAAACTGGAGGGCTTAAGGTGAAAGGAATTCTCTGTGTCGAGGTCACTGATGAGGTCAGGTGGTTTATAACCAGGGAGGAAAGTCCTAACTGCATGTTTTTATAATTTCAGTGGTTTTTTCTTACTCCTGACCCAAAGTGGGCCAAGTTCAGTGCATCTCTCCACTTACCTAAATACAGGTCTGAATTATGCTCTAGCACTTGTAGGCTCTAAGAGAGACCAGATGGAAGTGGAAATTTGTTCCCATTTTGACAGTCTCTTGCAGCTACTCCCAAAATTCTCTGTGCACGGGTTTTCATAGAATTTCCTACTTGTTTCATCCCCCCTTCAACTTTTCAGCTCACACATCAGAACACACAATTTCCTCAATCCTCTGTGACTCTTGCCCAAGAACAGATGATCCAGCTCTGCTCCTTCTCCTTCAGATTTCAGGGTTTACGGGGGGTACAGGCTTGATTTCGGAACCTGTTAAAGGTAAGCATGGCACGACAGAAGAGGCCTCGCTCTCTCACAGACCCAGTGGCTTTGAATCCCGAAATTATCTGTCTCTGAAGGCCTAAATTATCCTCACAGGTTTTCTCCCCTGCACTCATGAAAGCAGTAGAGTAGTTCAACTTCAACTAACTTTTATTTCCCAGTTGCCTCTGAAGAGGAAACATTTCCGAGCCCATTTCTCCTGGAGTGTTTAACAGGTCCTGCCCCCACGGACTCCTATCTCAAGAGTGGACAAGCAGAGCAGGCTGCTGCAGCAGGAATCCAGAAGCTGGAGCTGTCAAACCCAGCCTTATTAGATACCAAGGGGGCTAATAAAAGCATGGGTGTTTGTGGTATTTCTGGCAGGGATGGTTGCTGAAAAGCCTGGAGAGAAGGATCCTGAGACACCTCAGCTCCCAAGTTCTGATGGCTGTATTTCTAGTTGATCAATGTCTGTGTCTTCGTGGCTGAACTAACTTCCCACTTCGGGCTCCTGACAGCTGGACAAAGTACGGTTTGAGCCGGGCCTTGCTTTAAGTAAGTGTGGAGAGATGTTTTCAGTCTGACCTTGCCAAATCGGGCCCTGGCTTGGGGCGTTTGCTGAGTCCAGGAACGATTTTCCCACTGAGTTGCAAGTGGGAAGAAACTAATTCTATCCACAGCAATGTGATGGAGCATTGAAGTGACAAGTGTTCTGGGAGATAGGAATCTACCTTATGGTCTGTAGCGCCTCTGGCTTCATAAAGCAGAAGAAAATACTTATACATGTTGATTTGGTGGTGGTGGAGAGAGATAAAAGCTGATTATAATGTATAATTTTTCAGAGACAAAAGGAATACATATAACCACACACTGGACATGTTTGTGATTATCTTTCTATATTAAGGAGATAAGATTTAGCAAGAGTAAATATGGACTTTGTTTGGGTGTTTGTTCCTAAGCTCACATATTTTGTTAAAGCCCATCAGATAACGAGATGTAAAAGCACACAGAGAGACAGAACAAGGAGCAGCAGAACAGCACAGAAGCAGTGAACAGAATAGAAACGTGTAACCCCAGATAGCAAAAGCAAATCTTCCACATTTAAACACTTCCATGTATTTTTACTCTCTACTTGTTTTCTCCTGTTCTTAAAATAATTAAAAAATCCCAATTCAAATCAATAGCAAAACTCCATTCAGGATTTTCCCCAGGATTTCCATGCCATACAACAATAGTTCCCCTCCCTCACTTGCAGGCCTGTGCCCGGTTGCTTTTCCCTCTAATCAGAGCCATCACTGTGCTATGTAATTAAAATGTCACTGGGCTTTGCAAGATCACTTTTGAGACTTAGGGCTGTTTCATTTCATATACTGCTTTGAGTATTTTTACTGTCATCATCAGTGTTGTGCTGAGAAAATATTTTGCATGAGTATGTCATGTTCATGGTAAATACAGTAGCTGATACTTTATAGAGATAATAACGAGCCTTTTACCATATCGCAGAGAATTTCTGTTCTGCTTTTAAATATCAACGCTTCCATAATTTATGTAATAATAATAATGAGATTCTTAGACCTCTACCAAGTGAACCAACTTCTGTTGGAGATGGAGAGAGCTGACTTCATCATACTCAGGTCCTCCTCCCTTCTCCACAGGAGGAGGAAAGGTGTAGGTGACAGCAAAATAGGCTTCAAGGCTTGCTTTTGAACCCTCTTTTAACCATAGTTAACATATGAGACCAGAACTGGGGAAGGATGGGCCAGGGCTATGCAGTGGGCAAGCAGCCTGGCAACTTCCCTTATCGTGGTACCGCCTGGTGCCAGTCTGGTTTGACACTTCTGGATTCACTGGTAAGGCTCAATCAGGCACAATTGCAAAGATGAGCCTGGAAAGCACAAGGGAAGAACAAGTCCTCAAATACTGCATTCAGAAGGATTTAGCAAAGCGTGTAAATAAGTTATGGCATTGATACCCTGACAGATTGCTCAGCCAGGGGACTGGAAGTGGAAAAAGAAAAGTCTATTGATCAAGTAAATTAATTTTAAAATCTAAAAGGTGTTTCAATAGATTGATAGCCTCTTACACTGAATCCAACTTTGCTCCCCTAGGCAAAACCTCGACTTATGCATTATGCTGGAAGTTCTCCACCTCAGCCAGTGCAGCCACACTGTTTTACATGGAGGGAAGCTGGGACTCTGATTCCAACAACCACACCGTGTGTCAAAGGCCCGGAATCCTGGATTATCTCACAGAAGTCAGTTCCCAAACTCCCTACCGGCGTATTAAACAGCAACATGTTCAAACAAAACAGCGCGAGGGAACAGCAAAACTACCTCCTGTGGGTCGAGCACACCCTCCGATGTGTTCCTACCACCTCCTGGGAGCCGCCTTCTATGACACAATCCTCCTTTGGCTCCCAGAGACCTGGATATTTCACACTGATAGAAGAAACCTGCTCCTGCAGACAGGGTTTATTGGCCAGGTTTCCATTAAGAGAGCAAGGAACGGCAGCTGTTACTGGGACCTCTCGCTGCACCAGATAACTGAGAGAGTTCAGTGCCTGGAAATGCGGGACCTGAAGATGCAGGTTCCACACTGAGGTCTGGGGTTGACCTCCCACACATCAGGCAGGTCATTTCATGCCACTGTATAACACAGAAAATGATACTACCTCCTTTGGAAAGTGCTTTGAGATTCGCTGTCAGAAGAAGTCTGTAACCCCCCAAAATACTTCATGAATAACTAACTGCAGGGACGATAATACATTAAATGTGTCACAAAAAGCCATTGCAAAGCTCAGTGCATTGCAAGTTGACAAAACATCGGCGAACTGGAAGCTCAACTCTCATCATTTCCCCTCTCTTCTAATAAAATGTCTAAGATGGTTTTCGGAAGTCTGGACAAATGAAAGTGGGATTACTAATTGCATCTCACTCATTTCTAGCTGCAAAGATTAATCATAGGAGCCAGACGGGGTTTTCTTTCAGCCCTCGACTGACTTGTCCTCTCTAAGTGGTCAGAGACATTAGTAGGATGTGTTAGTGGGAGTCACTCGGCAAAACCAGATCTGTCTGAAGGAGAAAAGGAAAAATTAGCCCTTGGCTCTTTCTGAGCTCGATTCTTTTGCTTGTTATCTCCTTTCCAACCTGCAGCAGGTTGATCCCAAATCCACCGTGCTGCATTTAATTCCTTCTGGAGCCACTTTTCCTACCTGAAGACTCAGAGACTTTGGGAGTGGCTTTGTCTGGTTGCCCAAACTTTAGGTGGGAGAGACGGTGACTTGATGGGGATTCTCCACAGCCTTGAGTTATTCCAATAAACACACAAAGCCCGACTGCTCTCCATCATGGATTTACGTGTGATTTGGCTGTGTGGAGGGTGGCTTTCAGCGAGCTTTTACATGTGGTTTGGCCATGTTGGGTCTGTTTCACAGCTTGATTTTACATGTGGTTTGGCTGCAGTGAAGCTGATTTACTGGGAGTTTTTACATGGGGCTTGGCTATGCTGATGCTAAGGGCTGCATGTTTGGGATTTTACTGCCCTTGTACTAAGACAGTGCAGGTCATAATGCTGGGGAACAATTTAGATAAAGTGAGAAGTCAAAACCAGTCTGGCACTGTTCCCTGCAGCACCATAATAAAAATATTGGAGCACTATTATGGCCCGGCTTCCTCCAGCCCAACCAGAGAGCTGCTGCCCCAGCTCCTGCTCTGAAGTCGTGTGTTTTCTGTTTCAGATGCAGGGGATTAGATGTAAATCCTTCCCTCCATTTCAGAGGTGGGATCCAAATGGCTTCCAGCCACGTCAGCTGCTCTACCTTTGTGTAGGTTTAACCTATAGTCAATAACATATCACATAAAGAATGTGAATTATTAAACCTTTTCTTAACCAGCCCAAATCACCAAATCTACAACCAATAATTCTGCAGGCAGTTTCAGCTGCATATGTATTTTAAAATGACAAAACTCACAGGAGGAACGCTGTTTTTCCCAGCTAGACCATGACAGTCTCATAGAAATGGTTATTCCCAACCTACACAAAGCCCACTGGCAAACTTTAATGACTGAGCTACAAACACAGAAGTGTTATTTTGATGCAAAGATTCAGGCATGGCTATTGTCTAATGCGAACTGCTTTTGAAACTTTTGTCTACCCATGCAAACTGTAATAAGTTTTGTCCATATAATATTAATCAATTCATTTCAGAGAAACAAATTATTCACTAATGTTTCAGTCTGACTCTTCTCTCCTCTGTACATCCCTAGTTTCCATTTCCTGGATCAATATTCCCATTACCTGCAATTTTCTTGTTTCATGCTTCAAATGCAAGAACAAAAACCTTCCAGGTTTCCCATCACATAAATCCCTGTACTGACCTAATTTTGATTTTCCTTCCTTTTATGTGCAGTAACTTAGATTTACATGTAGACAGGTTTTATATCAATTGTCTCGTAACTTGTCTTTACTTCTCCCTGTCAGGTCTCAAAGGAGATAAGGCTGGGAAGGAAGGTAAAGGGGGAATTACAGTTATAGTCAATTCTCTTCCAAGAATCCACCTAGAGAGACAGATATAATTTCCAGATGCTGTTGTAGGACTTAGCAACTTAACAAGGCATTAGGTGTCACTTAAAACTTATGGTCACATACCAGGGGCTGAGCTGCAAACAGAGACCAACAAGCAGAATATAGTAATAAAGTACAGTAAGTGCTGCTCAGTGTGCAAGATGTCTAGAAACAACACGCTCAGCAGATTAATTAGAAGTCGCAGAACAAAACCCTCCACCTTTGCTCCGTTCTTGAAGCAGAAAAAACAAGTATTTAGTCCGTCAAAATGCAACTCCACACCTTGACACTTTGATACAAAGAGAACATTTGATACTAACTATTTTTAAATGCTCTTCTGTTTCTGCTCTCTGCAAATTCTGCTTGTTGGTAAAAGTGTTTTGCATCCAGCCCCACTGCTGGGCCCTGGGTGAGAGGTGCATCTTTCAAAGCAGTGGAGTGACTGAGCACAGCATCTTCTGGATGTTGCTGTATTTTACCTCTTGTATTTTCCCTCAGCACAGCAAGTTTGCAAGCACCTCCTCTTCCTGAATTCAGACTTGGTTTGCACAATTTCCTCCCTGGAAGACAGATTAAAAAAAAAAAATAGTTTAGAGCAGGGTATTGCTTTGTTGTTGTTTGCTATTTTTTGGATTTGGGTATTTTGGTGGGTTTCTTTTTTCAAGACTTTATTTCTCAATTTCATAGAAAAAAAATTTTTAGGGATCTGAATATGCCTCTTTTGGTTTCAGAACTGAGACATTTTGTTTCAGTTAGCATTTGTAGAATGATTGACAATTTCGGTTAATTTTTCATAGATGCAAAAAGAACTCATAACAGAAAGTATTCCTTGAAATTATGATATGCTCTTAGTTGAAGAGATGCACTTTAGATCACTTTTCTGTCTCATTTTTTGATGTTCAGTAGAGTTCATGACTTACAGTGCAATGAGGGGATACTAGAATTTAACAGCTTTAACCATGTTTCATTTATCTTCGTAATCATGCTGTAAACAAGCCCCTATGAAGACACCCAGGTCATCACATGCACTCATAAAACACTGGCAAGGGAACCTGTACAGTCCTCTCGGACCAAATTCCTGTTTAAGCCTCTGAAGATAAGACTCAAATTAAGCTGCTGCTTCTGTTAAAAAATGGCACCACTGGAAGTAGAAAGGCTCAATATTACTTGGGGGCCCAATCTACAATCTAATGCTTTTCAAACCCTTCCACATGTTGGCTGGAATGAACTCAGGGGGTTTTTAACCACTGTTAATCATATCAGTTTCTATCAGAGCCCAACATCTGAAGTGGAAGGATTTGTTTTCAAATTAACCACATTTTGTATGTATTTGATCTGAAGTTTTTGCTGCCACTCACCATTCCATTTACTGGATCCCTCGGGAAATGGACTTGGAAGTTTTAAGACTTCAAAATCCACTGTTTTGGACTTCTCCCCCGAAACTTAAAATTTCTCGTTTTCAGGTTTCTTCCCCAAAGAAGAAAAGCTAGAAGCCTTTTTAATCTGTGTTGGGGAAAAAGTTATGATTTTTCTCCAAAAGGCATCATTCCCATCTACAGTTGCAGGAAAAGTGCTGGTTGCAAGTTTGGAATACAGCTGGAAGAGCTGCCACAAGCAGAAATGAGGTCCCTTCAGCTTTGCACCTTTTGTGGATTCTGGTGTTTTCCCTGGAGGTTTCCAGACATAATGAATCTCTGCAGGTTCCCACGGGGCAGAAGACATTCTCAAACCCAGTAGGGCACGATCATACCCATGGTATGCCTACATCAATATTTCTCTTACCAGCAGCACCAGACAGCAGGAGGATGGACCGTGCACAGAACAATTCTTTACAAATGCCCTGCAGGCACAGAACAGCGACATCTTTTCCCTCGGGGAGTTAGTGCTGAACTTTGCTCTCCCAAGGCTTGTTCCCATCGTTCCCAATGGCCTGTGCTGGAGTGGCAGACTTGGTGACACAGCCAGCTGGAGCTGCCTGAATTATTTCTTTCAATTATTCCTTCTGCCAGCCCTCTTTCCCATCATAACACCACCTGTGTAGCTGCATTGGCAGCTGCTGGGAAAACGCTGCACTCGTTGACCGCCAACATTCCTGCCGAGGGCAGATACTGACAAAGAAGGATTGGCAGGTTGTGCTGTTTCCTGTATCTACCGTGAGCAGAAACCTCTGCTGAATTGCTCAGGCGGTGCTGAAACATAGAGATCTTTCCAGACTTCTGAGGGGAAGGTAAGATAGAGAAAGTTTTGAGGATATTGTAATGAAGAATAATGTTGCTCTCCTTTTAACAGCAACTCTCCTTTTCTTCCTTATTCTTTTTAGAACAGACTAAAGGGTAGCTGAATGATTTCTGAAAAACCACCTCTTCCACTTTAGTGTGTTGTGGAAGACCCCAGGCTGGAATTGGGGTTCTGCCATTCCCAGTCTTTGGTAGCAAAGGATGCAGGAAACGAGTGTACCACAGGCAATGTTGAGTGTCTCAACACAAGGAAAGGACAAAGCAGAGGAGAACGAAGAGCAAATTGCATGCAGATAGAGTTTTAAAAGCATGTAGCAAGCCCAGGAGAACGGATGGCACCAACCTTAACAGCAATATAGGAAGATAATGCCTTTTCCACCCACTGCTGTGATTAGTGAAGGCTCTGGGAGACACTCGGGCTAAACTGGCTGCCGTGGCATTTCTCCAGGCAGCCGCCGCTCCACAGGTAACAAATCCTATCCAGTCAGAGTAAGCCAATTGTGGAAGTTTGACAGAGGTACAAAAAGGGTAAGTTTTCCTCTCCTTCTACTCAAACAACACTTCTGCTGAACACGACATCCCCACACATCCGTGTACAAATATGTATTGCTGTCAATAGAACACAATTGAATTTCAGTCACCAAACACCCACGGCATCAGAAGAGCACTTACACATGAACTAGTGTTTTTGCATTGACCACTCAACATGATCTGAAGATCCTGAGCCCCAAGAGGTCAAGGGAGAAAACAAAAACGCAACACATCAGTAGATGAACTCAAACTTTTTCCTATTACTTTTCTACTCATGGATAACTCCTGACAGTTTGCATTGAAATTACTCCTTTCTTAAGTGTTAAACTCTTCACTAGACCCTGCTGGTGGATGACTTTGTAGAAATCTGTCTTCCCTCTCTGTTCCTTTGCCTCTAGATCTTGAATTTGGTCCTAGACTACTTCTCATGTTGAAATGAAGTTTTTCATGTTTCTCAGGACTGTTTCAGAGTGAAGAAGGTTTTGAAAGGGGATGATTCTGTCTGTGGGGTCATTAGCCCAGATGGGTTCTGAAATTATTACCAGGAGAAGGGTCTGCCACTTCACAGCGTAAGGTGTACATAATGAAACAGAGGAAAGAATCAAGGCGGGAGACCCAGTTTATAGAGGTTTTAGAATAATAATTCATTCACTGCTGGGAATAAGCCACACTGAAGGTGCCCACAGATGTAAATTTTGACTAATTTTTCTAAAACTGTGCAAAAAGGATATAGGCACCATCCTCCTTTGCACTGAAGAAACAGGGATCCAGAAGCTACAGGGTTTTAAGGACTGAGCAGGATCCAAGCTCTTACATGTACAAATGGTGAAAAAAAGGCTCCTGATCTAGAGATAGTCACAGACTGCCCTTTCCCCTGCTGCTTCTGGCCACATGAGTGCTACAAATTAGCAGTTAATGGAATTGTTACTGCAACACCTAGAGAGCATGCAATGTGCCACTGGTCAGAATTTCCAGATGCAATTACGTACCTTGGCTTTATAACCAAAGAAATTTCACAGGCTCCAGGCTGTCCTGCAGTGCACAAGAAAATCCCACTTACCACATTTGCTTACAAACCACCCTGTTTCTGGAACTGGGGTATTATTTAGCTGAACAATTACAGAGTGATTTTAGTGTTCCTGAGATAAAAATCAACCAGAACCAATTTCTTTGGTTCTTCTGTTTTCCTCCCCCTCTTAAGTTTTCCTCTTTTCCTTTGATTTTTAACAGCAGTCACTACTCTATTATAAAGCTTTTCATCAGCGTTTAAACCTCAGCACTGAAATCTGAACAGGCCATAACCTACAGGGAGAAAAACCCCACACATGCAGAAACACTGGGACCTGCCTAACCCAGCTGGAAAACTCCCGAGGTGAAGGAAAGAGAGAAAAACTGGGTGAAAAGACTGTCTACAGCAGGACATCCCATCAGAAAGTTCAGGTCTCACATCTGCCTTCGTTGGTGTACAATAACAACAATTCAACAGCCTGCCATCCTCATATTTTATAGAGCTGATTGTGTTAGACATTCAACAGCATTAACAGGGAGTTTATTTGACTGCTGCAGAAAACATCATTCCCAGGAGTTACGCTGGTGAACATTCAAATGAGAACTCTGGACACAGCCCATGTGTGAGGCAAAGAGAAAAATGCAAGTGCTTTAAATCAAAGTACAGAAGGGCTGCGCTTTGATTTAAAATTCATATATAAATAGATTTTTAATTTGTGAAAGCCCTAGACAAGATGCAACATGACCCTCCACGAAATTGTTCCTAGGCTTCAGTGGTGAAGTCCTCATTATGATGGTTCCCATGTTGCGTCCAATTTCAGTGCAATTTTGAGTGTGGTCTTCCAACAAAAATCATCATCTCAGCATGTTACTCTAGAAATACAGCTTAATAAATCACAGTCAGCATTGAGATTAAAGAAGGGAAAACTTCTCACCAAGTTGTAACCAGTAGCCCTTGAAAACAAAATATTCTTGCTAAAATCCCACCAAGTTTACTCCTGTGAGCAGACCACATTGAGTCATATAGATGAACAAATCATTGCTTCAATTAGACCAAATAGTTGCGTCAAATTTGATCTAAATTTTGAAGAGCTAAAGAAAATATGTTTTTTTGATTCGCCATACAACAAAAGACTATATTTCTAAGTGGGATTTTCTACTTTTCTCACTCCATAACAATACAGTCCTAATATGTCATCCCCACCTACTGCTTAGATTTTGTTTCAATGATTACTCAATTGAATCATTAATTGGTTGTTAATTATGCACATAATCTCTATACAGAGACATAAAACCATCTTCCAAAACAATTTGGGCTTTACTGTAGCCTTGGAGAAGTGAATTTTTTCCCCCTCACAAGAAGGAGAGTCTAAGTAGCTTTTTTGTCATTGTGGAAGAGAATAAATGCACAGCAGTTTAAAATTTACTTTTCTGGCCATATTTAAATCAAAGAGAATGTGAACCTTTCTGCACAGTTTGCTGCCATCCAACCATTCCTCGTTGCTGAACCACAGGCACCTACAACAAACAAGGGCTGAGCATGAGATATATATTCATCTATATTAGTAGTGGTTTATTAGTATTTTTTGAGTCCTTGCTAAGAGCTGGTTCCAAATTCTCCAAGTCCAAAACTCTCTTTCCCTTAGTTATGCCATGCTGGAACTGTAGCCTTTGATAATGGGAGGCTTGGCATGCCTGACCAAAAACAGGGAAGGGTGGCAAATGGTTTGGACAAAAATGGTCTGGGGAAGGGAGAAAAGCAGCAACCCTCCCTGACTCCTCCAGTCTCCTGGAGGGAACTGTCCTTGCTGGCACATTCTTTGCTGCCCACCTGCTCTGACTTTGGAAATAACCATCCACTTCCACCATGTTAGAGAGTGGAATTCTCCAGAACCATGTGAAATTAAGTCAAAGACTCAAAGAAGACAATTTGGCTGACTACAGTGACCTTTTATAGCATCAGAAACAACTCAGGTTAACAGGTTTTTTTAAATATTTTAAACTCCCTCCCTGGACATGAGCCATTTCAGAACTGAATATTTGGTTCTCATGTATATTTATTTACTTAGGAGTGGCATTCCTATTTTTACAGCTTTGAGTTTTTAACTTTTTTGTTAGCAGCATTAACAAGGTTTACAGCATATAAACTGAGCTGTGGCATTTAAAAAATGTTGGCCTAATGTAACACCAGCTTTTTTTTATATACATGTTCAATGGCAAACTCCTACTGACAGGCAGAATGCATTTCTATGTCTGGGCAAGTTTATAGATGGTGTTCCCACCTCTGGGCCACAAGGTCACAAATTTGTTTCTGATTCTATTAAAGAAACACTCAACAATGGTAAGTTTGTGTGCTACTTTTCTCTTTTTTTCTTTCTTTTTTTTTCTTTTTTTTTTTTTTAATGAGAGGGGACTGTTTTATGTGACCCACAATCTTAAAGATACTCCAAGGAATCTTTGCTGACTGCTGGGCTTTTCACCCCCATACCCTGACCAAGCATGACTGGCTGTGGATTTGGGAAGCTTTGACTGTCAGCAGCCAGAGGAAAGAGGTTTCAGGGAAATCTGACCTGACTGAAAAAAGAGCAGGCAACGCCTCTGCCATCTCTCCATGCGTCCGTCAGTGGGATTTCATCACAGTGGGGTTTGCCTCTGCAGCAGAAGGATGTACAGGAGTTAGAGATTCCCGATACCTGTTGCCTGTTGCAGACTCTCTGTGTGGCTCTGAGGACCTGGCCCAAAAGCTTTGCCCCCTGGCCCTCCGCACCTGTGGGATGGAAGGAACAATACTGCTCCCTTCCCTGCCTTCACCTCTTTTGCACTGTTATAGGAGCAAGGCAGTGAGGTATCAGGATACCAACCTCTGCACCACATACATTAATAAGGGTATTTACTGAACTCACGGCAATGACAAGCAAGAAGAATCAAGGTGGCTGCTATTCCCTGTGAAACACTGCCCTGGTTTTTTCTTGGAATTAAATTCAGTATGCTCTCCAGCTGCAGCTTCCTCCTCCTGAGTGTTTACTGCCTGACACCCAGGCTCATTTAACAGCAGAGGAGGCAGCATCCTGCCCGGCCTCAGCCATCATCCACCCCAAATCCCTTCATGCTGAAACTTGTTGTGCTCTGCGACTTTGTGGCTATGAACTTACAGAATTTTGGCTTGAGAAATGAGTGGGGACCAGCAAGAAAGATTGAGCTGCCAGGGTGAAATGAAGAGCATGGGAGAGAGAAAAAAAAAAAAAAAATGCTGGTGAATCTGAGGGAGGGAGGACAAGCTCGTATGTCTGCTGAAAGAATTCCAGCATCATCTATTACTGTCCAGGAGGCAATCAGGAGAAAGCAGAAGGGCAGGAGGCACAGCCCTTCTTGTGGGATGCTTTGGCTTGTTGTGGTTAGGAGGATCAAGGCCAGGTATCACATGCTTCCACTGAAGGGAATAAAGCAAGGAGCCAGAATTTGTAGGCTAGGAAAAAAGCAGATCATGTAGAAACAGAGCACTGGAAAGAGAATTTGGCTGCAGTGTCTGAGTGAAGGGCTATTAGCTACATGAGAGGACTCCAGCCCTCTTCTTTCTCTAATTTCCTTATGCCCCCAAGGAAGGTTTTGGTGAAATTTGCTTCCATTTATGGGAGGACTGGAAGAATGAGGGCCAGGCTGTGGCTGAGCATCTGGCAATCAGAAAGAGGCTTCAAAGGAGAGGAAACTGCTCCAGCAAGATCTGAAAGTGCTGCTCTGCACTGAAAACTGACCCCTGCAAAGGACAGGCTGCCACTGCTGGTCATTACAAGGGGGTATTTTTGCAAAGTGCCATTTCAGGAGACGCTCTGAGGCTTGGATAATATGACTTTGCTCTCTGAAAATCACCAGCACCACCCAGATTCTAGTGGCCCAAAACTAACCTTTTGTGAATATATCGCCTGCTTCTCTCCTCTGTGACAACTCTGGGTCTGGCTATTTAAAGGCACTATGACAACAACACATAAAGCTATTACTGAACATCTTTGCCCAAAGGAGACATTTCTTCCTAACAAGTACTGCTGTTCTTCTATGCTGGACTTGGTCACCTGAAAGATAATGGTTTATGATCACCATGCAAAACCTTTATGGAACATGTTGCAAGTCATTATGCTCCTCCTGAGCATGGCAAGTTTTCTTCTGGCTTTGGAGAAATTGGCAGTTTTCTCAGGTTTAAAAAAATGCCCTACATTAATTCTCTTATAATAAAAATCTACAGGTAGGGAGTAGGTATAAATCTCCCACAATGCACAGGCAGTTCTTCACTAGAATAAATAATCTACTTCAGTTACTGTGATCCCTGTTCATTTGGTCACTCATATAAACCACTTGGGCAGTTTATAGTTTTGTGAGAAAAGCAAAAACTGGGTTTAATGTGTTTGTACATTGTCAGAAAAGAAACCAAAATAGCCAGAGTGGCTCATCTATGAGAGACATGATTAACAAACAAGCAAACATCAATTGCTTTGTGTCATGTTCAGGGTTTCTGCTCTGTTAAATAACATGGATATTTTGATTGTTCTGGGAATGCTGGTGAATTACATCCAAGGCAGCAATAGGGGATTTTTGTCTTTTTATATTATTTGTTGGCATCACAATGGCCATATCTATATGCCACATGCCACAACCACCACTCCAGTGTCTTCTTAAAACCAGCCCTGAACATGCCACAGTACTCTTCCGGTAGCTATCCCCTGCTCTGTGCGTTCAGGGATCCTCTCCCTTCCCTCTGCAATTCCTTCCTTCCCTTCTTCCCCCCAGAACTGGCATTGCTCAGCATTTTGGCCAGGAGACCAATTCCCCAAACTGAAAACATCAAAGCATATCTCTGGTTAGATCTCATCCCAACCCTCTGAGCTTGTTGACTTGGAAAGTGAATAACTAATAAGGCAGCATGCCATTGTTTTCTGTTTATTATAATGGAAATAAATTGTTGGCTCTAAGTCAGGCACTGATGGTTCCTTTGATATCAATGCCAGGAAGCAAAATAAAATGGATTTTTAAAAATCACCTTTCACAAAGAGTGCCACAGGCATTTGAAAGATGAGCTTTTTTCCATGTCAAAGGCTCTACCAGAAGTGCCAATTACACTAGAAGAAAAATTTAAATCCTCAACTACTAAAAAACAACAACAGAAAAAAAGAGCACAAGAGAGAATGTGAGAGCAGGATTGCCTGGACAGTGGGACGGCCTGGTTGAGCTGGCATATCACAGATGTGCTGGGAGGGCTCCGGAGGGTGCAGCAGGGCTGGCCCCACGGGGAGGAGCACTGCCTGAAGACTATGGAACACATCCTTTGCATTTTTTTGCCCCCTCAAAAGGAAAAAAAAAAGCACAGGTGGGCTGTATAAATTGCTCTGTCTGCCTGGCAGCTCTTAAACTAATAATAAGAGATTTTAAGAGCCAAAGGATGGGGTGGGGGTGCTTTGCTTCAGAACTTGAACCACTCATAAATCTTGCTTTTGAGTTTCTTTTGTGATTTTGGGGGTTTCTTTTAAGCTACATGGAGTGGCAATTTCATTGTACTTGCAGTGCCTTCTTTCCCCACGGAACTGTAGGTGCATGCTGTCGGGTGTTTGAATCTCTCTCAGAGTACTGCCATCCCTCGCCAACACGGGGACATGCGGGGCATTGCCACCACTGTCACACGCGCAGAGAGGAGCTTCCTCGGGGGAGTTGATGGCTGGATGCAGATCTTAAGCGGCCCCGAGCATGGCGGCGTTTGCTTTGCATGACGTGCTGCAGTTTGGTTTGGCTCGGAGCAGAGGACAGAGCACAGCGGCAGACTCAGATCCTGGGCCAAGCTGGGATGTTTTGTGTTTCAGCCCCCAAAGTTCCTCACGGTTGGGCACAGCCGCGCTCCCACCTGCCCGCGCTGCGTGGGGCACACCTGCCATTGCTGTGCAGGCGGCTGCCAGTGCTGGGAGAAACTCCTCGTTGGAATGGCCAACAAGGAGCGCCTGGTTCGGCCAAGCCTGCGCTGCGAGCGCAGCACCGCCGAGACGTGCTGGGATCTCCAGCTCCAGAGCAGGGAGAACGACAGCGTAAGGAAAACCGTCAGGAGCAGAGTGCCTCTTGATGCCCCTTGGTGGTGTCACGACTCCTGGAACCAGCGAGACCTTTTTATTTCCAGCAGTGGGATTGGGATGCACAGGAGCAGCATGACCTGAGAGTAACTCGGGAGAACTACAGAATTAAGCCACTTTCTCCAAAACCCTGCTCTTGGAAGAACCTGCCATACTGCCTCGAGCTACAGTTCTTGGCTATCATTTTATGGAGAACAAGCTGTAAAACCTTTTCTCCAAAAACCAAACTTTGCTTAAATGGTGAAAGATCTGTGCATGGCAAACAGCTAAATATTAAAGCCCTGCCTGACACAGGTTTTAGGCCTTTACTCGGCTCCAAGTGCATCCTTATTCTGCAAAGTCTTTAAGCAAATGATTAACCTCAAGGCTGTAGCTGCGTCCTCCAAAATGGGGCGATGTAATTGGGACCTTATAAAGTGCATATGACATAGGTGCTGTTCTGAACCCAAAGGTCTGAAGGGCTCCCACCAAAGCGTCCTGGGATTAAGTAAAGACTTTCCATTGGCCTCAGCCAGGTCCTAATTTTTATACTTATTACTGGCTTATAACGGGATATTTAGAGGGGAAAAGGAAGCACCTTTTTCTCCAGATAACACCATCTATTCTAAATTATTTCTGAAAATTAAGGGTGTGATTACTGACCTGTAAGCACTTTATGATCACACTTCGGTTTGAACTTTTATGAGTATATGTAGGTTTACTAACTCTACCACTGCCCAGTAATTTATTTCCCAGGTGGGCTATAAAAGTCATCTGGAAGAAGGAAAACAGTGTCAAAGGACTTGCTGTGCAAATGGATGATTGTGCTGGCTGGATTTGTGGATTTGGAAGCACGTTTCAGAGGGGACGTAGAATTTAGTTTTCTATTGAAATCTAGAAAACAAAAATATTTTCTTCTTTTTTTCCTTTTAATTCTGAAACAATGTTTCAAATTCTTGCTTGTTTTATTAAAAGACTGATGATGACCTATCTGCTGCTCTTTGGTGTGGACAGAAATGGGGCTCAAAGACAGCAATAAGCTACTCAGACCCCAAACGCTGCTGTGACAAAGGTGTGAAGAAGCCCCGAGTGACTCAATGTCATCCCTTCCTGGGGCATCCTTCTTTCCCCAGAGGACAACCAGCCATAGGGGCTTTGCACAAATTTTCACACATGACCCCACGGGCAGCACAAAAGTTCCAGGGGCCAAGGGCAGCTTCTTTGTACTTGGGTTGTGCCCCTTTGGGAAAAACTGAACCACGACACTCACCTGAGGCACTGGCAGAGGCTGTGAGACTCGGCAGGCTGACTCTTTGCTGCTCTCTGAATCCCAAAGCACCGTGGCTTGGCTGACAGTAACCTGTAAATCGCTCGCTGTACGTTCATCTGTCCTGTCTGAAGAGACAGAAGTAAATATCAGACCTGAAAATCCAGTTGACATTGATGTTCTGGCACATGAACCATTATATGATATTTACAGGTCCTTGGAGACCATGGAAATGTTGTACTGTGCCAGGCAAATCTGATATTAAACAAAATTTCTGCTCCTGCAGCTGATGTGGCCTCTACTCATTCCACCCAGCAAGTTCCTGGGAATACTTTGATGCAAAGTCTTTATTGCTAAATCTACTTCTGTTCTTTTTAAAAAAGTTCCTTTCGGCAATATCTATGAAACTTTAGGATACTGATTCCCAGGTAATCACCTCCTAGACACAGCACAGTTCAGATTGGTGCAACGTTCATGCTAACGTTATCTTGGTTTAGCTTTCAAACAGGACCTCCCCAAGGACCCCTCCATTCTGGAGTCAGCGACGTGTTTCTGCGCTCTCTGAGAGCCTGGATTATTTTTAATCCTCTGGACATGTTACAAAGATCAATTTATAGTCTCACAGAGATGGTAAGGACAAGGGTTTGCAGGCAGACAAAATGGGGATTGGCTGTTGTTGATTAGTGAATATAATTATTTCTGCAAAGAAGAGATTTTTTTCAGAGCAACTACAACTTTCTTGCACTGCTTGATTCATTTCAGACCTATGGGCAGCAGCAGAGCCATGTTCCTTTAGGCCAGCAGAGATTTTTGGTCAATTCAGGTTGTGCAAGCCCTCACAGCTCTCTACAGGTGCTGTGCACTAAGAAAACACAGAAGATGATGAGAAGAAAGATTTCTTTTGCTCCCTCTGTTACTATTTTATTCATACTACAATGAACTATGCCAATGGCTTGGTTCCTAAATTAGCTGAACCTGGAACAGCATCTTGCTTGTAATTTTGAGAGACAGAACTTGTTAGCACTTCCAACATGATGCAAGGCTGAAAATAGAAAGGAGCCTAAAGTTTGAACAAAGCTATGGTATGTGCTTCCCATAATATTCAGCAATATATGTTTTAAAATTCTCTATTCCTTCAGGTTGCAGACCCAGCAGTTCAAATATTTACCAGAAGTCAGCACGAGAACATAGCACAGACATGCAGACTGAATCCATACACATTTCAGAAGTCATAAAAAACAGTGAGCAGATGTTTTTTTTAGTTTTACTTAAATCTCACTCAAACCTTACTCAGAAAAGTGCAATTCCTAAGACTTAGAAGGACCCCAGTACAATTGTTTCCTTAATTCTGGCAAATGAAAAGTAAGAACCACAGAGTTATGTAGTATTTCCAACCAAGAGTAAAAGGGCCTAAGTTTGCCCAAGGTTTCACAAACACTTTTGCAAGAAAGCATGGCAGGGCATTTTTACAGAATGCTGGTCCTGGCCAGAGTTTCATATCCCTGAATTTAAAGCTTTTCCAAGTTGTTTGTTTCATGCAACCTCCACCATGATTGTTTTCTTATCCCTGTAAGAACTGCCAGGACTTCTTAGACTTTCCAGGAATTGAAATGAAGGGTTTTAACTCCTGGAGCAAAGAATGGGCTTTTTCTTTGAGAAATGTCATTCCTGGAAGTGCCTTTCACCAGTGTTCCTTCCTGGCGAGTCCCAAGTGACTTATCACAGGGTGGACTGGGATGAGGTGACTTTCTGCAGGTGGCTCCCAGGGCAGGTCACTCCACTGCCATTTCAAACCACACCAGCCCCTTCCAGTTCTTGAAAAGGCTTCGGTGTCACAAGAGACATCCAAAAGTGTGGCAGATCACCAGGCTAAAATCGACTTTCTATGGGTTTTTACTCAGGTTTTCCAGCCCCACCTCGGCTGTTCCTGTCCCTGTGGAGGTGACCAAATCCCAGGATGGTGGGACAAGGCTCTGCCCAGTGAGCAGGAGTGATAAGAGGTTCACTTCCAAAGCATGCTCCTGGTCTTAATTAACCCCTCCTGTGAGCTCATGGAGATGCTCCCTTAGCAGGAAGATCTGCTACAAATGCAAACAGATGCTAAAGGTTTGATAAATACATATATAAAGAATAAAAGTGACATTTTCAAAACCATGGTCAGAAGCAGGAGCCAAACCAGGATTTGCTCACTTCCTCACCATTGTTTTATCTATACTGCTGCTTCTTGAATTTAATCTTAAATCTTGACAATTCATAGCCTTTCCTGGACATCTTTTATCCCATGGTTAGCCCTCTGTAATGTTATAGGCTTGAATATTAAAATAAACATCCCAGATACAGACAATTATCTGACAACAGTGAAATGGTGAAGTTCCTATTCCCTGAACACCTGTAAAGCTTTCATTTTCCCTCTCCAACAAAACCAAGCTGACCTTCTCTTTCCCCTTCCCTGGTACTTCTCTTCCTAGGGCCCATGGGGCTTTCTTGGCCTGCCTTAGTCTCAAATCAGAAGACTGATGGATTTTCCATATGAGCTTTATGGTTAGTAGTACCCCCTTCCCACTAAAATACTACAGATTTCTGTGGTAATTCCACTTCCAGCATTGTCAGAAGTATGCAAAAGCCAGCCTTGTGACATGTGGACACAATTTAAAGGGATAACAATCCGGTAGGGAGCTATTTTTTATAGAGGCAGAGTTTTTGTGAGAGATGGCACAGTCCAGAATTGGAATCTCCTTTAAACTTGTGGGTTTTCTCTTGTGGAGGTCAGTATGTCATTGGGACACTGAAAGCAACAGTTCTGGTGCTCTTACCCTGTCTCTAGTAGGTCAAACGTTGCTCGTTGCATTTTAATTCCTTCACGGACAGCTCTGACAGGAGCACTTGGTGGCTTTGACTTCATCCTGGTGCAGAGAACTTTCTTTAAATGATCTGTTACACATTTCACAGGCTGGACATTCCAAGCATCTGTGGCTGCAGCAAAGAGGGGCAAGCCTGATGTTCTCTAACCAGAGTGAAAAACCCATCTCCACTGGCTGACACGTCACCTCAGAAGCTTGTTGCTCCCTTTTGCATGAATCTTCCCTCAAAGCATCACAAAAATGGTCATCCCTTAATAGCACAGGTCCATGTACACCAAAGGTTCTCTACCTGCTCTCCAAGTTATCCAGCCCACCAACTGTATCCTTGTGTTAGCCCAGCCCTACACTTGATGCCGGGACACACACCTGAAGGGAGCCTGCAAGAAAGATGGGGAGAAACTATTTAAAAGGGCATGGAGTGACAGAACAAGGGGGAATGGCCTAAAACTGAAAGAGAGTAGGTTTAGGTCAGATATTAGGACAAAATTCTTCACTGGGAGGGTGGTGATGCACTAGCACAGCTTGCCCAGAGAAGCTGTGGATGCCCCATCCTTGGAAGTGTTTAAAGCCAGGTTGGATGGAGCTCTGAGCAACCTGGACAAGTGGAAAGTGTCCCTGTCCTCAGCAGTGAGGTTGGAACTTGATGATCTTTAAGGTCCCTTCCAACCCAGGCTGTTCTAAGATATTTTGGCCCTGTAGGCTACAGCACCCCTATCCGTGTGGCTCCCACTACAAAACCAGCATGCTGCTGTGGGAACTGGGTGAGAGGAATCTCTGCAGCCAGCAACTCCCATGGGAGAGCTCTTGCATCAAAGGAGCATGTCCAAGAGTCCAGAGATAATGGGTAGAACCTATCTGAAATTAAACCTTGTACCCAGCCCCATCTCCAGCTGCTCCTGGCTGGAGCCCCAGGGTGGAGCCTGGACCTACTATATCCACTTGCCATGTTTGCAACATCTGTGCTCGTGTACTGCTCGCACCGGAGTCCCCCTGGGGTCTGGACTTGGTCCCATCTGGGGGCAGCAAGGCTCAAGCTTGCCCTTGGGAAAGGACGTTTCAGATTCTGGTTAAAAAAAGCCAAACCCAAACAATCCTTCTGCCTCCAGTCCTGGCACCGGGGCTGCTCTTCATTGCTCCATGCACATGAGCTGCAAGGCTGACAGCTCCATAATTTTCTTATAAAGCAAACATGCTTCATTTTACCCCTGACAGCAGGTGATCCAGAGCCAGCAAATTACTGGCAAATGCCTGTTATATTCATCTCTTCAAGTGTTTTGGCTTTTCTCTACTTTTAATTTGCCCGGAGGCAGACATTTGAGATAACAGCTGTTATGGTGATATTATCAGTCATCTGCATGTCAGAGAATGCCAGGAAAATGCCTGTGGAGTAGACCTCTTGGGTTTTTGGTTTTAACTGCTCTGGGGCAAATTCATTCCTTTGTCAAAGCTCTGCTCAAAACACGAGAGGAGGATATAATGGAACTGATTTTTACTCTCTGCTTATGAAGAAATGTCTTCCTGCTGTTAGAGCACAAGTTCCCTTCTTGCTCTTTGACATTCTAGAGCAGCCCTTTGGCAGAACCGGTCACATTTTCTCTTGCTCATGAGTAATATCAGAGCACATCTACCACCAGGAAACGTCCCTGTGATTCTCTGGGGATTTACTTGCTATAGAATAACTGGGAAAATCCTAAAAAACCCTGTTAAAAGCCATCTTTACCCTCCCATGGAAGACACTGCCTAACCTTCTCAGACTCAGGTATAACATTTGCTGGGGGGGAAAGTTTCTTTGCTTCCTCAGGTGAAAGGTCCAATGCCAAGAACCATCCATGAGTACATCCAGAGCTCCTTCTCACAAAGATGAACCATCTGCAAGGGGGCCAAATAGATTTATTCCTTCTTTAGAGAAGATGACACAACGCCACCAGGAAGGCGTTGGCTTGAGAATTATTACTCCGCATTCGTTTGCCTTTCCAGAGAAATACAAGATGGAAAAACAAGCTTTGGAAACACTGTGATGTATCCCTGTTTGGTATATTGATGGTGATAAACCAGTTTGTCCAGTTCGCTTAATGAAACCAAACATCCTTCGTACTAGAGAAACTTACTCATTATGCTCTGTCTGAAAATAACTTGTATCTGAAGATCTTGAATTACTTGACTGACATTAGGCCTGTGGGAAGATACATAATTATGCCTATGAAATGACCATTATTCCAAAGGAGCAATGTAGATACGGGCCTTTTGTGTGTCTGCAGTGTTGATGGATCTGCAAAGAGAAAATAAAGGCTCGTGCACGTGTATTTAACTGCTTTCCCATTTCCTAATAGCTCTTAATTATGTGGTAGCAGCAGAGATTCCTCTCTTCCATTACCCTGACATTACAGAAGGCAGCTTTGCTGGAAATTCAGATCCCAGTTCTAGTTTGCACCACACATCTCCTGACCAACAGGCTCCTGTGGGGTCTGTTTCCACACTTGAAAAATGAAAATACATGCTAAAAATATAGTTGGGTATCCAGATGCCACAGGGACAGGGCTCATGAAGATACCTAGGCATGTGAAAGAGAAAGGCAAGCCTTGAACAGAGATCAAAACGGTTGACCATCCATGTAAACCTTTACCAAGTAAATCTTCTGCCTTGTTTCCCAAAGATGGCTTTTTCAGCTTTGAAACCCCTGTTTCTAAGCATCATCAGTTTCTTAAAACAAGCATTTTTGTAGGCTTTGAAGATGCACAACTTAATTCTTCCACAAGCACAAACAACGTTTCCTCTCCCCTCTTTCCCGCAGGTGTGTGAAACTTGCTTTCACCCAGGTGCAGCAGTTTGGAAAAATGTTAAATGACTACATGAGAGAATGTCCTTCATATTCCAAAAATTTTTGCTGAGCTCAAAGATAGTTTTAACAGTGGAATAAAGAGCCTTTCTTTTTTGGATCTTCCGAAGACAAGAGGAATTTGCTGCCTGCTTAACCATGGTGGAACCAAAGGAGGTTTGATGCACGACATGGTCATTTACTAAGCACAGCTTTGCCGAGGTGCTTTCATCACGCCTGATGTGGTAACATCAAGGATTTGTTCAGCGTAGGTGAACTCCCTCTTCCAAATGTCTCCAGGCTTCTGAGCAATTCCAGTTTCTGGAATTGGAGTCTCACAGCGAGTAAGCTTTGAGGGCTGGGAATGCAATTGTGAATTTTCTACATCATTGTGGTGGTACTGTTGGGGCTTAATAAACTGGCCAAAAAATGTTTTCCTTTGATTTCCAGAAAAAATCATGTCTATTCCTTATTTTAGCTCTGAAAGCTTCTATTTCTAGTGAAAATCTGAGTAGGGGTTCGGTCCATGAAATGTGCAGTATCACCGAGACACAAACTGCCAAGTGGGCAGGGATGTACTTTTCTGCTACACATCGGAGACCGACCACGGCTGAAAGCAGGGGTTGGTCTTACAGAGTCTGATAAAGACACCACATTCTTGGAGCTGAGTTTCTAGATGCAAAGGTAAGAAGAAATTCAAGGTTTCATTACTTTAAAGCTACTGGTTATTACTCATGGTTTCCTTTGGATACTTTCTCTCTGATACTAGAGTACCAAATACTCTCAAAGCAATCTTCCACTAAGATGTGGTTCGTTAGATGATAAAAAGTGCCTTTCTCTGGACTCATCACCTGGAATTAAGAAAAAGGGCTATGCAAAGCTGCAGCAAGGAAAAACACAGGAGACAAACAAGGAAATGTCAATTAAGATAAGTAAGATAAAACCTGGAGTTACTGACTTGGCAGTCAAGCATTTCCTTTAGCATTTTCTGTGTAATTCGTTCCTGTGAGATGAATACAGTGATGGAAGGTAAGGGGGGCTGACTGATGGAACAGAAATTTTCATAGAAAAGGTCTCTCATACTTTTGGATTTTTTTTTTCAATTAAAATTAACTTAACCTTTGTTAGACACGATGACAGACAAGTATCCCACACCCAGAGGCTGGACTAGAAATTCAAACACTCAAGACGGTCATTGGACACATACAGGTACTCCTTGTTGGTGGCACCTGGGGTCTTCTTCCTGAGGTTTTTGGGCTCTAAAGGCAGGAAGAGGGGTCTTACAGAGAGCAGAAAGGAATCTGGGAATGACTCTGGCTAGAGAGGAGAGGTCCCTTCTCCAGAATATAATTACAAGTTTCAATTGTTAACATCCTTAGAGAAAATATGGAAACAGTCTGAGAGAAAAAACCAAAACAAGGTGTCTCCTGCACCTCCTTTTCCAGACAGCATCCATCATCACCCATGATTACTTTCCCCTTTTGCCTCTAGTCATCTCTTTCAGCACAATGGCACAACCTGTGATGGATGTGGGAAAAAACCCCATCCCATCCTAGCCCACAGCCTGGTAGGACATGTGGGTTTGAATCCTTGAGGCAAGGAAGCCACAGATTCGGGACTCCCACATCTCCCTCTGGGACTCCTACATGCAAAATGAGCTGCCTGCCAGGAGGGCTTGCTGGGAGCCTTTGGTGTGCACTGGGCAGAGGGAGGTGAAGACAAATGTGATGGGAATTCAGGTGTCTTGATTCCCAGACGAAAAGAGGAACTTCCCTTTTCTCCTGTATCCGATCAGTGATGCATCCACATTGGTTCTAGGGAGGGAGTAGGACAACCACATTTTAAAGGGTAAGCAGCTGCATGCCGCTCTTCTCAGAATTAAAAGGAGGTGTCTGAGCTGCTCCAAACTGTGCTAAGAAACATGGCAGGTTAGGTGAAAATAAGCTATTTAGCTCCTTTTTTTGCCTTTCATTAATTTATATTTAAACTGGCATTTTTTGTCTATTGTGTGTAGTTGTATTCTTGTTCACAGACACAACTGCATACAGGGCTACAGTTACAAATGTTAAAGAAATAAACCTGTGAGGGTCAAGGAGACTGGAAGGGAGATGTGTAGAAAGTCAATAGCATTAACTAAGAAATCTCACTATCAGGATGGAAGCCAAAGGAGATGTTGGCCAAGTGAAATAAAGGGCTTACCACTCAATTAAGTCATGGAGCCAGACATTCTATAGCTTTGTTCTGGAAACCAGAGTCAGGGACTGGAAGACAAAAGCAGACTATTGGTACCCCAGAGAGACCACCAACCCTCCTCGAGGAACACTGGAGCACTTTAACACTGGCCTATGTGCCAAATTTTGAGAGCAGTCCTGCAAGGCAGGCTGACACCTCAGGTCTTTTGCCTCAGACACCACTTCAGATTTCCCTTTGCAGAGGGGCTGGGTCTCCTTCAGGTCCCTTTTTGAGCATCGCTGGTGTGATGGACCTGTACTGCACCAAGAAAGAGCTTCACGAGCTTGTAGGGTTGGTAGTGTTGATCGGGGGATCTTGTCAGTCTTGGGAGCAGTGGATGTGGGGAAATGGACAAGTAGTCCCTGGCTACTTTCTTTTCTGTTGAATTCATCTCCCTTTCTGTTTTATTGACCAGAGAAATAGTAAGGCTGAAGGGGTAGCTCAGGAGGAAAAGATGTGTGTTTTCAGAGTGGTTACCGGTGTGGGATGGGCCCTGCTCCTTGTGCTGTGCTCCAAGGAGGTTGGCTGGCTGGCACGGTAATTGGGATGTTTCACTGCTGTTCCTTTGGATGCAAGAAATCCATGTAACCTGTAACCACATGTCTTCACTGTCAGAGGCTGTGCCATTCTTGTTTCATCTAAACTAGCTCATTATTTCTCCATTCCCCCCTCTGAAGGCACCATCTTCAGTGAGTGACCCACTGCTTGTTTTTGTGGGACACTGCAGGAAGAGGGACAAGGACACCTCGGTGTTTACATACCGGGATGTAGCGGCCTCGCGTTGCCTGCAGATGTGTTCATATCAGTGCGAGCCCCAGGTCAGATTGTGCTGATGAGTGGCATTGCTGAGCCCTTGTTATTCGTACACACACTTCCAACCTGTGCAAGACTTGCCATAAGCTGTGTACAAGAGGCTGAGCCCGCAGCGAGTCAGCTGTGCCAGTCCAGCTTCGCTCCCCCTGCTCTGGCTGATGTTTCTCAGCTGTTTATTCTGTGTGGGGCAGGAACACCAGCGGACACCGGCAGCGCTTTGGAACAAACCCCATCACCCAGTAAAACACTGGAGGCATGAGACTTACAGTGACCTGCAGAGATCTATTCACACCAGTGGGATGACCCAAATACTGCAAAAAAACCATGCTCTGGTGATTTCTGGGGACAGATCTGCAAGGCTGATCCTCCAAGTTGCTACCAGTGGCTTCATATAGACCTTAACAGTAAAAACGCTCAGATGCTTGAACACCTGGGGGTACGACGTGGCATTTTAAACAACTGCTTTTCTCTGAAAGTATTTGATCTGTGAGTGGTAAAATCGGAGTGTCAGCACTTAATTGGAACATATGTCGGAGACACTCGCTGAGAGGAATGACAAAGAAACTATGCAATGCATATATTTTAATTTTAAATAGATCAATGTGATAATCTGGGATCAGGTGGGATTCTGAAGCTGGAAGAAAAGGACAAAGGGAGGCCATTAGTTATACTTCTAATAAATCAATTTGTTAATTAGGGATCAGGTGGGATTTTCCAGCATGAGACAGAACACAAAGAAAGCTCATTAGCTGTGTTTTAAATTAATCAATGTTTTAGTTGGTGTGAGATTCTCCTTGAAATACAATACAGGGCAAAATAAAAAAGACACTAAAAACTATCACGAGAGGATATGCTTGATGTAAGAAAAAGAAATGTTTCATACTTACTTAGAGCATCCATATTTTCTAGGCACCCCGTAGTACAAAACCAGTGTGGTCAGCCTGGAACTCTTGGACAGTTCAAAGAAACAAAGACAGAAGACCTGTATTATATTGAAGAAAATAAAAAGGAAAGGTTATTTCAGATTTGTGTGGCTCAGCACGTCTGGCAAACTGATTTCAGAACATTGCAGTGTTCAGAACCACTGGACATGTCTGAAGACCTGGGTCCTGGTCCTTTTCCTCAGCCTGCCACCGGAAGATGTTGGCTACAAGGTATGATGACTTCTGCCAAATTCTCCATGGCAATAAAGGTCACTGGGAGCTGACTTCTTGTTCCCTGTGTCATATCCAGACAGCATCGTGTTTATGCAGCATCTGAAAGCAAAACATTATCCAAGAAAGTAAGTGAGACAGGAAGGAAGGGAGAAAGGAGGGTGAAAACAGATGATGTTCAAATGACCAAACTGGGCAACATTCAGCCTATTTACTGCAATGGAGGAGCAATTCAAAGCCATCAGGACATATTAAGGAGTGCCAAGCAAAAGGCTTCATCATAATCAGTACCCATTTGTTCCTGGTGAGCTGCACATTAAAGGGAGTTTTTGAGGCAGCTTTGCCTCTGCTGCTTTACTTCTTGTCTTGTTTCAATTCTGTCCTACCTGCACCGCACAGAGGCAGCCCTGCTTACTGCTGATGGACAATAACACACCTTGCAAAGCCCATATTTCCTGAGGATGCATCTTCTCATGTGCACAACGAGATGCACGTGGTAATTGCCTCCTAGGAAGGCAACGGCTCATCAGTGTCGCTGTCACATCTGCCCGTGGCTAATAGGTGTGTAGTATTTGCTGTGAATTTAAAAAGCATCCCCTTCCAAAGGTCAGAAGATCAAAAGTTCAGATTTCCTTGGGAATTGCCAAAGTGCTCCTCAGTGCCCCAGCAGGCTCCTCGCCTGTGATGGCCAGGAATCGGCAGCAGACACAGAAAACCAGAGACCCAGTCAGCGGTGGCAAGAAATAATAAAGATATTGAGTTTACATACAGTCTTCAAAAATTTCCTCAAAGGGTCCTCAGTTTATTTGCTCACCTCAGTGTGAGGCTCAGCTTTAACAATAGAGCTGCCAAAGGGGGTGATTTACCCCATGGCTTAGACGGGCCCTTGTGATGGATAGTGGATACTATTTCAACAAAGAAACAGGGCCTCGAGTTTTAATCAGCTCTGTAAACTAATAGAACCATGCTCAAAATATTTTTGGCCCTTTCTTTGTGAGCAGAATCGCAACAGTGAGTAGAAAAACACATCATCTATGTGACTTACAATGCTACTCTTCTTCTACGAGCAGAGTCACGCCGAGTCCAAGCAGGGCAGCATCTTCAGAGGTTCAAAAGTCAGCAGCGGGATTGAGTCTCTGCTGAAACCTGACCCACGAGACAAAGAGCAGTTTTACTTTCCAGATATTTTAATAAAACCTTTAAAGTAATTTTAAATCTCAAGAATGCAAATAAAGAGCATAAGATTACTATTTTTTTTTCTTGAGGCAGTAATTTAAAGAAGAATTCATTTCTTCAGCTGAAGAGACACAATCTGTTGCCCAATCATTTTTAAAGAAAAAACTCAATGAGTTATTTAAAAATAATTTTCTTTACATAATATTAAAAAAAAAAAAAAGCCAAAAAAAAAAGGGAGTCCTTGGACATCAATGCAAGGCCAGTTTTTTGAAAGTTCTGACCAAGATTTAACAACTGTGAGCAGTCTTGTAGTTCCTAGTTAGCCACGATAGCTCGCTTTCCTCTTTCAGGGGAAGTACAACATCCCTGGAAATGGGAGCCACGGAACAGCGGTCGCAATTCAGAAGAACACCAGTCAGCGAAACACTCAAGTACATACTTGAGTGTTATTACCATAATTGGGACACAAGTGTATGATTGAAGTTAAGTACTATCAAAGTTAAGTTTCTTTGAGATAAATGGATTAATGCAGATGTTGAGGTAATTTTGAGCACTAAGGACCACAAGGTTAAGCAATTTGTCCAAATTTATATGGCATTTTTATAGGAATTCACAATTTCTGATCTCACAAATCCCAGCCTCAGCCCTTCAAATGCCTAAAGGCTTGTCATCCCACATCAGCATTAACACTGCATATGTTTTCTGCATATTCCCATGATGTCTTTTGGAAACCTCCTCAAGGAAACAACAGGGCTCCGTAGGCTCAGCTTGAGGAGGAGACTGGGCAGAATTGGCCAAAGACATCATTGCTAAGGCGATTTCTGGACATTGACAAGCTCAGACACCAAAGGTCTGTGGCCAGACGTTCTATAAAGTCAGAGGAGAATCAGGGACTGGACCTTTGTACCTCTTATTCTACCATCTAATCTAATGCTGGTTGCAAACAGTTGGAAGCTCCCACAACTACTAAACAAGCCCCCACAGAAGAGTCCAACCCACCATGGTCCTGTTCTTTACTTTGCAGTAATTTGTTCCTCTTCTTTGCAGTCTGTGGTTAAAATTTGAAAATCAAAGCCATTAACCTTCAAATTGCTAAAATGACAGATAGTCTGTGAGCAAACACAGGATCTCGTTCCCTTCAAAATCCACCGGAGAGAGACAAACACACCCTGGGCTCCAGACCAACTTCATCTGAGTCTTGCACTTGATATCCATTTCAGTGACGTGAAGCTCTGCTGGGTGGCTTCGGGTTTGCCTCCAGACTGTTACTGGTTGGGAGGACTTGTTTTCCTTTCTTCTTTCTGCAGTATTAGCAGAGACACTCTGGCAGTGTGCTGGCAGTGGGAGCTGCCACTTTGGGAAGAGTTTTGATTAAATTATACATTGCTTTGATCAGTGGTTTTCCTGTAGTCTAAGATAAACACGATCAGCAGTTTTGGTTGATGTTCATTCCTAAAGCACATGCTGTGAAGTTACTGCACTACCTTAAGCAAAAGTTTAAAAGGAAATTATTGCAGCCAACAAGGACTTGGAATTATCCTGAGACTAGAAATCTTAAAATCCAAACCAAAGAGAAACCAGCACAGCCTTTTCCCCTGTGTCTGTAGGGTCTTCACAATGGCACGTCCAAGAGGTTAGGGATGAGACCTTTTATAGCCAGGCATGTATATCAGAGGAGGAAGGGCATAAGACCATGTTCCATGACTACTGTAATGCTTTATTTATGTATTTTCATTCAACACCAGAAATATCACAGATATTCACTTCCCTTCAGCTGGTGAAGCTTGTTTGAATCTCCCAGCTGGAGCCTGGAAGAGCTGTGTGAAGTGGAACCATGGTCTTTATGTCAAGACATCAAAATGCTACTTTTTCCTTTTTTCTTTTTAAATTTACCCCTTTTTCCCTTGTGAAGCCAAAATGGTGTCTCTATTGCAGGAAACCAGTATAGCTGTTAGTACAAATAGCATTCATGGAAATTGTTTGTTTTCTGTACTACAGCTTTGGATACAAAATTAAACTTTAGGAATTTGTGTGAAAATTTCTAATGTTTGAGGCTTTACATTTCTAGGCAAGAGAATGCAAAAAAATTACATGATTAAATAAAGATCTGCTCAGAGAATGGCAAGTACCTTAATGTTGTTACTTACAAGCTCATAAAAGAAACACAGATGTAAAAGGAAAACTTAAGGTTATGCTCTGGTTTTTTCAAGCTGGACTTTTAATGACATCTTATTATTTCCTTGGAAAAGGGTGATTTCTCTCCTCGGGGTAGGAATCAGCCCATCCTTCCTTTTGCCATCTCCAAGACTGTGCCAGATCCTTGGTAAATGTAAGTTTGAGTGTCACCAAAGCCAAGGAAGCTGCCCCAGAGGAGATCCTGATGATGGGTTCTCCCACTCCCTGCAAGGCCAGGGGCAGTGGGTGGGTGCTGCTGTCGAGCATGGCCCACTGGTACCCCCAGCTCTGCACCTCTGCCCTGCCTGTTCCAAGGCCTGTGCTGATAAAGTCATAAACATGCCATAAAACTGTTTTACAAGCCAGGTCTCACTCCGCTCTCCAGCTTTTTCTCATTAAGGGCATTGCTGCTTCAAGGAAGTTCAGGCTGCAGCACATTTAACATCTGCATTCCTTGATGTGTTTTGAAATTGTTTTAAAACAATTGGGAGAGNTGCTGAGTGCTTCAAAGAGAAAGTAGATCAATGTGTAAGCCCCAAATTACATAAGTAGCCCCACCAAGGAAATAAATTAATTGGTTTCCCAATGGCTTATTTATATAACCCTTTAATTATAGCTAACCATATCACCAGCATTATAGCATGGGAAAATGTACAACTCTTAAGCAACTCACCACTCCGCCCTCTCCAGACCGACAACACAATCATTAAGCAACAGCTACATGTTAGGACATCGCCTGCTCCTTTGTCTTTCAAAGGTATCGTTCAATAATGTGGGTATGAAAATGTGACCTCGGCTCTAACTCTTTTCCTAGGGCTTTTGTGCGCTCCTAAACTCTATCTCCCCGTTGGATCATAAAAATGGGACAGCATCTGACCCTGCTTGCAACACAAAAAGGGATATTGTTCAAAAAATTGTTATTTTCCCAGTCTGCCCATGACTCATAATCAGCAGTCGAGTCCTGTAAACTGCGGGTGCTGCTCAGCCTGTGCTGGCTTCTCAAATGTGGTAAGTTTAGGTAGCAATGTTGACTCCAATTAAAGCATTTCTAATTGTTTCTAATTCAGCAGGCACCAGCTGAGACCCTGCCTTTTGCCCTACAAAGGGCACAGTGTGTTAAAGCAGCTCCTTGAGCCCTAATGAACGTGACCCATTAGGAGTCATTAGACCAGCCTGAGGTGACGAACAGGAGCTCAACGGGAACAGGGAAGATTTTGCAGGTGAGAAACAGCAGAGTTTTCTGAAATTGTCAGAGCTGCTGTTTCAATCCACTTCAGAAGACAAGCTGTAAATATTTCTAAGGAAAATAATCTCCTGATGACAGGAGATAAGGCTGGTTATGGCATGTGGAGGATGCTGTTGCTTCAACCATGGGGCTGCAAGAGGGGTCTCATTATAAATCATGGAAATTCTTCCTGATGATTTTATGTTTCAATACTTGGAGTAGTGGAATCTTTCAGGTGAAATGATCTCTGCGAAGAGGTGAGTCTTGGTAGCTCAGCAGATGTGAACAGCTTTATTTGGGGATAAAGATAACTCATCTTGATGTTAAAATAGCCAATAGAGTTGGATCCTGACACCCTATAGATGACCAAATTCAAATGGATTACCAGGGTTACTTTGGAATCTCTGTCAGTCAGACTCCATCCATCAGGCTGGGTATCCTAAAGATAGTCATCGTTCCCACCACATGTCAATGGGTTCAGGGCAGGGGCTGTGTCAGGTGTTTGGGGAAGGCCTTGAAACCATCATCTTTGCTTTGAAGAGTCCTTCCAGACTCTGTATTCAAGAGTCTAGAACATTCTGTGTCAGGTTCAAAAACAACTAAAGAGAAAGCACAGTATCCACAGGAATTACCCACAAGAAAACTTCTCAATTAGCTTGCTAAATAATCCTTTCTTTGTATATATTTTTAATTTCAAGAGGGCATAAAGTGAGTTTTAGCAAACCATCCCTGCACAGAGAGATGAAGCAATGCTCTAATTCCACCTTCTCCACCCTTTGAAGCAGCATTTCGTTGGCCATGTCTGTGATGCCTGAGGTTGGCCTTCAGACCAAAGTCTGTATTAAAAACAGATCAAAAGAAAATTGGTCACCTCCTTCAAAAGGAGCCGCTCTGCTCCCCTTTTTCACAGAGCCACAATGTGAAACAAGGCTTAGTGCGAGGAACACCTTCTCTAATTCAGGATAAATGTTTTGGCTCGCAGTCTCTGCTTGCCGGATGGGAATAGCAGGTGAGCTGTTTCAAGGGAGCTGAGTTATTTTAATCTCACTTCTGAACTAAGAGGGAAAAAATTGAGAATTTCAAGAAAAAGTGTATGTATCTAGTGAAAATTAAAATGTTGAGCCACAGGGTAGCTGCTAATATACCAGTGGAACTTTAGCTGAGGACTTTATTATGACTGAAAAGAGAACCCAGGTTATTTTAAGATCTTAGCTATGATTGCAATAAATAAATGTGTTTACAGCCCTCGTGGTGGTAGAATAATGCCATCAAATGTGAGCAATGCCTATCTACCCTAAAAGCCCGAAAACAAGAGAAAATAACAAGAAAGCAACATTCTTGAACAACATGCTGTAATTTTGTGATTCCAGACCTTATTTTTAATCATGCTGGCAATGATGAGATCTATAAAGACTCATACTGCTCTTGCTGACATTGCAGAGGACATCCTGAGTTACACAAAACAGAATAACTGTGCTGAGATGTAGAGGATCGGTCTGGAGAAAACACCAACTGGTCAAAATCCAAAAGCCAGATCTCTGAATCTTTGCAAAAGTTTAGTTAATACATGTTTATATATTTTTCTCACAAAGTATCATTTCCTGATTTTGGCTGGAGATAGTAAAGTACCTGGAGAAAGAGTATTTCCATATTGCATTTAGCTCAGCAGAAGCCAAGACCTACAAGAAATCCCTAGGGAAAACAGCCTTTCCTTCTTTCGCTATTGTTTGACTGTCAGTCTTCCCCAGGATTCCCTGATGATTCAGCATGGAGTTGAAAAGCAACATAAATTCTTTCACTGCACTTCAAAGTCCTTTCTTTTTTTTTTTTTTTTGGTTTTAAACAAGCTTTCTCATTCAGAAAGGCAAGACCTGAAAGCTGAGGCTCTCCAACCCTCCCAGGCTGGTCTAAACTCAGCTGGCTCGAGCTCTGCAGCCCTGGGAGCTGGGCTTTAATGGGAAGTCCTGCTCTGCATTAGCATTTACTTCTGCCCTGCGACTCGGTTGCTCCATTGCATCTTGCAACAGCCAGAACCGAGTGGGAGCTGTGATTGGGTAATTGGCAGGCAGATGGAGCTTCCAATAATCCGCTCTTCTTTTGGGAAAGGCAAGGAAAACATCAGGCAGCCAAAAAAATAAAATAATAAAAATGTCTTCTAGCTACCCAAAAATCTACCAGATGATCTGGAGAGACACCATTACCCGGAAAACAAGGATATGATCTGGAACTGATTTCCATTCTCCCTAATATTCCTCAGCAGAACAAAACATCTGGGAGCTGGATTGCTGCAGACAGCTGGTTCTGGGGAAAGGCTGGAATTTACCCCACTAAGACAAAACCTCCTCTGATGGGAATAATACCCCCACAAAAACACATAAGACCTGGATGCTTCCTGCAACTGTTTGCAGCTCAGTTTGCTCCACTGCTATTTGTAACCAATATAATTTTATCTCCGCTCTGTGCCCACTTTCTGGTAATGCAGCACCACCACATTGCTGACAATGTGTGTGGAAATGGGGATTTACGGTCCACGGTGCAATGGCTAATGAAGTTAACAGGGAAAAAGAAAACCCAAACCAAATCCTCTATTATAACTCCTTGGGTTCTGCAGCTGCACGAATGATACATGGGGGGGGGGAAAAAACCCTGAAAGTTTTAACATTTGTTAACAAGGAAAAAAAATGGAATTACGTTTTCATTGACTGAAAACTATACAGTTAAATTCTGCCAGAAGAATATTTTCAGTGGAGAAAAGCCAAAATCAGATCCCTGGGGGCAAAATTTACCAATAAATGGATTTTTTTTTTCATATTTTCTCAAAAAATTTTTTGAGAGTGTCAGTTACCTCATGAAAAATTAATTAAAAAAAAAAAAAAGTAGTATTCCAGGAGCACAGGCTCCATCCCGTGTTCAGTGAAAGCTCCATTTTCTGACTAAAGCAACTGCTGACAAAGAATTATGATCACCTCAGGGAACACTGGCACTGCGTGTGTAAATGGTGCCTCACTGACAGCTCTTACTCCCTGAGTGGCTCCCTTCTGTAGCCCAGTCTCCAAAGGGCAGCTTCAGCAGGAGCTACCTGGGAGCCAGTGGGACAGGCACTTCCATCTGACAAGGCCATCCTTGGGGCAGCAATTGCTAAAATTACCAAGTTTTGGTGCTGTAGGAGAAGTGTTTACACTGACAGCACATTTCTAGCAGAGGATCTGGCCCTATTTTAGCCTTCTTGACTTATTTTTTTGGCACGTTTTGCAAGCGGGTTGGGATCGCGCCAGGGCGGGGGTGAGCAGAACAGCATTCCTGGGCTCTTAGTAGCGTTGGCCATTGTATTGATGTGAATGCAGAAAAACCTTCAAAGGCAGAAAGGTGACTCCCTGTCATGTGCAATGCTCCTTCAGGTCCTTTCAAGCCAGAGATCATCGGCACAGCCTGCACTCGAACCCAGGACACGCTGCTTTCTCCAGTGAACGAGCGCTGGAGATTATTGGAGTGAATAGTAACAGTAGATGAGGTGCTATCTTCCCCTTTAAATTGAGCCATTCAATTTGTCATGAATGGCTGAGTATTTCTTGCTGGCATTTGGGACTTAGATTTCAGCGCTGGGAATAGAGTGAATAGGATCAATGATGAAGCTGAAGTACAAAAAGAAGGAGCAAAAAAGGGCAAAGGACTAAAACTGATAGAGACAAGCAATTACAAGGTGTATTAATGTTCACTGGGCTAGGCTGGAAAGAGGGAAGAATTTATTGTTATTCTGGGCGAGTTTTTTTCCATGAAAGATAAAGGGCAGGGAAGCGAATATTTGTTATTCGGACAAAACTGTGGCTGCAAAGAATAAAGAGACCTTTTAGAACATGGCAGCTGCCTCTGAGCCTGGAGCGTGGTACCTGATACTCCAATCTACCCTCTAGTGCTTTTTGGGCAGCTTTTGAGAGCTGCAAGGAAGGCATTCAGAAGGAGGACAATGACAAATGTCAAAAAAGAGAGAGGAAACCTGGAGTCTAAAAGACTATTGAGTGACAGGCAGGTTAGATCAAAGGCAGACATTTACCAGATATTTATAATTGCAATGCTAATCGAGGTTAATCATGGAAAGCAGAGCCCAAGGGTGGATGTCTAGTCAATCTTAAAGCACACACACACATATATTTAACGCACACACATATACACCACATATATATATATATATAAGTACATAAGTTAAGTATATACTGTACTTAACCAGTCGCTGTCACCCCATTCTGGTTCTCTCTAGGATTTGAAGGAAAGGAAACATTGTGCAGGCAGAGCATTTGAAACCCTTTTGCCCCCAGAGCCAGTGAGGTGACTTGGAGGGAACACACAAGGTGGGGCTCATGTATAAATCACTGGGAAAAGAGAGGGTCAGAATTTGTTTCTTTATAAAAAGGAAACAAATCCCCAAAATCTATGTCCAGTGAGACTGTGTTTATTTTCATGGCTTTTAACACAGAGCAAGCAGAATCCTTACTAAAGGGTTTTTAAAACTGAGTTTCTTATCTTGCTAATTTTGAGGGCTGGATTTTCCAGGAGCTCAGTGCCAGTTACACAACTAAAGGAGCATCAGCTTTTCTAAAGGCTGAACAATTTTGCAAACATGGGCTCAACTTTGAGCACTTTTGCTTACCAGCCTTTTTCAATCTTATCTGTCTCACAGACATGCTCTCTCTTGTTATCATTCTTCCACCCCTTCCTTTCCTATGCCACACACAGATTTCAAAAAACAAAACAAAAACATTTCCTATGGGAGTCTCTCCCCACTCATTTTAAGAAAAGGCCATTCTTGCTCGCCCTCTGGGGCACGCAGCAGTCCCAGCTGTGTCTTGCAGCAAGTACAGCTGCGCCTACAACAATCCCTAATACCACAGCTATGTCTGATTTTACCAGCAAAACCAGTCTCGTGTCCTGCACTCCCAGATCTAGAAGACGTGTTACACACAAACTGTTACTGAGAGAGCATAGCAACACTGAGTGAATAATCATGTACGTATCCAAATCCCATCTCCCAAAGACTGCCAGTGATGGAGCTTTTAGCCCATAAATCAACCACAGAAGCTCTAAGTCTTATTATGTGTCTGGACTAATTCCTGAAATTACAGGGTCTCTGTCAAGAGTTTTAGGAACATGCAATACAAATAAAGACAACTTTTGAAAATGCATTAGTTATAGAGGGGATATCATGTCTATAGGGAAAGATGCTTCCAGTCATAGGCTATAAACTCCCTGGTAAACCACCATCAGAGAGCAGTTTTCTCCATATCTAATAATTATATTCGTATTTTAATAACATGAATTTTGCTTTCTTTGTGCTCTATCCTGTATGAAGGAAGGAAAAGGATGCTAGGCATTAGAAAGGAGTATTAATGTACAGCTGGAGTAGAGGTGTAAATATTCACCTTGTGGGCAAAGGGTGCTTCTGCTGACAGGGAACATGTCGTGCTAATGCTGCAGGAGATGTCATCCTGCAGCCAAGAACTGGGCGCAGATCCTGGGCTGGGGCTTCTCCATCCTGGCTTCAGGATTTGAAACCCAGGCAGAAGGAAGGGCTTAGGGCCGGTGCCCCAGCGGGTGCGTGGGCAGCACAGACATTTGGGGCAAGTCCGAACAATCACTGCAGAAATGCTCATGGTGATGCTTCCTCTGGCAGCACTGGGAGGAAGAGGAACAACAGGGGAAGGGCAGAGAAAGCCTCACACCCACACACAAACCAAAATTAATTTCTGGTGTTTACTCTGAAATCACAGCAATGGTCCTGTGGGCTTCCTTGTCACCTTTGGCCAAGGACAAACGAAGGTATCATCCTCTACCTCTCTGTCACTTTCATACACTATTTGTCACAGGTGTTTCTTCAAGCACACAGGTCAGAAAATACAAATACTAAAATCCTGAAATAAAAATCTGTTTGACAGTCTTTTTGAACTAATGCAGCTAAGAGGTGCTTCTCAATGTCTTTCCCCAGTGAAGGCCTGTGGCACCATTACATGGAAAATGGAACAGAATTTCAAAAGGTTAAAAATGGGCCAAAAACATAGTATACCAGTTTCTGTCTGGAGTAGGATTAGGTTAACGTTCAGAGGTTCAGGCCTAAGGCTGGAGCCAGATGAAGGTTTGGGTCTGTCAGCACAAGCATCCCATGAACAACTGAGCCAATAGTCAGCCCCAACAGTGGAAAGCTTCTAAGTTCATTTGGAGGCAGTCTGGTCTTGCAGGAGCTCTGCCATTTTGGACAGCATCCAAAAAGCAAGCAAAAAAGAGGCCCCTGGATGACTTCTTTTTTTTTTTAAAATCATTATTATTGTTATTATTTGAATCCCACTGTGGGTTCTAGACAAGTTCAGATCTGGGCAGACATGCTAAAACAAAACCACCCTTCATTCTGGGAGTCGGGTAGATTTGAAACTCCAGTTCTCTCCCATCTCCACTTAAGTGATATCGATCCTAAAGCATCCTCCTTTAAAAAATGAATTAAGGATTTTACAGCATCCTCTCACCAAGGCTCCCCCTCCAGCAAGAAACAAAACTATTGTTTGGACTATTTTGCAGTAGCTGAAAAGTTAAAAGCCTTTTTTAACCATTAACTGGTTCAATTGCAAAACTCAACGCTATTTTGCCATCGCATCCAAGATTGCTCATCTGCTGGAGCACACATCCTTTCATGTGCAGCCTCACTCTTCTCCACTGCAGCACCACTCCTTCTTAAAGGAGCTACTCCTGGGATGAAGCTTCCCTTTCTCTCAGGTGACATCAGTGTGTCCCTGGAAAGTAAGTGTGCCCTAGGAATTTGAATTTCATTTCAAATACTTGCCAAGTCTGCTTTTGTCTTCAAGTTATTTTGACTTTTAGTCACTCTTATGGTCATTTTCAAGTATTTGTATATATAAACGATTGACAATGTGGTTTATTATCTTCCCCTCTTGCATCACTTTTGAAAAGAAAAAAGGGGTGTTCTGGCCTGAGGCTGCAGAGTATAGGAAAAAATTCTGGAGTTAAGCACAAGTTGCAACTTTATTTCCCATCTCAGCCACAAGGCTCACATGTACACGTGCACCTGAACCACCTTCCTGAACGCTGGCTCAGTACTATTCTGCTCCAAGATTGCCTAACTTCCAAATTTCTATGTATTAGCCACTGGTGGGGAGCTGAAGGGCCACTGAAACCTCAAGCAATAATTGAGATCAACTCCCTTTTGTTTCTGTTTTTTTATCCACTGGGCAGAGAACCAAAGCTTCCTAATAAAGAGCAGGGCAGTGCAAACTTGGAGCCTTAGGGGAGGCAAGTCTGGGGGTCCTCTTCTTCCCCTAGTTCCCTCTGCCTTGGAGATCAATGTTACCACAGGCCTGGCAGCACCTCCTGAAGTCCCAGCAAAGCCAGTCATGGTCACATCCATGCCCTGCTCATCCAGACAAGCACAACTGTGTGCCTTACAGAACCTCACACAAAAGAACGGAGTTTCTAACTTCTGCAGGCTTTCAGTGTATTACCTGCCGAAAAGTGAGTTGCTGCAGAAATACAGAACTCCCATTGCCCCTCTATTGCTGTTATTCCCACAATTTGCTACCGCCTCAGTGGTTCTTCCCTCACTGCGCAGATGGAAATGAGGTGGCCCAACGGGCAGGATGACAATCAGCCCTTCTATTCAGCTCTTGACTCTGTGAACTCTGCAGATCGCTGCAGCTCAAAGGCCTCACTGCTTACCAGGCAGACATCCCTGATCCGCCTGCTCAGGGCTCACCATGTCACTGTGGCTCTACAATGGGCTCAGTGGTGTTTAGCCAAAAACCCCACAGCTCCCCGTGAGGCTCTCCCCAAATCTCAACTCCCACGTCATCACACCCAAGAAAGGCACTTTAAAGCCAGTGCAGGTGTGGCAATGCCTGCCGAGCTCTTGACAGCAGTGCAAAGCATTGCCAGTGTCCATCTGCTCTGATGGACACAGAACTTGAAAGTTCACGAGATCTTAACACGGCTGAATAGTCTCTTAAGGGTTTCTGATTAAACAGAAGATCCAGATAGTGAGGAAAGAGGAAATTCCTTAATTCTGAGGTATTTCGAATGTAGAAGAAACTTCTGGTTTGCCTTAAGGTCAAGTCTGTCCCATTTTAACAGCCAAAGAAATTGCCAATCCTGTGTGTTACAAAGAGAGGATATTTCACTCAGCCTTGGCTTATCTTGCTCTGCCTTCCTCACAACCATCATCACCACGACTGCAGCTGCCTGTTGTTCCAGCAGGGACTGGGGAGGACAAGTGTGAGAGCCTGAGCAATCAGAGATAGATGAAGGGGGCAAGGAAGGAAAAGAAAGAAAAGGAGGATAAATGTAGAGGGAACGGGAATCTGGAGAGCAAGTGGAAATGGAGGAGAGAGCTGTGGCTGTGAGACTGGAGCCCCAGCTAGACAGATCAAGGGCCACCAAACCTTGGAGACTTCTATTCACTGAACCAACTGTCTGACTTAATTAACTTTTCTACCATAATCATGGACCAGCAAGGGGGAAGGGACACACACTCTGCTGTGTAGTAGATTCCTGTTGTGTCCTTTGCTACGTGGGCTGCACAAACACAAAACTGTTGGCTCCCTGAGAGGTACGACAGAAATGTCCCATCATACCCACATAGTTTTGAAAAGTGGGAGAGACAAATCCTATTTTTTTATTTGCTTTTTACTTTCTATTTATTTGCTTTTGCCTCTTTCCCAGGCACTTTCTTCCTTCTGGGTCAGCCAATTTAAATTGGAGCCTGTAGCATGAGATCCATTTCTCACCAAACAAACTCCTCTACAGGAAAGCTCCCGTCTTTAAATATATTTTTGAGCAAATTTCCCCTCTCCTCCCCTTTTCTGAATTTGGTTGTTTTATTTGTCAGCTGGTAATATGGACAAAATAGTGACTCTCCCCTGCACGGGAAAGTCAGTAAAAGAGCTTCTCAGGAGTGACTGGAGCTGCTTGGGAATACATCTACCTTGGCAGGAAAGTTCCAATTCCTTCACTTTTTGAGGCTTAATAAATTCCTGCTCTCTTCAGTAATAATAAAACAAAATCAGTCTCCTGGGGCAGAATTCACTCCAACACACTGTGCTATTTCAGTTGTTCTGAGCTTTCATTGGTGGGAGATATATAAAAATTGGGATGATAAACTCTTCCAAAAACAAAACAAAAAAAAGATATAAATAAACCCATCCTAAAAATGGGCTTCATCCTTCTCCCCAGTCCTTGTATGGAGTTTCTGCAATGGATGCTTAGTGTCGATGGGAAGCAGTGCTCAGTTAAGAGCTCTCAGTGTCTCCTGTCCTGAGGCTCTCCCAGTACAAAAGGCAGAGATTATACGAGTACTGAATATCAAGTCTAGAGAAGTTGTACATCTGATTTATACCTCCCATGCATCATTCATGGGACTTTTTCAAAGGCTTTTCATGTACAGTCTTGTAGGAAAACCTGACTCAGGGCTCTGCTCTTCCCATATCCCACCACTCAGGTGGGTTTGGGAAGGAAAGGGAAGGAGGGTGTTACACTGGGCACACACCAAGGATGATTTTGTGTCTAAACCCCTAAATTGTTCTCATCTGCACTAGTGAAAAATCTCTGTTAGCTGGAAAAAATCCGTAGATCTTTCATCACCGGAGCCCTGACACTTTGTAAAGGCCTCCACACTCAAAAAGTTATTGAAGCACTTTACAGAATACGCAATTATTGTTGCTGGGCAAGGACCTGATTCTTTACATTCACTGACAACTTACAAACTACTCTCAGCTAACCTGAAATAGAATACAGAGTTGGGTGGGGTTTTTTTGAGACACAAGAGAAAAAAAAAAAAGAAAATAGCAGGAAAAAAGTTCATTTCAGATTAATTAAATGATTAATTAAATGTTACAGTCAACCCAATGTGGAATATGACATTTTAGGGAGAGGCATTTCACAAAGAAATGTCAAAATCCAGTTGGAAGAACTGTAGTGCAATTTTTCTGGAAAATAAATTTGAGTTAAATGAATTAGACAGGTTTGGGTAAATATATTAGTAATTCCTTGTGTCCAAATAGGGAAAACATGCAGAAAGAGCATCTTTGTGTGAATTAAGGGCCTAGGCAATGCACCTCCTGTACAGCTGCAGGGTCCTGTACAACCCCACTCCCACCAGCAGGGCATTACAAGGTACCTTTGGAGCTACACTAAACCCGAACTTAAGCTGCAAAACTGGAAGTATCTCCTCAGAAAGTGCCACCTACCCGGAGGATTAAGAATTTTACAAACCAGACAATTTCCCCGATCCTAAATTCCAGTATATGAATTTATGTGAATCAAAATTTTAATTCAACAGTCAAAGTTTAAAGGAACCGGTGGGTACTCAAGAGCACTACTCAATCTAAGTTTGACCATTAGACTTTCTAAATATTGCCTGTTTGTGTATGAACGACTGGCATGTTTAAAAATAATTGAATATACGTTAAGATGGAGTACAGCTGCCTTAGTAGGCGAAGTCCATATTGTATGTTAGTAATGAAAGACCGAAGCTAATGCTCTGAACAATTGTTTCAAACACAGACAAAATCCTAAACCAACAAAGGAAGCACAAGATCCCCATCATAAACACACGCATTATTTCCACATGGTGTTTGTGTGTTTGTACAGTACACGCAGCCGAGCTCGCCTGCACGAATTTGAAATGTTTCGCATTCCACACGCACACCAATTGCTCACAGGAGAGACCTCGAGGTTTGTTTTCTGACACACTGGAGGGCCCGGGAACCTTGAGAAAATCCGTGTTTAGCGCTCCCTCTGCGGAGCCGGGCGCTGCTGCAGTGCCTCTGTGTCTGAGCCTGAAGCAAAGCCCACTGAAGGTGGGGACATCAGGCCCCTGCAGAAGGGCAGGGACACCTCTGCTCTCATTCAGAGCCCTCAGCATCCCCAGGGTGGCTCCTGGGACACTGACACAAGGGGACAGTTTACCTGGAGACAACCAGGGCAACCAAAGTCTAAAAGCTGATGCTACTGATCTGTGTGAGCCAAGAGGGCTGCAGAAGCCTAGAAGTTGGCTTCTACTGCCTACTCAAATAACTCAGGTCAAGATTTTATCTGCTTTTAGACAATAATATCTCATTAGTTGGACTTCAGCTTTAGCTGCCTAAATCCTGTTAACAATCTAACACGCAAAAGGGAAAAAATAAGGATTTTTTTTCCCCCATATACCCCAACTCAGTAACATGGAACATTGGTGAGCAGAGTTGGTTTTGGTTATGAAAAACCTAATTTTTGTTTTTAATGAGATGTCTTCATGATAGTAAATGTATGTAAGGTAGAACTCCATTTACTAATGTATTCCTTGCATTCCTGGATCTGCCTTAGCTACACAGCCCTACGCTCAGCTTGCCCAGTAGGCATAAGCAGAAGAACAGTAATAATCTACTCTGCTGAGTGCTCTGGGTTCAGCTTCCACACGAGAAGGGCTGTGCAAGAACTATAAAGGTTTTTTATATACATATTTAACCTCACGGAACCAGCAAAGAGCATCGATGTGTTGACATCCCTTCAGACAGTACACACCATCATGACACTCTTTTGGCCCTCTCTGGGGCCAAATAAAAGATTTTTTTTTCTGGCTATTAAATGTAGCCTAAATAATTTCTAAGCTCTACACAGTCCTAAACTGTGTCTGATACAGTATTTTCTCTGTGTGTATGCTGAGTTGTGAATGCAAAGTAACCAACCACCTTTTTGAATGTGTAAACACACAAAGCAGCTTTGGAGGATTCTCTTTCCTCCCCTCGCCTCTGGATCCCTTCTCCTTTACTACCTGAGCATCCCTCTAGGGCAGAACTTTGCAAATGCCACTTGCTCTTGAGGAAGGAAGGTTTTAATGGATCAGGAAATGAACCATTTAATTCCAAGGCCTAACACATAATTTCTTTCATACAGTTAGCCTTATATTTTAGTGATTTGGTTGCTTTTAAAATAACTAATCTTACTGTCTCTTTTTCGTTTTATTTTTTCTCCTACTAATCACAGTGCTCACTTTTAAACATTTACTTAAATTTATAACTTAGCAGTAAGGTATTTCAGATTTTTTTTTTCTTTCTTTAAAGATTGTTTTAACAATTTTGTCCCTGCTCTTGTTCTGCACCTGCTGCTCAACCCACACATGACAACACTGCGACCACTGGAAACTCAGAAAATGTGACTGGTATGTTTGGTGCCATGGCAGGCAATGGTGCCATTTATCCAAATACTGCCTTGTGATCAGTAAAATACAACATTTCCAGGAACACAGCCATAAGATACATGTTTTGAAGTCACAAGCAAAGGCATCACACAAGGGCTACTCAGAGCAGTCAAGGAGAAATATCATACAATTTCAATTACAGTCTGTCATCTTCCTATGTGAACCTGGAAAACTCCACTGTTTCCTAAAGGATTCAAGTGGAAAATTCATAGAAAAAAAGACCTCTGATGATTGTTAAGATGCAACCTCTATCTCAGCCATCTCCTGACCTGCCAACTGGAAGACACTACAAGGATCTATCACAGAAGATTAAAATATTTCCCCCCGAGAATCTTTCCAACATAACGTAGGGGAGGCTTCTCTTCCTGCTGGAAAGCTGTGTATTGTTTAGACACATTGTTTGGGTGGGAAGGGACCCCTGGGGTCATCCAGACCAAACCCCCTGCCCAGGCAGCGACACCTGGAGCAGGTGACACAGGAACACCTCCAGGAGGGTTTGGGATGTCTCCATTTGAAAAGGGTTAAGCCAAATATTTGAGTGGTGGCACAAGATCAGATGTGATTTAGAAACCAGATGTCCAGGGATGTGCCTGGAAACCGCTCACATGGTCCACAGGACAAAATCCAGCCTAGAGGTTTTCCCCACTTCACATTAGGAGCTGATAGGCAGCTTTCCTGTCACTGCAGCTGCCTGTGCAATAGATCTCTGACCACCAGAAATGGGTGCCAGGGATGAGGCTTCTGAATATCCGGGGCTTGCTTCATGCTTCAAAATGGTTTTGAAAACACAATTGTAAATCAAGTGTTGCTTCCCTAAGACATACTAGTGAGAAAAGCTGCTGCAATATCAACCCTGTACTGCAAGGGCAGTGGCAGGTTCTAAAAAATAAAACTAGACAGATTTCCTTGAAAAAAAGGTCCCCTTCCTTGGATCAAAGTCTTCTTAGTAAACCGGTACATGGTGGCCAAGCACACTGCAGGGAGAGAAGGAAATTTCATTTGGCACTGGCCAGGATTTCCAAGGGAAAAAGTGAACACTGATAGTCAAGGAAGAGAAATTGTACAGCTGGATCACTACAGGTAGAGGTGTATGTAAGAGAGTTGTGTTCAGAAGCACAAATTAAATCATAATCTTTCCCCGCTATTAATTAACTCGAGTGGATTGCTGCTCCAAGATTTATTTAGCAGAAGTTGCCCCTCAAGATAATTTGTGCACAGGATAAGCGCATGCAGGAATGACAAACACTGAGCAAAGCAGGTACATGTGTGGGAACACACCCGTGCACTGCCAGATAAAGGAACGGGAGCCGGGAGATCCAAACCTGTGGAGTGTTACAGGACTGACTGGAGCACCCTGGGTGTGGTGTGCACGTGCACTGACCATGGCAGTAGGTGCAACGGAAGGGACAAGGACAAGGACTAGGGAGGCTGCAAAATACACGTACTGAGGTGCGAAGGTGGAGGTTGGACGATTGGATTGCATTACCAACAGCTGCAGGGCTTGGAAATTGCTGTCTGTAAAGGGGTGACTGTACAAGAGAGGACATTGTGTTTCCCATTTTATGTGGTTTTGGCACAGGAGGAATTATTATCTCCTGTAGCAGTGGTATGAAGTTCAGAAGGAAGTTAAGATGCACACCTACCCCAGCTGCACAGCAAACGTACACATCACCTCTGGTTTTATTCTTTGACTCTTCTGATTTGATTCTGTTAGTGTGAAATACAGTGCAGTGTTGGGGAGGGTGGGAGGGAACAAAAGATAAAACAGAGCCTGATTTCAAAAGGACAGGGATGTTTTGGCTGCCACCTGGCAAAAGTACTTGCAACTAATACCAGCTGGCTGCTCAGACACCTAGATCAGGGCTGGTCAGCAGCTTTGCATCACTTGTTAAGTGATAATAAGACTGCATTTGCTCAAATGATGACCCAATTAGTGGCCGGGTGACAATGTGGCACCAGCCGCAAATCCCACAGCCCGTGGCCAGGAGCATCAGGCAGAGGACAATGAATGTGCCTGCTCAGTTCCAGCACAAAAGAAATATGAACTATTTCTGACCTTTTCTCTCCCGTACTTCTGACCCATGAACAGCCAGACAACTCCTGCTGATAATAGTTTATTTTTCACTAAGCAGAGCCCCTGCCTCCTGGGCAGTTCTGTGCTGCAAACAGTGCGAGGTAAAAACAAAAACCACAAAACTCGGTGCCTGCCCCAGGATGCTGCTCCTGGGGCAATCTGGAAGTGATTACTCGACACTTTAAAAATCGGAACCATCATGCAGGGCATTTTTTCCTCTGAAAGGTGACTCGTCTGGATAACACGCAAAGAACTGAAGAGTCAAAGCGCTAGGCAAAGATTCAACACTCTCTGTGGGTTTGTTATCAGAGTGAGCAACAGCCATATCATGCATTTACAAATGGGTAAACTGAACACAGGAGCAGGGTTGACAAATGCCACCAGGGACTCGAGGAGCTCATGAGGAACCTGATTATCTCTGAGGGCAGAGAAACAAACAGAGAAGGTGCCACTTTCTCTTTTTTCCTTCCTTCCATTTAAATATTCGATGAGAAAGGATGACCAGACCATTTTTTCTAAACAAGACATAGCAACAGTGGTGAAGGAATGATCTGGGCCAGAGCAGAGCCATGCAGAGACCGACAGAAACTCTTTGCTGCCTTTACTGCACCCTTGAAGCCTCACTCCAGCTCACCAAAACCCCTGGTAAAATTTCCAGCTTTGCAGTATTCCCAAAATATCAGCAAATCCGTACTTACTTTAAGCAAGCACAGAAACCTGATTCCGGCAGTAAAATTGTGGAGTTTGTGAGTGTGGGGCAGAGTTAAGTTTGTTCTCACACAGAAGCAGATTCTCACATAAAATTACGGAGCACAAAGACACACAGCAACTGAGGTCCTACAGCAGGCTCTTGTCAGGATGGGGATTTCTCCTCATCGCAACCTGAACTAAGGCACTGATACTTTCATGATTACAATGGTAAGGCAGCTGAGACCTCAGCCCATTTAAAACTTCCCTCCTCCAAGCTTTACATTCACAAAATGTTAAGGACTGAAACGCTAAACTGGAACACATCGGGGCTGCTTTACAAGCACAACATCTAAAGGGCTCAGCAGAGCCAGGGCCCGCTAATTCCCACTGCCCTGGGGAGCTGCTGAGCTCTGGAGGGTTCCGGGGCTCCCTGGCTGGACCACACAGCTCTCGCTGCCCACTGTGGCTCTCCCCATCCCACTGGGGTAATGAGGGGACCGTTCCCTCCCGCAAGTCCACGGTAATGACTTCCAGTGAGGACAGTTTCATCCCAAACAGCCATGGGGATGCCTGCGTTCCCAAGTCACTGTTTTGATAAAATTGTAGCAGAGTTCATTTCGTGTAAACAGAATCTCACTCTTTCCACGGCAGCATCGGTGCTTGAAATTTGGCCCAAAGTGGTTAAAAGTGATAATATCTTTGTGGTTTGGGGTGGAAAAAAGTCAGAGTTACTGTGTGTTTACGCATGTCTATTTCTATGTGAATGCTGAAGTTCCCATTGAATTTCCTGAATGAAAAGGGTGCCAAAGACTCAGGAAATGCTACTTTCTCATGTAAGAAAACTCCTGTAATTTGAAAAGGATAGATAAGACTTTGGAGAATAAAATACCCAGATTTCTTTTTTTTCTCCTATCATGCTATCAGCTGCAGAGGAAAATCTTACTGCTTTGAAAAAAAAAACCTACAAGGGTGAAAGATGAGTTTGGGTTGAAGGATTTGTGGACCTAACTCTGGACACCCTCATCCACCCTCGATTTTCTGCGGCAGCTGCGGGAGGTGAATGCGCAGCGCTGACTGCCGGCCTCCTGCCTGAACTTTATTAAGCAGAGCGCTCACAAAGTGCTAACTGGAGCCTGTTATTCACTCCATTCAGCTCACACCTGGTTCTCAGTGAGATGTGGCGCTGGTTTAACACAAAGAGCTATGGCTTTATTGCTCTCTGCTATTTCCTCCTCCCTCCAGCTTGAAAAACTGCACTGCGATCAATGGCTGATGTCAGCGTGGGAGGAATAACCTTCATTTACAGCAGCAAGCAGGGACATCTGGACGGGCCAGGGAAAGAGAAAAGCCATCGGGATGTGCTGATGACACCGTTATCATAAGAGCACTTGGTTTCAGGAAAGCTTTTTAGTGCAGAAACATCCCAAATGTTCCTTCCCTCGGCTCAGGGTTTTTCCTCTGAAGGACACAGCAAGGTCAAGAGAAGCGGGACTGACAGCATCCCAGGGCTAGGTAGTGTGTGTTTAAGTGCAGAAAAAAACAAACCCAAAGTGTATTTTAGCTGTTCAGGCCAATCCTTAAGGACGATGAACGGATGGTAGTGGAAAAGGAGAGTCAAGGACAAGGAGTGCAACCTTAGAGTTTGGTGGCACCTTGGTGACCCAGGTCCTGTGGCCAGTTCTGCCTTCAGGACAAAGCAACGATGCTTTCAGTGCCTCCATTTCCCTCCCAGCTACACATTGCTGACAGCAATCCTTTCTTTTTTTCTCTCTTATTTATCTGCCTTGTGGTCTGCCAGGTTTTCAGGGGACAAGGATCATTTGTGTGTTAACTATTACAAGCCTGGAGCTTCAGGAGCAGCTCCAAGGGTATTAGTAATTGGTGGAGGAAGGGTACTGAAGGGTACATGCTCCACATGTTGATGTTCCAGGTAGGACCACAGAACATTCTCATCTGCATGTTTGTTAGCAATGAGGATAGAGGCTATACCTGTTCAAAATTTGCCTTTCTTTCACACTTTCTAAAAAAAATATAAACCCCTGAAGAATTCATGACTTTGATATGAACAGGCACTTAAACCTTCCTTGAACTGGGAAGTTGGTTTTATGTCAGGAACAAGTGTGAGTTTTACTCGGGGTTCTGTTCAGCTTTCTGTGGTGGAGGCTCAATGCCAAAAACCTTTTCACATGGAAGGTGCTGTAATTCCAGCCACTGGACAAAACCATTGCTTTTACTTGCTAAATTACTTCTGAAGGGAAATTCCATTTTCATGGAGAAAGTTAAGCATTTCCACAGCAAAGATGACATTTCCTGGCAAAAATAATATTTTTTTTTCCCTTACCATGCCTGCTGTTCGTTTAAAAGCAGAAAAATAATTTGATTCCTTTACAAGAATTAGGAAAGAAATAAAGAGGACAGTAGTTTGCTTTTGGGTTTAGTTAACTGACATGAAAGTTAAAATTGTTTTGCGCAGTTTTAGGTTACTAAGCAATTTCTTATGATCCAGAGAAACGAGGGGGGTATTTTCATCCACACAAAAAGTGAGCATTCCCCTGGTTAAATACCTATCCCTTTAGGCCCTTGGATCCCTTCTCTGATATGCCAGAAATCAATTATCTGGTTATCCTCTAATTTATTAAACCCCATGTCTCGGATGCTGAGAATATTTGGAAGCTGCTGTAATGGGTTTTGTACCGGCAGAGCGATTCGCGCCAACACATTTTGCACAACTCAGCCAAGGCATCTTGGCATCCTCAATCAATCTATGCCCCACTGAATCCAGTTGAATTAATGTCCAACGTAGCGTGCCCTGGTGGAGCGGACAGCTGGCGGCTTATCTTGTGTGACCTTGGGTGACAGACACAATCTGGGATAATGCTAATGTGTGCCTTTTGTCAGTTGATACCGGGGCAGCCAAAAAGTCAGGGCTTCAACAACCAGACGATTAGCACATATCCACAGGGATAAAGATGGGAGAGGAAATACGGCCACCACGAACGTGTCTCGGTGCCTGGTGAGTCACAGACGGGCTAGTGCCAGATGCAAGGCAATAACTTTTCATTTTGAGGGGTATCTTGCACTGCTTTCAGCTAAATAACTAGTTATTACAAACATGGCTCGTTGGCCGGGGCAAAAAGGTCAGGAAGAGCAAAGGATTTTGAGGAACTGAGAGGTCTGTTCACTTTGGGTGCTGTCACAGCCAACCTCTTAAAGAGGTGCCAGCAAGGCAGGCACCCCCTGGGAGGAGTTCAGATATCACACAGAGCCAGTGCAGGGTTGTAGGAGCCCCAACCAACCATCCCTGCCAACATTTCTGGTGAAAACTCCCTGAGACACGGAGTCAAACTCGTGGAGAAAGGCTCAGGAGACAGGAAAGACTCGCAGAGCCAAGAAGTAATGAGAGAAGCAAGAGGGGGCCTTTGGGATCAGCTCCTGATTGCTCACGTTCGTATGCAGGGAATTGCAAAATGTTCATAAAACCAGATTAACTTGTTGTTCAGAAATCCTAATAAAGAAAACATAGAAGCATTAAGAAAATCATTCCAGTTGGACGGACATGGAGAAGTTATGGAGGAATCATTTTCCCAAAGGATAGGCAAAATTTGCTAAAAGTAATTTTTCCTCGTCCAAATAAAAAACCCAAATTGGACATGAAAACTAGATGGCCAGAAATGGAAAACTAAGGTCAATGGATCACCAGTCATATTTGCATGGATTAAGATATAAAGTTTCATTACACTTTCCCCACGTGAGTACAACCCACCCAAGGTGGAGAAGCCTTTCTGCAGCTTAAGAAATACTAATAGCCATTTCTAGTAATAACTATTAGAAACGGAGAAATAGTCAAAAATGTTCTCTTAAATGTGTTCACAGCTTACTCTTTTCAGTTCTAAACATCTTGTAAAGCTATTGCTGATGTTCCTATGCCAACTGGAAGGGAGGCTAACGGGAAAAATATCTCACTTAACGTAATTGGCAGTGATTGCTGACGCCCTGATTTCTCTGGATTGCAGCATTTTTCTCCACCAGCCTTTTACCTGGGCTCTGCATGGCTGGTGTAGAGCAACAACCACCAGAGGGCTTTGCCAAAGGCCCTGATCCAGTTTTTATCTGCTGCTAATATCCAAACAAATAACAGTAAAACAAACAACCCACTACTCAAAAAATAAATCTGGTTTTGGTTTGCCAAATGTTTTCTTCTTGCAAATTACTTTCGAGTTTCTGGTTTTCTTCCATTCCTATATTCTGGATTAATACCTCATTGCTGCCAGTTGCTGCAAGCTTTATAACATGGAAGAGTGTAGCATGATCACTTTTTAATGAATATAAGTTAATAAAAGTGGGTTAGAAAACCTTTGAAACGTTTCCAGCAGGAGATGAAATTCAGCCTATTTCTAAACATTTCACGTTAATGAAATATTGTTCCATTTTGTGCAGGGGATTCTGATAATGTCAAAATACCTTATTTTTGCATGTTGAATGGAATATCTGAAGTTAATTTGGAAAAAAATTTAAACCTTATTTAACATACATAGCAATACATACATATATCTGAAAAGACATAGCAACATTAAAGAACACAGTGCAGGCAGCTGTTTGGGTGCCCTTTAACATTCAAAACCAGGGAGAAACCCATCATTTTCTTCATTTTTTAATCATAGTGTTATGCCATTGATATATTGCCCCTCCATCACGAAAGAGAGCTTGAAATCTACAACCGAAGCCAACCTCAAATTACTGCGTACACTGAAACCTTCCAAAAGGTCAAATAACCCTGCCCAGAAACTGCCAAACCTGTAAACACTGAGCACAGTATTCTGAAAACAACACCAAAGCCAGCTCAGAGGAAGCAGCAACCTTCCTTTACTCCTGAACTCTCACATAACATGAAAAGTTGCTTGAAATGAGCCTTTTTCGTGTCCTCACCTCTCTATTTCAGGGCAAAGAAAAGTTTTGCAAAAGAATAGACAATTTGTTTTGTTTTGATTTCCTTCAATCTGGTACAATTTATACAAACCAGATTTCCCCCTTTCTCACTAGAAATCCTCCGCCTGACCCAGCTCTGCAGGCTGAAGTCACACTGTGGACAAGACTGACTCAATCTCCCTGATAACATTACAGCTCAATTTTGCCTGAAAACTACAGCACACAGTTGGTTTGCATTTCCCCTGCTTACCAGCTCTCATTAAGTGGGATATTAACTCCGTTCCCATCTGGCTACAGGTGTCTGCACCACCCCTCCTATCTTATCGCTTCATCCTTTTGACCAAGAAGCATCTCTGAGCAGGTCTATTCTCTCTCCCTTCCCCAGCCAGCGTAACCTGCCCGACGGCCCTTCCTGCTCTCATACAGGATCCGGGAGATGCACTCAGGCAGGCAATTTGGGAAAACTGGATAACAGGCTCAGAAATACTTTATGTTGAGGGGTTTTTTTAACCATATTTCTCTCGGACAGCCGGTGTAAAGTAACAGCTGGGGAGGTAAACACAGACACCTAATCTGCCCCTCACAGGCCCATCATCCATGGCTGGAGTCTCAGGCTGAGCAAAAATGCTCCGTTTCCAGGGCTAAAAAGAAGCGCCCGGCCTCCAAACTACTCCTGGTAAAATGATAAACAAGCTAAGGTCAGATTTCAGGCTGCCAAACCATTATCAGGCCCCCAACCACAGTAACTCTTCAGGAAAATGCATAATTGCAGCACTAATGAGTCATCTGTATACCGCACAATTAGCACAACTGCCCGTGTAATCATGGTAATTGCACCGAACAAAGCATGGACGGGAGAACCCTGGGCCCAGGAGTCGGGGCCAATCAGTTATAGATGAACACACAGAGAAATCCACACGGCGTGTCCAGGGGGATGGCTCCGAGAAATGTGTGTGCAAACCCATCGACCACACTCCCACCTTCCCCATGGACCGCCGCAGGCTGAAACAGCTGGAGGAGAGAGCAGGGAAGGCAGAGTAAAACATGCAGAGGCGAAGGATGGAAGATGGAGATGCGATGGAGAGGAACAAAGGAAGGAATGGCAAAGGCACAGGGAAAGAAAAATAAAGAATACTTTTGTGTGTATCCAAAGACACGGTGCAGCAAAGAAATCCACGGAGATAGCAGGCTGGGCTCCCCCACTTTGCCTTTTTACCTCCCAAAAGAAGGTAAAAAGAAGCATGAGCGAGAAAACAAAGAACAGAAAACTTCAAACAACAGAGAATGAAGGTAGAGCGAGTCAGGAGAGGGAGAAAAACAGATAAAGCAGGCAGACTAGAGGAGAGGGCACTCTAAGCTTTGATGGCATGTTATTTCATTTAATATATTTAAGCTCTTTTATTGCTGTATGGCTTTGGCAGGCATCCTAAATCTCTGCAAGTGTGAGAAAAAGACACATGGCAGCTATTTGGAACTCCTGGGGATTTCACTGTTGCTGGCTACTTAGTGAGTTTTGTAATTAAAGGCAATTTAGAAAAGGTAGAAAGAGAACCTACTGTTCACCCAAAGCCACAGCCCCTCCCAGAGTAAACCTCCAACTCCACAGGAAAACTGATCTTTAACTTTTACTGGAGCCAGAGATTCAAAGACCAGGAGGGAACTCCTGAGATTTTTAAGTTTGCCTTCACAACAGAAGCCACAGAGTTCACCTGGATCCCCACATGGACTCCAATACGCCGCAGGCAAACCAAAGGAGGTGCTTTAAAGAGATGTTGAAATCCTGATTGAGAGAATCCACGTGATGGCAACTTGGCAGCAAGATGGAACCAAACCATCAGCCTCCTCTCCGGGACACGAGGCCGAGCCCTTGGCAGGGAATCCCTTTGACCCCGAGGCACTCGGCGCACGGTCGAGAGCAGCATTTGCACACTCAGATTGTGGGGTTTTAAGTCAGGGAGGTGTTTTCAGGCACAGCTGAAAAACTTTCTCCAGCTGCAATCCTGCCTAGTTAAACCGACCTTCCCTTAACCTCAGCCACAGGGTTGGGTCATTTGCTGTATGGGAAAGAAATCACCCTGAGCTCCCTGGATTCAGTAGATTTGGTTAAATATTTTTTATATTCTTTAACAATATGCGCTGTTGGGCCGCTAATATGGCCAACACTGGGAGCAAATGTGAATAAGGGATTTAATTGCAGTTGAGATGTTACTGGTGTAGCTTACTGTTGTCTGTAAATCCCTCTTCTTCACTTATCTCCAGCACAAAGAGGCACCTTTTGCATGGTGGGAAGGGGGAGGCAGGGCAATGTGGTGTGCGCAGTGCAAGGATCCCTTTGTTGGCTGGGCTTTGTGTGGGAACGCGCCCGTGATGAATGACAGCCAGGCCTGAACATTAGCTCTGGCTTTTGTGAGCTCAGCTTTCCTTCTAAATTACTGCACTGCTGTAACTTCAGAAGCCAGGTATTTCCCTGGACGCTGGACGTTGCAGTCTTTTGGGCCAGGACACAGGGATGGGAATGGCGGGCAGGACTCACAGGTAACTCACTGCTATTTCACAGAGCTCTGAGAGGAGACCACTGGCATCAGGCAATTTTAACCTTGCTCTCTTGTCACAGACACCATCAATGGTATTCCCTCTATTAGTTCTGTGGTGTCAGGATTTTTTTATTTTTTTTTTAAATTTATTTCCTCTCTAGATCCAGCTACTGTAAAGCTCTGGAGGTCTGTGTAAGACAGATGATAATGCTTTCATCAAATCTCAGCCAAGGAAAGAGCCTCTAGGGTAGAATCAAGAAAGCAATAAAGACTTTTTCCTGACTTTCAGTATTTACATAACGTTATATTCACTGCTACGCCCCAAGTTCCCAGAGAGGAGCAAAGCCATCTGCACGAGGACATACTGAGACAGCCATTACCCCAGACAGATCACAGGCTAAACTGACATCGCAAGAGGTTGGAGACAGGCACTGTCATTGTCACACTGCTACAGAGGGGGAAACCAAGCTACCCAAGTCATGCAAGGGAGCTGTGCTGCAGCTGATAGATAAACCAGACATCATAATTCCTCTTTCTGCCTTTTAACTTCTGGCTCTGGGGGCCACACACACTCCAGAAATATGGAGTGGATCTAGTCAGTTATTCTCACACACATATTTCTAGTCTTCCGTGGTTTGAAATCAATTTTTAAAAGGATAAAGTAACATTAATGCTACAAAATAGTTGACTGTAAAAGACATCACCTTTGCTCCTTGTTTTATTCGTGCTTCCAAAAACCTGCTTGTCTTTGGGATGACTCCTAGGCAAAACGCCCCAAGATTAGTTGCTGTGATTGAAAAAACTAAGGCATGGGACTAACTTGGCAGGGAAGAGATTTTCCCACTTCTTGTGAGCAAGCCTGGCTATGTTAGAATCGAGTAGATTGGATATTAGAAAGAAAATTCTTCACACTGAAGGTGGTGAGGCCGTGGCAGAGGTTGCCCAGAGAAGCTGTGGATGCCCCATCCCTGGAAGTGTCCAAGGCCAGGCTGGAGGGGGCTCTGAACAGCCTCGTCCAGTGGGAGGTGTCCCTGCCCATGGCAGGGGTTTGCAACATGGGAGCTTTAATATCCCTCCCAACCAAATCATTCTATGATAAGTTACACAAACTGCATCATCCATTTACATCACTCAAACACAAAGATACCAAACTACCAGAAAGCCCTGCAGGTTTATAGGCTCTCTGCTTTGCTACTAATTATTTTCTTGTGCCTTTCAATGCCTGGGCAACATCCAGCTTTTGACACAAAAAAGAAATCATCTCTGCTCCTTTTAAAAATGAAAAGTATATCCCATAACAAAATCAGTTTAATTTATCATTATGTTTTAAAATGCTGCAAGCAAATCTAAGCTAAAGCAAAGATTTCAACAGGAGAAAACATTATGTTCGCCTGACAGCAATTTTCCCCAGCTTAATTGTAATGAGAAAACCTTCCTGTGCTTTGCAAAAACCTCCAACTCTATTCCTGTTTTTCCACTGTTTTCCAGCTCAGGTGATTTTCTGAGCCTGTTGTTACTTCTCAATGTGGGAATCCCCAAAGGATCCGCCTTGCAAATCCTTGCTCAATTTGCTCTTGAATTCAATTTGCAGCATCCTTGGACAAGATGTTCCCCAGCCTGCTGCTCCCCCCAAAATGCCTGATTTCCAAGCTGAGGAGCACTAGTTTACTCAGTCCTTCCTTACATGGAAAGTGTTCCAGAACATTCATCATACTTGCTGCCTTTCTCTAATCTTGTTTGTTCTGCTGCACCCTTGTCGAGCTGAGTGGCCTGGACACGCATGCTGTGCTTCAGATGGAGCTCAACTGATGGCAACCTGATGTGTTCTGCTTTGTAGTGCCCTCCTTTCCTTTGGTTTGCTTCCCTGAGTGCAGCCAAGCGCTGAGCTGATGTGCTGATGGAAGCAGCGAGCAGAGCCCCAAGGGCTCGTCCCACAGTCAGCTCAGAACTCACCATTTCATGTGCAAAACTAGGACTGCTTCTCCCTGTGTGCACCATTTTACATTTATCTACACTGAATTTCAGCTGCTGGCTTACTGCCCAGTCACAAGTTGCTATAAGAACCTTCTCCAGCTCTACATAGTCCTTCCTCTTTCTTATCGACACGATAACTGTATAAAATCACCAGACTCTGTCATCTCATCCCTCCAGCACAGACCCCTGTAGAACCTCACTGCAGATCCTCCCTAGGAATTTACACCCATTTTGGCCAACCTGCTGCTGCTTCTGTTTCAGCCAATTGTAGATCCGTGCCAGCAGCATCCCTGCTTTGTTTCTCTTAAAAACTATTTGTGACAAACATGAGCAAAAGTAACCTGGGAATCCATGCAGAGTATATTATTTGCACCACTCGCGCCCGCACGCTTTTTAACCTCCCCGAAAGGTGCCTGATAGAACACTAACTTCAAATGGAAACACCCTGTCAAATTAAAATGCATTCAGACTCTCTTGTGAAAAGCCAGAGCTGAGTGTTTCCCTGAACAATTTAGCCAGACACCGCAGTCCTGTTCTACTATTGATTAGCCAGGAGCAGATATTAACTAATTACTTTCTGCTTATAGGTGCTTGGCTGCACATTTTAGAACACCATTCCCTATAACATCTTCTGCCTAGAAATGAGCTCTCCCCGCATAGAAGTGAGAAGCACTGGAGCAGGTTGGTGGATTCCAGTCATATTATCCTTCCTTCCTTCCTGTGGTATTTGGTTATCTGGGTTATTAGATAACTATCACAAAGGTTATGAGGTCTATAACACTATTTCCCCTTGGTGCTGCATGGCTGATACATTTACAGGTTCAGGTTGCATCTCGTAAGGAGCTTGAACTGCCAGGCTTTTATTAGAAATGGAACATAAAACAGCGTCATGTGGGAGAGTCGCTGGAAGCTTCAGCAGGAAAGAAGAAACTTTACTGGGCCTTTCCCATCTTCCTATGAAAAGTATTTTACGAAGTCCTCAACTAACTGTTGCTAATTTCTTCTACCATGCTAATAAGCAGATGTTTACAATTTAATGATGCACTCTGACTACACCCAATTACTTAAGTGAGACAGTGCCTGGGTTTGACTTTTTGCCCTACGAGGTGCAGTCACCCCATGGTTAAGGGCAGGCAGCCCCGCTTTTTCCTTCCCCTCCTGTTCTTAGACTATTCCTAATTTGTTGGAGTTCTCGAGGTGACACGGTGAACCCGCACAATTACCGGGCGTCCTGGGCCTGACCTGCCTGTGACATTGCTGGTTTGAAAACTCTGTGCAGGTTTGATGCAGCAGCTCCTGGTGCCAGGCAGCCCTGCAAACTGGCATCAACCATGGCACAACTGGGGCTCTGTGTGCAAGGGGATGTGCACGTTTAAATATATCCAGAGATGCATCCATTTAAATATTTCCATTGCACATGTTCCTCACAGTGGCCTGGAGGAGAATTTGAAACCCTTTGTATGTCACCGAAGACAGGAAAATTTACTCCATAAGCCCACGACAGACAGGGAAATGTCAATAACGTGCACACCTTAAGGACAGGTGGAGAGAGAGAATGGTGAAGATGAAATTATTAAAACATGAAACTTTAGAGAAATACTAACAATGGATGTACGTATCTCCATTTGTGAGCTGCCACCTGCACTTGATTTGCCGTATGGCAAACCAAATACATAGAGAACAGGAAAGCCTTCATATCTTTCCTCCACATGAGCTTAAGTTGAGCCAGATGAGTGAGAACCCAACATGGTGGTTGCTGACAGCCACAACATCCCGCTGCTCCAGACAGGTGCATTACTCACTAAAATTATACCAGGTCCAAGGACATAAATCTGTCACAGTGGAGTTTGGCTTGTACACAACACCCAAAAGTGCCAGTGTAAACACCCTGGAAAGGAAGCATCAGGAATTATTAACTGAGCTCCTCATCTTCTGTGTTGGCTGCTTGTGCCACAGCCAACAATTCTTGTGTGACTTGAAATCTGTTTCCTCTTTGCTATTCTTTAACAGGATTTCTGAATTTTCTTCAGCGGGTCAGTAGCAATGAGATGTCACATTTGTGGATCTGAGCAATCAGCTGACAATATTACAGGTTCCAGTAAGCAAGGCTACTACCAAGGCAGAAGTTGTTCAGAGTTTTGTTTACTACATACATTAAAAATTACCTATACAGGAGAATCTGTATTCTTGTGGTGCCATTATCAACCACTGTTACTGGCTATATACGTAACTTGCCTTTTCTGTTTCAGAATTTACACTCAATTTTGCAATCAGACTATATTATTAAAAGAGGTTGGTTGTTTAACAGGAGAATAAATGAGTTTTAAATTAATCGTCCAAAGCTGTCCAGCACTCCTTGCTCTGGGTAAGATCAGAACTCAAGAACTTTTCAGCAACCTGACACTGAGCCATCCATTTCCATACCTGTGCTAATATTAAGGCAACAGGACTAGTCCAAATTCTTTCACGTAGGGAAATTAAATGTAACAACAAACAACTCACGACAATGCCAGCAAAACATATGTAAGGAAGAAATTCAGGCTTGGTCACTTATATATTCACATCAGTCAAATCATAATCAGTCTATCACTATGCAAAGCTCCAGAAGAGTTTGGTCAAAGCAATGAGTTTAAATATTAACATACTGTTAAGGCCTGAAATATGATGCTTATCAAACTTGTTGGCACGCAGAGGTTGAGGAGAGGTGACAGTTTGTAACATCAAATATGTGCTGCTCTGTATCACTGAAATTATGTAAAGTGCAAAGGTTTATCACCTGGAATCCAGACCACAAAAATCCTCATCCTGAACCCAGTCACGCTGGAGGTTGTCTCCTTTTAATTAACAAAGGCTTTTTCTTTTGTGATATGACACCTTTGCAAATCCCATGATATCATGTTGAAATGCGCAAAAGAGATTTCAGCAAAGCCAGAGCAACAACTTCTACAAGATCATTATGTACATCTGGAGATAAAATTTCACCAGTGCCAATTTTTGCCTGATTTTTCTATTTTTCGTTCATTCCAGTTAATGGACTGACAGGGCATGGAGTGAAAAATACAATTTATAAAGTAGAATTGAAAAGTACTCAGTTCCAACTTGTGAAAGGGTAAAAAAAAATTAAATTCTATCCTCCTATCTTTATATAGCTCAATAAATTCTGTTGTTTAAAAAAAAAAAAAAAAAGATAAAAGCAGTCAGCAGCTTCATCTTAGCAACATTTCACTTCCACTGGTGTTCTTTATTCCTCAGTTATTTCCCTCCTTTGGGATCCTCATCAGTTTCCTAAAGAAGCTGCACAGCAGAAATCTCTGAACAAGTGCAGACTCAACTGACATGAAAGCAAAGAAACCCCGAAAGTTTTTTACTCAGACATCCTCAGTAACATCCTCCAGAGCTCAGGTTTCTCTGCGTTATGCCCTTTCCCAGATGTAATAAATATAGTAGTTCCCAGCTTGGGCTAGTGAGAAAGACAGAGACAACAATAAACGGAATGATGGGAACTGATTTTTTTTTTCCCCAAAAAGCTTTTTCTTTCTAAAATGGAGCTAAAATGTTACTCTGAGTCAAATCTAACACAGACCATGACCTGACCCACAGAGCATCATTAGACACCCACACCTGTGCACAGAGCAAATAGAGCTGAAATACTGCAAAAATTGGGATAAACTGAACGAAATCGCTAACACAACAAATAAAGTTTTAAGGGAAGGGCAACCTAAAGTTAATTCCCAGATCTTCAAGGCAAAATGAAGGCCTAATTAAGATCTTTGGCCAAGGTTTAGTAGTTATATAAAGAAGGCACATATCCATTCTCCTCCCCGAAGATAAATCAGTGTGCAATTACTGCAAGACCAGCAGACTGGGAAATTAAGAGGAAACCCCCCTGTGTTACAGGCCCCGACTTGCCTGTTACCTGTTTTCCTGCTGATTATCTGGAACCTTGGCCTCTGCCAAAAATCAAGATGAAATTTTAATGCAATGCAATTTCCTCGTTTTCAAGAAGGAACTTGTGAATGCAGAACAATAACCCAGCCCCACTGCAGCTTTCACTTGTGCTGCCTCTGACTCCCAAACAGCACTAGCAGCCTAAGTGGAAAGGAAATTCCATGGTTCTGCTGCTACAAATGAGTTCACTATTTCATGGTAAAACTCTAAAAATAAAATATATTTTTGAAGAATACAAAATATATATTTGATAACAATACTATAAAATCAAATACTGAACACTAGAACCACCTCACCTGTGCTCCAGCTCAACTGAACCGTTCTGTGTTCCACTGGGTAACAGAGTGTTTGCAAGGCAGGGAATAAAAATTGATTCAAACTAATTTGACATAAAGCTGTTTTGAATGTCTTTATATCTGTGGGATTTGGCTTATGCCCTTTCAATCAAGTGCACATACTCTGACATAAAATCAGCAAACATGAGCAGAAAACAGTAGAAGTTTTATTCCCCAAGATGAACAACGTGAACAATATTTATCCTGAGGTAAATATTTATACCAGGTTCCTCTGAATTACTGGCTTACAAAGTCCTGCTGGGGGAAAGAGGACAACAACCTGAGCTATAAGTCTTATGTGCCATTATGTTATTTTAGAGCGCAGGAGAAATATATTTCATGTACCCTGAAATGCTTCCCCTGCTCTCCCTTTTGAGCAGCCCACCTTCTGCTCCAAATCATTTAGCAAAAGCTCATCAGTGAATGCAAATCAGGATGGAGAGACTTTAATTCCTGGCTTGGGATGGATCCATAATTACTATTGTTGTTGTCTCTCACCAACATGAGTCACCATCTGGCAATGAACTACAGTCCAGGAAACTTCTATAACTTCCCCTTAATTTAATTCTTCAGGTTTCTCACCCTTGTTTAGGATGATATTACCAGAAACCAATCCAGATGTTACAGGGAGAGGCAGGAGATAAGTAGCTACGAACTGGCTCACACAGCCAACAGTTTCACACAGTTGGACTCACAACAGTTACTTCCAGACAAATGCAAGCAACTTATGAGTTCTCTTAACTGAAGAATAATTAAATGAATAATTTAACCAGGTCATGATTCAGCCAAGCATTTCACTACACAGTTAACTTTAAGCACATATTGAAATCCACTGCAAGGGGTTATTAGCACATATGTTAAATTCTGTCCTGTTTCAGAATTTTGTGAAGGAGAAAACACATGTCATGTATATACAGATGCTGGACTGTAGGTCTGAGTCCATTTAGTCTTAACTAGGTTTGAGCTGGGATTTAAATTAGATTTGAATAAACTGCACCAATGCTAAGCTAAAGTATCCTAAAGCTCACTTATAAGAAAGCACTACTATTAAATTCGTTATAGGAAGTTATTTTCCTTCAGGAAAAAAAATCAAAATCAATAAGTAGTAGAGGGGAAATGGGGGAAAGAAAAAAAAAGAAAAGGAGACAAATTCAGTACATACTTAAAATTAAACATCAACCTTAGTGATTTTCTAAGCACCTCCACTCTCCAGTGTGGGCAGCTCTCCAATCTGAGATACAAGCATGTTTGCAAAGGCCTGGAATTCTTTGAATTCTGGCAACTGAAGTTCAGAGGTGATCTCTTCATTCAAACAGGAGACTTTCTCATGCCTTTCAACCTTGGAAGACACTCTGGATCCCTACAGGTTATGAAGAATGTTGGTGATCGACTCTGGCCTTCCCTAGTGGCTGGAGTCGTCTTTTCCCTTTCCTCAGTGTCTCCTGCCAGGGTCACGCTGCAGTAAGAAAACAGTGGCAGCATTTACGAGCTTCTTCAGGCTCCCTGGGCTTAGGGCACTCGCCCTACAATACCTGGGGCTTTCCTGATGGACACCAGACATCCACAGTCCACTTCTGTGGTGATCCTTCCATAGGAACTCCTGAGCAGAGCAGTGCAGCTCAGGGAGGCGAATCTAACCCATTTTTGAGACACGCATTACGGAGCTGAGTCCTACACGTTCCATGTGGTCACCCAGGGCTGAAAGGGCCACAGTGCCCTGCGTTTGTCAGATCACTCAAAGTCACTGCTTTGGCTGGAAAAGTCTTAGGCATAAAATTTTTATTTATTTATTTTAGGAAGCATGGAACTGCAATAACAGGACCAAGTTAGAAAAGAACTACATGCATTATTTAATCCTTAACTATCACAATCCTCTTGAGCTGTTCTTGCATCTCAGCTTGTGAGTTGGTTTTAATTGCCCCCTCCTAGTGACCTGGGGCTGGATTTCACAGTGTGATGTGTCTCTCGGGCTTATCTGCAGGGACATACTGGGAGCTCATCGGGTTGTGATCATTAAAGATGGATTTTAAATCTGCTCAGAACCCCTGGCTTAAGCTGAAGCACAACCACTTCTTTTTTCCTGCTTCATTGAATCCCTTTTTTTTTCTGTGAATGGGCACAGTGATATCACATGATAACATGGGAGCACTCCCCTCCCTTCCCTCTCCTTAAAGTGTTTTAATTAACATTTCTGTTATACACTCTCATTACCACATTCCTGGCTTCAGCTTTAAACTGGTCATTCTTGTTACAAGCCCTCTAGGACACAGTGGTAAAACTTTACACATCTTATATTGTACCAATTATTAATGACAGGTACATTTCAGTGACTGAACCACAGTGACTGCCACCAGTCTGAGCCTGACACTTAAACAGAAACAAATGCCAGCGCTGGGAATGGTGGTACCCACGTAGGGTGACCCTCTCTTGACCCCATTAGTTTTATAGGACCCTTTGGGGGCTCTATCAGAACTGCAGCAGTTCCACAGCCCCGCTGTGCCTGGCCAAGTGCTTCTGTGGCAGAGCAGGTGTGTTGGATGCCCTTACTGAGGAGAACCACTAAACCAGTGGATGACCACAGCACACAGTATGGATGCTGGTTGTCAGGATATGCTCCTCCAAAAAGAGCATGAAGCAGATCAGAAAATATTTGATGGAGGCGGCCAGTGTGATTTCCCTGCAAAACCTTCAAGGCTGACACCTGCAGTAGGTTTTGGACAGGCAAAAGAAGAGCTGAACTTGGGTAAATCCTTGCAGTGGGATGCTTTTAGCCAAGAAAAGAACAGGCAGACAATAGAAGCAGGGATTATACCTTCCAGATGGACTTCGGCTCTCCTGCACCAACCTGGTGCAGCAAGAAAAGCAATCTGGCTAAAAAGCACCTTGGTTGGTATCGCTGGGTCACTTTCAACTGCACCCATTCCCTCTCCATACCTTCTGTGTGGGTGGAAGGAGAGCCTTTTCTGTGCTAATACCAGTCTAAAGGCACTGCAGGAACATCTCGGGCCTAACCAGATGCTGGGGGGACTTCAGTATTTTTTGCTGATAGCACTTCATCCTTGTTGGGTTTGCCTGGGCTTAGAGGGTGATTAGTAGGCGTTTTATAAGAACACAGAACAGCTGAAATAGGAAGCTGAAAGGGAGGCTTTATGTGCAGGCTTAGCCTAGTGGGAATAAGATCTTTCTTAGATCCCTCTAATTGCTTTAATAATGAAGAAACAATTTTGCTAAGCTACATTTTACTTGCTTTTAATAAAATCAATCATGTAAGAGCCAAGAGCTTAAGCAGCACTTCAAGTGCATAAAGAGAAAAACACATCCCTCTCAGTCTGAGCCTTCAGGAGAAATTAATGAAATGTGTGTGAATAACTAAACTGAGTTTTAAAAACCTGCTCTGTGTTCATGAATTCCTTCTATGCTGACAAAACCACTGACATTGGTCAATAAGTGTCCTAACCAAGGTATTTTAGGGACTTCTGGCTCTTACACGAGAAAACACTTGACCATGTCCTTCACTTTAAACAGTTAAACGATCCCACCAAACTCAATGCAACTACATTCAGACCCAAACTACAGCATGTTCTCAAGCCATTTTCTTCTGGGGGCCTCTACTTTCCATTGTTTACATAAGCCAATAAATTTTCACTCAAAGTTAAAATCAGCCAGGATTTTCACATTCGAGACAATAGGGGATCTCTGATTTGAAGGGGTGGAGGCTTGGCAGCTCAGACTTGGCATTGGAGGAATAAGGCCTGAAAACCACTCTTGAAATGAAGGAGGGGAACTCTGATCTCAGTCAGGCTGCACTGAAAAAGCACCCTTTGGACTGATCCCACTGAATTTTGTTATGTTTTGGCTTTTTTCTTTACATTTCCCTTTCTCCGTATATTCCCAGGGTAAGTGACATCCTGCAGTGCACTTCAGACCTGGCTCAGCTCGGAATCCTTTATGGAATATGAGATGTTTGCATGACAAACGCAGGTAACCATGTGAAAAGCACCTACTAAGGCCAAAATGAAGTGCCATTTATTTAATCTGATGCAGAGGGGTACCCATCCCAAAATACAGAGGTATTCCAGCCACAGTTAAGGAAATGAAGAATATATATGTGGTAAAAAAATGGTTTTGATCTTTAATTTCAAACCTTCATGCTTAAAAAGCATTGATTTTTTTTTTTTTTTAAAGGACTATTAAAAGAGTTTCCTACTTTTGGAAATACTACCTTTTAGCTGCGTGATACCTGAACCAATGAACTCATTCTCTGCGTGTAGTTACGCACCTGCCGGGGATAAAGTAACATTAGAAATCATTTTCGGGAGCCGCCAAAGCCCCGACTCAGTCCCGCAGCCACTCCCTGTCACTAGATGTCACTGCGCACACAAACGTGGGACCGGCCCCGACACTGCTCATCGCGGGCTATCCCCAAAGTCCTTCACCCTTACTATTGTCCATCCGTATGCTCTCCCTACGAATCATCCAGCAATACATTCATATCGATTATCCATCCACACACTGGAAAGCAGTCGACGGCATTTTGGCCATAAATGTCTTTCAAAGAGTGAGTATCTTGTGAGGTTTTTTACTGAATCACATAATTTGCGTGCCCTCTGATTGGAGACGAAAGCGATGGGAAGGAAGTGAAAATCCAAGTGATTTCAAGACAGCTGCACCAATTTCTCGTTAAAAGATACTTGAAAAGAGCTGTGTGATTTTTACTTTTTGGCAAACTTCCTTTTGGACAAAATTCATTTACTTAAACATTCACAGATATTAAATTACACGAGTCACACCAGGAACTGAAGTGAACGCACAGGGACAGACATTAGCTGCTGTAAAGCAACACTCCTCCAGAGACTTCTGATTTACATCAGTCAGGAATTTGGTGAGCAGGTTTTATTTGGTTCCATGTTCATAGATGATTTCCCATTCATCCAGATTTACTAGACCTTGTTAAAATTCTCTTTAACAGTTTTAGATAGGAAAGCTCTATAAACTACTGACTTTTTTTTTTTTTTTAATAGGAGACAATACATTTGTAAAGAACCTTTTTTTCTGATTTCAAGATAGGCTAAAGTGTGAGAAAGACTGAATGGCAAAGACTGATTCAAGTATCTTGATCCTCAGCATCCACTCAGTGTAAGAGGAATAAAGGAGTGTTTTATGGGTCCACATCCTTTGCTCTGAGAGGTAGTTAGGGTATGATACTGGATTTTGTAAATAACTAGAATCAAGGCACACAAGGCATAGAAAGACTGCAGCAAAAAGAGAATCTTCATGGAGAAAATGATAAAAACTGAATTTGCATTTTGCTCGCACTAAGAAAAAAAATCCCTGCGCTGTGACTGAAGGAGTGTGTGAGAATTTCCAGCTTCCTGCAAATGCATCTAAATTCACAATGTGGTCTACAACACCCATTTCTGCGTGTGATTTTGACATTTGCTTTCCAGAAACATTTACACATATTAATTGACATGAAATACTGACTGCTCAGAGAGAATATGAACACGAAGCATTCATTGCAAAAGGCACTGATGTAGAAATTCCATCATAATACCGATATTTATGCATTACTTGCCTGGCTGCAGAGCACCAGATTGATTCAGGGAGAACCGATGTTGTTACCCCATTACTTATGCCAGAAGACAAGTGGTAGCGCTCATCTTTCTTTTCCCTCTATCTCTAGATATTCCACAGTTTCTTATTTTTAAAGGAAAAATAAATTTCTACAGCCTTTTGCTGGAGAGAGAGAGAGGAGTCCACAGTACCTACCAAGGCTGACCCAGACCCCCACATACAAACCATTCCACACACTTTGCAGGTGGCTCTTTGCAATGCTCATCTTGTGTTACACCTCAAAATTAAATGACCTTTGTTCCTCTTAGCTGTCATTTGAACGTTCCATTTTATTCTGTGGCAGGCAAAAATCAACATCTGACAAGTTCTGCTCCCTTCCTTACACACCAGCTTTGCTCGGCCGTGGCTGAGCTCAGAAAGCAATTTAGTTTCATATGCCAGCCCAGCACCTCAGTTCAGCAATAAATTAATTTCATTTTCAGCAGTATGTAAAACTGAATGAGAGGAGTGGAGCAGAATAAATGCTTTGGTAAGTTAAATACTGTCTGAGTATTGCTAAAAACGCTTCAGAGGCTTTGTCTAATAGCCAGTGCATCACTGCAGGCTATCGCTTCGGTTTAGCTCCAGAACAACACACGGACAACTCTTGTCATGTTCATTTTCCAGCTACAGAATTACCCACAGGAATAGCAGCGCTGGAAAGAAATAAACGTAACAAACTGCTTGCAAAGACACCACAGTTCTCCTAGAAATACAAAAATCCTCCAAAGGCACTGTATCATTACAGATTCAGGGATTTTTAAAAAAATGGCTTCGAAAATAATTTGTGCCAGAGTGAAAAAACAGGAAAGGGGCAAAGGTGCTGGGTTGGCACCTTCCACATCTCCAAGCTGTCTGGTAACAGGAAGGTTTCAGCTGATGGAACCAAAACCCATACTGAGGTGGGCACTAACTGCACGTAGTACCCGAGCCCAGTAACTGAGCTATGATTTGAATAGCAATCACATAATCCACTGTGACAGTGTCACCCACACAAGACCTGTTCATTTCAGCATCATTTAAAAGCTTATTTATGGAGTTCACACCTGATATTCTGTGCAGGAAAAGCATCAAATCCCACTGCTAGTCACAACCCCAACAGGGAGAGAGAAATTAGGAGTACATGCAGACAGACCAGCTTTCTCCTTCTGCTACGCCTGAGGTTTATTCATGCACCATTCTTGTTGTGACCTCAGCACAGGTGCCTTTCCCTTGACATTGGGGGAAAAGGTGAGCAAACTGAACCAGGACTTTGTATGGCAACTTCAAAGACTGGGAAAACTCTCCCGTTAACCAGCTTTTAAATGAAGTCTGTTCTCTCCTGCTTCAAGACACCTCCTTTAGCACATTTGCTGATGAGTAATCAAGGCAGTGGCTCGTGTTTAGGCCCGGGGGAAGGAAATAAAGGGTAAGAATCCAGAAATAGGAGAAAGGAATAATATTACTGATGTTGCTCTGGGAGGCGGCAGTCTCAAAGAGGTCAAGATTTGGCCCTACAGATTTATCTTCAGTAGAGAATATCATGCCAGGGATCCCAGATATTTCTGCATAATTTGTTGAATTCACATAACCAGGCAGTGACCGCTCACTTGTCTGGTAAATCTGTGGGCAGATTCCTCAGCTGGTTTGGGAGAAGCCTTTGTCAGCCCCAAGGTCAACTCTTGTGAGCCTGAACTGTGTTTGCTGGGACACCCTTGGATTCTGTCACTGGTGTTACCGGGATCTTGCTGGGGCCGTTTGCTGTGTTCCACTGACTAATACACTAAGAGCTGATTTTTTAAGTTCTCTAAAGCAGGTGCCAGTCCAGCCCACTCTTGGCGGCTGTTTTTCCACCTCGGCGTCCTGCACGATAGGTGAGGCTTCACCTGCCTCCAGCACATCAGGAACTTGTTCAGCTCTTACACCACTTTCTTTTACTGTGCTGTAACTGCCCCGTGGTGCATAAAACCATCTCGGAGCAGTTGCCCTGAGGCAATTAGTGGAATCCCTTCCCCTTACATAGGGAATAAATAAAAGCTCTGTCACCACCAAATCAGATGTGGAACAAAGCTCCAAGGCCATTTGGTGAGGCAGGTGACCAAGAAAGCAAAGTTGCTGAGCCACTAATGTACTGTGATGGAAATAAGTGTATGATACAACTTGGCTGCCAGCACCCTTAATTACAGGACATGGCATCATTTGATTCACAATGGAATAAATGGTTATATTTATATATTTGGAGGTTTGAATGAGGATTTCCTGATTTCCTGATGAAGTCATTCCTTTATTGCAACAGCACCTTTCATGGCTCTCTACAGCTAAGGTCAAGTCAGCATTTCCATTAAAAATATCAAACCTATTTTCAGGGCTTTATTATTACTCGTTTATAGAAAACCTCCGTACCAGATGAGACTTGGCACATGGGGCCTCTGTCCAGGGTAGAGAAAGAGAGGCATGGAGATTTCTCTCCCTTCTTTGCTTTAAATACACAAACAAATAGACAAATGCTAAGTAGCAGCAAATGATGTCTTTTAAAGACTAATAAATCCTGCAAAAGCTTTTTGCTATAAATCCTAAACACAAACTTCTGCTATGGAGTACATGGAGGGAGAATATTAACAGCTATTAAGCGCTTATGTCTGCTAAAGTAACTGCTTCCCATGCGCAGCGACTTCTTTTCCAAGAATAGTTTTACAATGCATTTTACTAACTGGAGACTCCACACAATTAATACAACAGGCTGCAGACAAGGGCTCAGTGCAGTAAACAAACGGAGGGTTTCTTTCCAGCACTGCTCTTGTATTTCTGTCAATGCAGAGAGTGCTCCCAGAAGCAGCAAAACCTCTGCCAGGCAGAGCAGGGAATCAGGCCCAGCGTGCTCTGCCCAGGAGCCCTCAAACAGGAGGTTGTAATGACTTCAAAGGAGCTGTTGTGCTCTTTCATGGGAATAATCAATGTACAATGCAACCTTGTTTATCCAAAGGGCTCAGGTGACACTTAGGACCTCCTGATAAAAGGTGGTGGGGATGAAGGAGGGAAAGGTCCAGATGGGCATTACGAGATTACCCTCCAGGGGCCAGGAATCACCTCTGCCTGCCGAAAACTGGGAAAATACGTCCCCCAAACCCTTTGGCTAGCCCTTTCTCTGCAGGAGACACCATTTGGAACTCAACCTAGTCTTAATAGAAAGCTGCTGCCCCAGCTCACGGCAGCCACGTGGAGACAGCATTGCAGTGGAGAGGTTTGTTCCTGACACCAACCGTGTCAGTGCAGAGAGGATATTTGTCCAGGACTTCTGCAACAGGACACTGATCCCACCATGCCCTGGAGTGCCCGATCACACTCCTTTACACTGTTGGTTTCTTCCATACAGTGTTAGGAGGCTGCAGAGGGAGCCTCTCCACACTCTGCCCCGCCCTCAGCCTTGTCCAAAATGCCACACTTGGATAGTCAGAGTCCTGTGCCTGCAATGGCCAAGAAGGGTGGAGGAACTGGAGCTGTCAGGAGCTGCTTGACAATTTCATTTCTTTCTGCTTTGACCTTTCTTTTATCTGCTGCTTGTGGGACCAGAGCCCTGGGGCAAAGTCAGGCGTGATTCCGATGGTGCTCTGCAAATGCCTCCTAAGGGCTTTTCTCAAAACACAGACCACCTGAAGAGAGACCTACTTGGCTAAAATTTCACACCCACACACCGGAATTTTAGATTTCCTGACGACTTGCCTGTTGGCTGATGGTGTTGGTAATGGTCTGGCCCCTTGCTTGGCTGTACGACAGTCCTTTTGGCACATTATTGTGGCTCTTCTGCCGTTTCCATTGATTCAAATTGAATGGGAAATCCTGAGCAGCGTGCTGTTCCTAGATGGCGGCAGATGGGGTGGAGTTTGGAATGCCTTATTAAATGGAAATGAAGAAGCAGGGATTACAGAGGGTTTATTTATGGGCCGGCTGAGAGTAAGATTGCCACCTATACTTTAAATTTTGACACTGTTCTGTTTTCATATGCTACAGACCCTGTGAAAATGGAAGATGATGCAGCAACTGCACCTTCAGTCTTTTGGTGAGAGAGGTCACTGTAATTTAAGAATAATGTTTGGGTTCTTTGCTCTGTAGAGCAAGATTCCTGAGCTAGCCCCATGCAAAACACACACCCCCCTCATCCACCTCAGCAAAACATAAGATGTTTTTCTCTTCTTACTTAGTGACATAAAGGTGTTAGGACTTGGGGGAAAAGGAATCAGATGTAGGAAGGATTAGATGAACACCGACTTGTTCATCTGCTGTGCTTCTGCCACTCGCAACGCCAAGCTCACAGGCATTTCACTCACAAAAGGAGAAGCTTTCTAACATGACTCTCCTCTTGGCACCAGGTCTGCATCCACCAGATCTAACACACTCCCAGGGCGTGATGAGCTCAGACTTACTGAAAACTCGTCTAATGGAAATGGTGTTTTCAAACCCTGTACATCAATGGGGACCATTTCAGAATGTCTCCAGGACATGCTGTACAGATGTGCCAGAAGAAACTACAGGATGATTAACCTCGAAAGCATTTGTAATGCCGGCAGAATCCGGGGTAATTCCTTTCCTTGAAGCATAGTCGGTACCGCCTGGCTAAGGATACTGCCTTTTCATCCTGAACAGTCCCATACAGCACAACCAAACGTGAATAACAGGAATGGGTAAAACAGCTGTTACATGCCCCCAAAGTCTTAAACATTGTATCCGCTGCTTATTCAGAGCCTCATATTCAGCAGAAGTAACCAAAGCCAACAGCTACTACAAAATGGGTTTTCCTAGGGCTATCAGGCTCAAGGTGAAGTGGGAATGCCTCTCTGATCTGCTCAGGTTTGAAACGATGTTTTGTGCTGTTGGAGTGCCTCCCGTGGCCCAAATCATAAGCCAGTGATCACCTTCCCTTAGGTCATCATCTGTTACTCAGACTTTGTGCTCTAACTCTAACACACGGAAATCCTTGATGTTTGCTTTGTGGAAATCTGCTTGTCTAAGTGGAATGGAAGGACTGTGAAACATTGAGTGTCTGAAACAAATGTTTCATGCTGGCTAACGTGGACCAGAAGCCAACAATTGCTGCACTCAGCAACATCCTTGCATTGCTCTAACCATCCGTGAATGCAAACCCACTACTGCAGCCCCTTCCACCCTAAATGCACACGCTGCAGGATCCCACCCAGCTCCAGGACTGATCTCATCTCCAACAAGAAGCAGTAGCACAGACCTGGGGACAGAGTATGAAAAACAGGTTGACAACGAGCAAGCTCAGCAATGTGACAGACTTTAGGTAGATAGAGAAGACCAAAGATGCTGTTTGCAATTTGGAAACTTCATGTGCTCTTGGTGCAGTGACCTACAGCATAAGGAATCCCTAAGAACTCATTAATAGGTGGTGTCTCATATAGCTCTGCTGAGGCTGAAAATGAGAAATAAAACACAGACTCTTTGGGAGAGTTGCCTGTATATTTCACTGAAACATTTTAGATTTCCAAGTGTTTCCTATTATTTATCATTTTACATATTTGCTTTTTTGAATTCCAAGGTAATGGGCCAAGTCTAGGAAGACTAGAACAGGATCCAACCAAACCAGAAAAGAAAATTAAATCGTCACTTTGCTAAACACAACTCAAGCCCACAAAAGCAAGAAAAATCAGCACTGGGGCTCAAATGCCATCCTTGCCTCTGTGTGCTGCCTTTCAGGGAGTCTCCAAAGTAGGGGTGATTTCACAGGTCACCCACAATGCCCAGGCACCACAAGATGGGTTAAGGAGGGAGTCCTAGCCTGAAGCCCGCATGTCGCTCCTTCTGTGGTTTCAAGGCAGAGTCTCAGTGTTAGTACAACCTATTTTTTGTGGTTTAATAAATCACATACTTTAGCTTATGTAATGACTCAGTGTGAGTGATTGTATTCTCTTCTGGCCCAGAGGTGATGTGATCATATCCCAGCTCTGTAAGGCAATGGAAATCAATGGTTGCTGCTGGATTCATTTCAGGCAGGCTGGGGTGTGTGGAGGTGGTGAGGGGCTGGCTCAGACTTTGAAAGTTTACTAGTTCCAGATGGAGTTGTTTACAAAAAATAAAACATTTTTGAATCAGCTTGTGGTTCAGATCTCCTTCCTGACCTTCCCTTACCAAAACAGAGTAAAAAGCCATGGCTGAGTCCTTCTGCTGACTGACAGTCCGTTACACACAATCTACTTTTCTCCTTGTTTTAAAACATTTTGCGAGTCCAACTACCTGCTGAAGTTTAAACATCCTTAAGAGCTGCACGGGGATGTGAAGTCACCCGCTGCTCAGTGCCAAGGTTTGCTCTCCTGCACATCCAGCAGTGAAACCTGAAGCTGCTCAGCACTGCACATATCCTCCTCATTAAAAGGCTTTCCCATTACACAGAACTCTCTTGCATGAAGTACTTTGGCACCCTGATTGATTAAATCCCTTTGAAACCGTCTCCCTTACAGCACATCTTTGTCACTGAGAGCAAGGGGGAGGCGTGGAGGGAGATTTGCCTGCACTGCAAACTTTTGGGCTGCAGAAGGAGCAGAAGGAGCAGAGCAGAAGCAGAGGGCAGCCGTGGACGGGGCCTGGCTCTGCTGGTACAAACAGCAACAGCTCGGTCGGGTTCCAGCCTGAGCCCCAGCCAAAGTGTTGCCCAACCCCACCTCGGCCCTGGCACCCCTTGCCACCAGGAGGGCGAGGCCAACTGGAGCTCGCATGGGTAGGGGCACGGGGAGCAGGGGCCGGCAGAAAGGCCACCTTCGCTCTTGCAGCCACCGCTGGGGCAGCAGCTGAGAGGGGAACCTGCTCTGACAGATGTGTGGCAGATTTCCTCCCTGATTAATTGGTATAAAGGACAACCCGTTGCCACTGCAAGTCTGTTGAAAGCTCTTTCTCCCAGCAAACCTCAAGAAGCTGGGACTCAGCCATCTACATTTACAGAAGTCACTGGTTTCTCAAAAATAAGACTAAAGAGAATTTGTTGCAGGAACTGTGTCTGAAAAATGTAACCCAGATAAAAATTTGAAGGGGGTTTATTACCTTTTTTTTTTTTTTAATTAAATCCATACATCATGTGTCTGGCATTGTTTGCCCTCTGTGGGCAGCTCATAAGAAGCCAGCAAGAATGGTTGGGTTTCCACACGGGGTTGCCCTGCTGTGATGCACAGAACCCCCCCTGCCCTCTTCAGAAGGCATCCCTCCCCTTTGAAAGTGTGGTGCACGCAGCCTCCTCCTCCTCCCATGTAACACCATCCAACAGGCTCTCATCACATCCATTTTCAGGGGGTTAGATCCACAACATGTGCAAAGGTGCTGGAGAGAAATCTGTTTCAGTGGTGTCAGGAGCAGAGGCGCAGGACAGCTGCCTAGAAGCATTTGCGGGGGTGTGGGGGGGGACTGAGGATTGCATGGCAAGGGTAACGTGCCACGTGGCATTTAGCAAAGCTTTCTGACAAATTAAACAACCAACTAACAATGTCTGGAAAAGTCTTCTGAAGAGGAAAGGGAATTGATGTATTTGCCCCATGTAGCTTTGTGTCAATTTTCCCACTTGTAAACCTGTGACTTTTCTGCCTGAAGACATAGAGAAACGCAGGGTGAAAACTGTTTCCTTACCCAAATCCCATGTCTCACAAGTCCAAGAAACAAAGGCTCCAAGAAATAAAGTTTTAAAGCGAAAATAGCTCTCTTCAAGTTCACAGCATACAAAAACACTTCTCTAAAGTGCTCAGAGACTCGACATGAAACAGAAGTGAGAATTCATCCTTCTGGAGAATAATGGAAAGAGAGAAAAAAACTTCTAAGCTGCCTTTGCTCCAACATCCTTGAACCAGCACTTCACATATATCTTTTAGCTATAGTGTTTCACACATTTGATTTTGAAGAGCATTTTCATATTTCCCTTTGAATTATTATGTTTTTCTTGGTTCTCATTAGAGCGACACAGGGACCCAACAGCCATCATAATGAAAGGCAGAGCGAGGATGAACAATAAGAATTGCAACTTCCCACCAAAGCCTGTGAAAAAAACCAACTCGGGTTCTATCTGAGAAGTGGGAGTGTGGGCTGGGGGGGCAGCAGCCACACCAGCTCGTGGGGTCTGTGCCCACCCCATGTGCTGGTTCCCAGCCTGCAGCCTCCTGGCTGCACCATGCCAGCAGTTTGTGGGAGCGGGCTGTAAACCACGGCATTGAGTGGATCCAGGCTTAAAAATAAACCTGGGAAATCATAAACCCAGATTAATGCACTGATTTGCTTTAAAGGAGGCCTGTCAGGACCACACTGAGGGGCTCTGCGGGGTGAGAATGAGCACCTGGGAGAGAAGCTCCTGAAAGCACTCTTGCTGCCCTGCTTACAGCCTGGGAGGTTCAATGCCGTGTTGACATTGGGGTAAAGAACAAAGGGTCTGCACTGCAAAACCCCCCAAAATTCCTCCACTGGGAGCAGGAAGAGAATGGTTGAGCTTCACTCAGCTCTAACCATTGCTTTGCCTCTCCAGGCACAGTAATTTGATTGAATCCCTCTGTACACAGTACAGACCCTCCACTACACTGAGGCTCCACTTCCCTACTTGCATCAATTATTCTCCTGCTTCCCTCCCTGCCACCCCCTGGACTCCTTTGTATTTCAGCATTTTCTCTCTTAATTTTCCTTTGGAGTTAAAATAAACCTTTTGAAGAGATATTTCCTTTCCAGTGTCACACTACAATGTAGACCAAGTCTGCATTTGATTAGTAAATTCATCCCATGCTGGTGTTTTTGTATCCTCAGTGTCATGTACATTTAATAAAATGCTATCCCCTCTGTGTCCCTGGTTTTTGGATTTTTTTGGTTTGTTTTTTTTTTAAAAGGGAAGATGTGTGTTAAAGCAATAGGAATATCCTTGACACAGAAAGGAAAAGGAATTGTAAAGTGGTTAATAACCAGAAACTTCCAGAAGAGGCAGCAGAAGAGACAGGCAGCAGGCACACGGGTCACTGAGCACTTCTGTGCCTTCCGGCCATGTTTGGAGGCAATAAGGACCTTCGAAAATGTCTGGGATGCTTCCAGCTGCCTCTGAGAACTGGAAGGAGATGTCACTGTCAGTGCCTCCACTCCAGAAGCCTTTCTTCCATCCCAGAGTCAACAATAACCCGGAGGCTGCTGGCCAAGAGTGGGAAGGCAGCCAGGAGGCACCACTGATAACAGAGAAGGAGCCAGGAGAAAAGCAGGGGAGGGAAACAGAGGGCAAAGTGGCATAGCTAGAGGTGCAAGAAGTAGTAAGGACTGTACACCTGGATAATTTGGGCAGATGACAACAAAGAGAAGTAAAGAAGGTAAGGAAACAATTGCCCCAGAGTAAGGCTGTGGGTGCAAAGGGCAGTGGGAAAAGATGTAAGGACAACAAGGGAAGGGGCTGATAAAGAAGCAGAAAGGGGAAGAGCAGAGAGGAGTGTTGGCAGGCTGTGGCTCTGAGTTTCTAGGCTAAACCTACTGAATCTACCTGTAAGACATGTGGAGGGAGGAGAGAGGGTAGAGAGGCACCTCTGGCACAGCAGACCCCGTTTGGCTACTGTTGGGATATGTCCAGGATAAAGGCAGGATTGCAAAAGAGGAAGAAAATGCTTTTGCCTTTAGCCAGTAACCCAGTTGCCACCTTTTCCCCTCGGCAAACAGCAGCGAGGAGCCCAGCACAGAGTTAGTTATCCTACAGCTCCTGTGAAATGCAGCTCCACAGTCCCTCCCTTCAGACTGGGTTGTGTCCATTGGGCACACAGGATGCTTAGTGCAAATCTTTGTGGGACCACCGGTATTACCAGCACAAATTCAGGCACACCCAGATCCTATTTAGAGTAAAATGCCTCACAGTTTTGTTTGCAGGTGGGTTCTACTGGGGCAGGCAGGAACACGAGCAGCAAAGAATAAAAGAATAAAAACACCAAGGGGGTTCCATAGTTTAGTCAAATTAGATATTCTATCAGGATCTGTCAGCATCCTTTCCCCACATTTCCCTCAGCTCCCAGAATCAGTCCAGAGCTCAGACCTGAACAATGAAATGCTAATCTGATTCACTGCAGCCAGCAATTTAAAAAAAAACCATCCCAGAAGTCACCTCTTCTACAAACATACCCATCTAAAAGGGGTATTAGTTGATGCTTTTGCAAAGAAATGCCAAGACAAGGCCGCCTTTGTTGGAAGAAAGATGTCCCTGTGACAGGCAGCTGCTGCTCCGTGCCACGCACAAGACCGAGATAGGAATTACCTCGCAGGGAAACAGCTTGGGCACCAGTATTTGGGATGTTTATCATCAGCTGGGGAAATGAAAAGGGTCTCCAGCATTTCAGATAGCGGGGAATAATTGCTGATATGACATCTTGGCTGGAAGATAACCTCCTCAAAAGGAAAAGGAAAGAGCGGAAAACTCACTGGAGGGCTTGCAGGGACAGCTTACGTGAAGGAACTGAAAATGAGCAGAAGGGTTGATAAAAGGCACCGGGGTTTTACACAATAGCATATTCTCCTATAAACCACCTAATTCTTCTACTTGGTATTCATCACTGTCAGAAGCCTTTATAGCGGTGAATGAAGGCTTTATGCTTAGCCTCATTATCAGCTCAATGATAGAGGGCAAGCCATGCGCACGAAGTTCAGTACCAGAGATATGTTGTTAAAATGCTGCAATTTGTCAGCATTTAGATAAACAAATGAGGGGCAGAGCAAGTGTGTGAAGTGACCTCTGCAGCATTCATGGGATATTTTGCTACTTGTTCTGAAAAACGTGTTCAAGTCGCTCTAGATTTGCTTGGGTGGAATGAGAAAATGTTGATTTAAAAAAAAATAAAATAAAAAATTCCTTTGAGCAAGGCAGAGGTTTACTCTCATTTCTTTTAAGTTCTTTCTCTCTCTGTAACCCTGTTCTTTGTTTACTATTGCGCTTCCCATAGACCCTAACATTCCAGTAAGGCTTCCTGGGCTTGATCCTGAGCAACTGGGCTTGCCAGCACATTCCTGGTGGCTTATTCGCCAGGACAGGTTGAGTGACCTGTCACTCTGAGGTGTGAAGAGTTCAAAAAGAACTAATAACCCCTGTGAAATGATAACATATCATCGATGCACACTGAAGGAATGTGCTCTTCCCTACTTCAGCTAATAAATAGGAAACCACAGCATAAAAGGGCAGGGGCGGGGGGAGTCTCTTTAAAGATTTTGCATCCTCATCCTTCACCATTGAGAAAGCTGGTCTTTTAGATTTTATTTTCTGTAATATTTACTCCAAGGATTACATGTGCCTGCTTCCTGTCAACTCTTTCCCCCGGTGCTTGAACAAAACACCCCTGAAGAGCAGACAATGCTGCTTTGCGGAGGACTCCATTTCCCGGTTTCTTACTGGGTTTTTAATGATGCTGTGAAAGCCAGACACCCGAGAAATCAAATCAAATGAATTGTAACACTTTCTGAAAAGCGAGATTACGCGACAATGGGGTTTCAATCACCTCCAGGAGAATGTTTGTCTGAAATCAGGCCTTCCTCAGATTATACACAGCTGTTGAGCTGCCTAATGCTTTCACAGTTTCCCTGTGTTGAAGGGAAACCATGGTGGCATGGGATCACCATCAATCTCAATACCTCATACAAAGTGGAGTCACTAAAGTCTCATTTGCAGCCCCTTTTCTTTTTGGCCTATACACAAACTTTCCTGCTCATTTGAAGAGAATTATGTGGGCTTAATTAAGTGTAGTACCTTATTGGTAGCACAGCGCCCAATCAATGAAATGTGCAGATGTGATGTGAAATGATGGGGCGATGCTGTTGTGAAGAATACAAATCAGGGTGACGGCTATTATTTGTACCCAAAAGAAGTTATTTGGGACTCAATTATCCCATTCATAGTAATTGTGGTGCACCAGATGGTTACAATGCAGAAGAGTTTTCCATGACCATAACATTTCTTCTGAGCATCTTTTCTTCTTCTCTAATTCACCATACGACGATTAGTTTCTTATTGGGTGTTTATTGAAATGAGGGGGGCTCAGGAACAGATTTAGTGCATCAAGGAACAAAAGGCAGGGGAGACCCATGAATCAAAATAAGAGACTGCAGCTTGCTCTGTTGTTTTTCAGAGGCCTTGAAATAGTCGCCTTGCAGCTTATCTACAATGACCTTCCCTCCCCTCCTTTCTCTTGCCTCCTTCTCTCCCCACGTCCAGGAGATGTAAAGTTTTTCAAACCTGACCGGCTGCTGTGCCGTCTGTCAAAGCCCTTCCAGCCAAGTGAGCAGTTTTTCATTTAATTCACTGAGTTGTCCTCAATAAAATTAATTCCTTCTCATCGGCACCATTGAAGCAGCGAAGAGGAACAAAACCGAACGAGGTTGTGAATATAGTGCTGGTCATTAACTGACCAACTGGGCACTGACTCTATCATCTGTTCATCCCTTCATCTCATTGAGGTGTTTGCAATATAAAAGGAAAAGCGAAGTGGGTGGAGAGAAAGTGAGAACAGAAAAGCCTAAGGAGCCTTGTTTTCAGCCAGACAAAATCAGCTTATTTCCCCTGCAACCAACGAAGCAACAGCCATTTGTACCAGAGGGAGCTGGCACTTGGCTTGGCACTGTTCTAAAGCTCTTGCCCATCCCCTTTGCAAATCAGGAGGTTGGGCAAAGGTATCTGAGCACAGCTGCTCTGCATGCACACAGAAAGGGGAGCAGCTCGGCACCTCGCACCCACATGCTACCCATTTTTATGTTTCAATCTTCCTTTTTGGGAAAGGAAACTTTCTGCCTGGGCTTGGGGGAAAGTTCTCCAGACAGCAGCTGTCTTGGGCTTTTACTCCATGTCTGGCGGCACTGTGGAGAGCCCCGTGCTGAAAATCATAGAATCGTTAATGTCGGAAACGACCTCTAAGATGGAGTCCAAGCTTTGACCCAGCACTGCCACATCCACCACTAAACCATGTCCCTAAGTATCACATCTACGCAGTTTTTACCACTTCCAAGAATGGATGCTCCACCACTTCCTGAGCAGCCTGCTCCACTGCTTGATCGCCCTTTCGGTGCAGACGTTTTTCCTAATATCCTACCTAAACCTGCCCTGGCAGACCTTGAGGCCATTTCCTCTCATCCTGTCTCTTCTTAGCTGAGAGAAAAGCCAAACCCTCAATCTCAGTACAACGTCCTTTCAGGCAGTGGTAGAGAGTAACAAGGTCCTCCCTCATGCCTTAGCCTTTACCCTTGGCAACCTTCACGTCCTACCATCTTTTTCCTCCTGTGCCCAGCAGTGTCCTGGCACTCCTGGGCCATCTCGGTGCTGGATAAGGAGCATGTAGGCTTTGGGTTCAGCAGACCTGTTGTTATGGTTACATTGATTTGTTCAATAGCGCTGGCAGTGGGAGTCGCACATTCAGGACTTTCCTGACCAAGACAAGGGCACAGTTCTGGTGGCGTCTGCTGGAAACCTGATCGCGTGGCTGCAGAGGCTGGCAACCACATCCTATTTGGGGTTAGCCAAATAAAACTATAGTTTGGTTTAGTGCTGCTAGCTTTGAGGAAATGATGGTTATGAAATTTGGGCCAGAGTTTATGTTTACTTAAACTATGGCTGCCGCGAGACAGAGCCCATCTTTCCTAACAAAGGAAAGCTGTGGATAAGAAGTGCCTTTTTTAATAACATTTTTCAAAGGTGCTTTCCAACTTAAAGACACAGGCCCTACACTACCACTTGTGTTCTGAAGCCTAGATTAAAATGACAGTAAGCTGCAAGCCACAAGCTCAAGCCACGCTTTGCTAACTGTTTATTATTTGCAAATGCATTGTTTGATGACATGTAGTGCACAGATCTCATTTCAACCCTGTCTTTTCTTTAATAAACAAAACATGCTGTACCAGCAGAGCTATAACCAAGTGATGATACCATCTGGTTTCCAGGCCATACACAGATCAGAAAGATAACTTTTTTTCCTCCCAAAACAACAATGGGGAAGGAAAAAAAAAAAAAAAGGAATAATCCCAAATCTGGCTTCTTGACCACTACTGAATAAGCAGGAGCAGATTTTCAAAGACTAGGAAGGATTTCACCATTCCTATCCACTATTGTTTTAACCAGCATGCTTAACACTGATTTAGGAATTGAGTGCTTCCCTAAAATGGCTGGATTCAGATACAACATACATATGCTAAGACATTTCATGCCTGTATTACAAGAAAGATGAGGAAACAGAAGGCTGAGACGAATGGTTTCAGTTATCTTTTCTTTTTTTGTTTGGTACAAGCTTACTATGGTGACTTTGGATCCTCAGAATCCCATTTTCCAATTCAGTTACATTCTTTACTGAGTTAGACAGAGCCTTTCTTTCCTCTTTTCATCTAACTCAGGTATAATACTTTGCACTGTCAGACCCATGCCTCAACAGCCTATTGGCAAGAGACCAGAGCCAGCCCTTCTCCAGCACATCCCTGATCTGGACCGGGTTATGGGTTATCACAACTTCAATGCAGACCTGGTTTGCCACCATCAGGAGTAAACTAAAAGCCCAGATTCAAGTCATCTTCTCTGAATTACTGGCCTCTCATTAACCAGAGCAAGCAGTCATGTACTTTCTATTGAGCTTTCTGAGTAGATCCCTTTGAGGGGAGCAGAGAAGCAGCTACAGAGCAGAGACACATTAGTGATGTCAAGAATCAGAATGGAACTTTTCTCCAGGGATGAGTGGATTAAAAACAATATAATCTCCTACATTAGGCGGAGCATAAAACACTCCCTCACTTCAGTGAATGCAAACCTCCCACCAACCTCAGTGGGTACACAGTTTCACATAGTTCTTTCTTTTCTGTGGCTTAATATCATCACAATCCAGAGACATAATGATGGGAGTTCAGATTCCTCCTCAAACCAGACTGCAACTAATGGAATTTTATCACAGCTTCCCTGACCATTATTTTTTCAAACGGGAATCATGTTAGTCAAAGGGAATTACAGTCTGTTCCCTGTTAAGTGAACTCTAGGATAATTCCACAGTTTGGCCTAGAGACTTGCAAAACCCCAGTAAGATCTTATCTCCGTGCAACTGAGAGACAGAATAGTTCTCCAATATGGCTAAAAGCATAGACTTCTGTTCCCACAGTGTTTTCACATCAGGCTTTTTTCAGGAGCCAGGCCATCTTTTGAAACACTGAGAAATGAAGTTTAGGCCCGTTTTGATTTTCTGCTCTAAATCTGTACTAATTCTTCTGAGCAAACTCAGACCCAGCTGCCAGCAGGTGTGCTGGAAGCTTCAAGCCCGGGGGGAAGTCTGATGCAGAGGGACAGCTCCCACCCGTGACAGTCCATGTGCTAAATCCTCAAAGATTTGCCTTCCTTTGCTGTTATTTTTATTGACTCTTGTCCATCTTCACGTACCAGAGGGCTCAGCCAAGTCAGGGCATGCTGGAGTACATCTTTCCTAACACATTATAGACGGGATTCTCTGTCGTTGGAGCTTCAGGGCAATTTTTGAGACTGACTTTTATCAGAGGATCCTAAAGAACTCTAAGGAACTCGGTCTTACAGATAAAGACATGAGCCAAGGCAAAGGGAGGGCACTGCGAGGGCCAGAGCCATGCAAATCCTTGGAGCTGGCAGAGCTTGACTCCCAGCACGGGTGTGCCCACACACTTCCAGCAGCTTCTCCTTCCCCAGGGATGCCAGTGAGATGTCTGGGCTCAAAATCCCAATCAGGCATTACCACGTGTCCATGACTGCTCATCTCATGATGCTGTTTCTTTGAGGTTTTGACTTTTCTTTTTCTGCAGAAATTGTCTTGGTGATGTTGTAGTCTTAGATTTCCACTCGGACTGGCCTTATTACAGCAAAATACAACCATCCAATATTTATGATGTTGTTTTGTCTCCCAAGCACACAGAGAAATTTCTTCCCATTCATTTTATTTTGATCTTATCTGGAGCTACAGCCTCTTCTTTTCATGCAGGTCTCTTAGTTTTGTTCTTTAGCAGAAATAAACCCATGCAAAAATATGTGTGATGAAGCCTTAAAACCCTTGAGACCTACTCAGTATCAGACTCTGCTATGAACTTGAAAGTACAAAGGCATGCCTCATTAATGGACATTTATATATCATCTGCATAATGACTCTTTTTCTATTTCCTCACCATTTTTTATGCCTTTTATCCTTTGACATTGGCTATACATTGACTGTCAGAGGTCAGTTACAAGACCAAGATTTGGATGAGAACATGACAGTGCACTCTATGGAGAATCTAAATATATGGTTGCCATTGACTCTGTCTAAAGCCTTTTCCCATATTTAAGGAAAGAGTTGAAATGAGGATGAAATTTAATGTTGATCAGGGTAAAGGCCAAAACCAGTCATATCTCTTTATAGCTATTGAATTAATTATAAACATGATTTGGTTAGGTGGAGTTCTTTCAGTTACAGGGGGTTTGCTGCCTTTGAAAAGTTATTTTCAAAATAACTGGAAATAATTATTTGTATTGATTTATAGATGATATCATGTATATCCATCTCAGTTTTTTACAGGCAAAATTTAAACAGTGTAAGTACTCAGAATTGAATTAAAAATAAAGGAAATAGGTTTTTGTTCCAAATCACATACTCTTCAAACTAAGAACCAAGCAGGTACTTTTACAATATCACCTTTCCTCAAACTAATGGTTTTTCCAAAGTATGTCATCCCCCAAAATACAAATATTTATGTAGGAAGGTAAAAAGAGGAGCACTTAAGGACCAAAGTTTGAATATTTCCACCACAGTCACATAAATATTTGTGAAGCCAGGTATTTGTTTAGGATAAGCTTTTTTCACTGCAAGGCATGGGACTGATTTGCGTACCTGGTCCTAACCATAAAGTCCAGACTAGTTAAACTTTCACTTTCACATGCAGGACCCAAAAGACCTTCCAGGAGACTTAGACAGAGGTTCCCCCAGCAGAAGAGAGTAATGAGATTTGATGAACAGCTAGCAAGGAAAATGCCACTAAACATCTCCAACTGTGTCCCCTGTGGTGTTCTACAACGTTTTTTAAAAAAGTCTTGGAAAAAAAAATCCTATTATGATTTTGTTTGGAGCAGAAAACTTGATATTTCCTTTCTAAAATTAATTTTCTTCTCAAAATATACTTAAGACTACATACATAACAAATAGATCAACAGATGTAACCACAGTGTGCCTGGAGGCTCACGCACCGCAGTGCCCACCTCCCTGGGGTCAAGCTGTGTCCATCACTTGGGTGACACTTGGGTGTCATTGGAGTCACACATCCCCAGGAACAACCTTCATACACCATGTAGAGTTTATCTCCTGGTGCTGCAGCTACTTTGTTTAGGGAATAAAGATGCAGGAATGGGATGGATGGCAAGGACAGCCCTCCTGAGCTCAGTCCCACTTCACAATGCTCAAAGAAAGAACTTTGTGTATGATCATCTTCTCCTCCAAGGATGGGAAAGGAAGAACAGAGTCTGAACTTCTCCTCCCCACTCTTTTAACTAAATAGATTTGATCTGCTGCAATTAAGGGCCCTTTGAATCCGGCGGTGTTTCCTTGAAGACCGCTTGGACTCCAAAAATTTCCCAAAGTTTCAAAATTTCATATGACATGAGAACTTCTTCTGTGGCTGATAGAATTGTTTGTTGAGGTTGGCAGCGCCGAACATCTCTCCACTCTTTGGAGCTTCCCTCTTTTCCCTTCCCTCTCCCTCCTCCTCCACCTCCCGGCTTTCCATGCCCCTTTTGGGCACCCTCTGCCCCCAGACTGTGGGTGCTGCCCCCATGCCACCCAGTGTTCCTCAGCAGAGCTGGGGAGGGGGGACACCTCTCGATGTGCTGCAGATGTGGGCTGGTAGTGGAGCTTTCACATGCAACTCAAATTGCTCCAGAAGGTTTAACCCTGTGACTGAATTCTCAAACCTGCAAACTGGAAGCAAAGCCAATGCTCCCATCCAGGCTGAAAGGGGGGGCAAGTTAATGAAAGAAGCCCCCACCCCAGCAATTCACAGGATGCATGAAAAGAAACCTAAACCCCCCACATTCTCAATGCTAATTAAGCAATAATGATCAAGGCACAGAGTATTTCCTGGGGATTAATAACTAACTGGGAGGAGATGATGACCCCAGACAGTCATTAATCCTCAGGAAATGCCCTGAATCGAAGTTGTTATTGCTAGTTCAGGCTAAATATGTGAGAAAACTTTTTTCTTTTTTTTTAAGTCCTTCTTGCTGGAGGTTTTTCCAGTGTGTTTTCTCTTTGGTTGGGATTATGAGCCCCCAGGAGTAGGACCTCTCAGACCCATCAGTCAACCAGATCACACAAAATATTCTTCCAGACTTCAACATGATAAGAAATAAATATTAAATCATAGTTGCTTAACTAGACCCTTCTGCAGATGTCTCTTGCCATTCTCTAGATATTCGAAGCCTGGTCCTGAGCATGGTAGTGCTGTGTCAGCTCCCACTGAACTCAGCGAGGAGCTCAGTCTCTGGGACCCCACATTTCTGAAACCTCTGAGACTCTTCTTATGGGAGCAGCACCGATCCCATGGAGCGCATTGTTCCCGGGCACAGGCCCTGACTCCAGGATGTGTTTGATTTCAAGCACATGCTTAACTTTAGGCAAACAATCACTCAACTGACTTGAATGATTTAACAGATGATGTGTAATAACCAGGAGCATTTTGCAAACTATTGCTTGTAATGAAGATCTTGAGACACACACGCACTTAGATGAATTCTTATGCAAAAGGAAGAGAATGCTTCTACTATCATATCAGTCTGTCTCCCCCCTCCCCTCACATTTTCAGGTCTGCTTAAGAAAGGATTTGGCTTCTGCAACCAAAAAAAAAAAAAAGAAGTTAAATAAAAACTTCCTTGTTATCGTTTTTAGTCCTTAATTTTTTCTGAAAGCAGAGGTTTTTGTGTGTCATTAAGGAGTCCCTCAACTTTGAAAGAGAAACTAAGCAAAGAGAACAAAAAAATAAAATTAATTTCATCTACAATAATCTTCAAGCTAGATTTAAAAAATCATATGAAAGCAACAGTCTAAGTAAAAAAAGGTAAACTTGCTCATCTAAAATCTTTGCTATCTAAATGTTGTAAAGATTAATAATGGTATAGGGAAACAAATACATGGTACGCATTTACATATGTATACATATGATGTGTATTTATTAAAGGCAGTTTCAGTTGTAAGGATCATTCTTCCAGCTCCTCTGTGTCACTCCTTGTCAAAAAACCCCAGAAGGATGGAATAGAAAGGCCTGATAACAATAAGCCCTGCCTGAGTTCAACTCCCACATTAATTTGAAACCATGGAAAGCATTCAGCACCTAACAGGATTAAACTAAGGAAAATACTTAAAAGAATGTAGTTAAAATTCAGCTCCATCTACCAGGAAAAAATCTTATTTTTTTTATATATCATCTCTAATCATGAGAAGAAAAAACGAGAAGTCAGCGCAATATACAAACTACAGAAAGCTCTTAAACTAATAAACAGCCTGATGAATTAGCAAACCCCACTTTTGCAGGATCTCTGCTTTATCCTCCACATAAATCTCCTCACTCTGCAGCAACACCAGCCCCTAGTGTTAATAACACAGTGTCAGCAATTTTGGTACGATTTATACAGGAAAACTGCACTGAAAATTGCCTGGTCATTATACATTCCTTTGGAATCAATGAAACACTATAAATCTTTAAATACATTTGCGCTCGTATGATTCAGACATACTCCCTAGGTGGACCCTGACATTCATTACAGGACACTTAAGCTTGGTGTGGCAGAGAAAAAAAAATCTAATAAAGCCTGCGTGTTAATTTTTTTTTAATGGAGCACATACAGAGAATATTGCAAGAGCAGGTTTGGGAGAACTATTTGTCAGATGGAAATTAATAACTATTCCAAACCAGCCTCGAACTCTCCTGCTCCTCCATACCATGAGAGCAGTCCCTTGGTCTAAAGTTTCCCGTTGGCCTGTTTCTCCTTAGCTGGGCTAAGCTGGCATCAGGGGGCTATCATCTGTCAAAATATCAGTGGGAGGAACAATTGACAAAGCCACCACTTGAGAATGTTGAGTAAACTGGGTAAAAAGCAGTGAAAGAAGTTAATGTGCAACCTGGCACACAGTACCAGCCCAAGCCGTGAGAACCACTTATGTGATAATTGGTCCCTCACAATATCTTCTGCTCCGCAAAACATTGTCTTGGGCTTGTCTTTCAGCGCAGGAACGGATCTCTTTGAGGTGCAATGAAACAAACACCCACCTGAAAGCCCCCTCCAGCTGACAGGGGAGGGACTCAGGTGGGAAAGCCTGCGATTTCTGAACAGCTACAAACAGTTTCAGGTAACTCCAGACTCACCCAGGGTCAGGAGAAAAAAAGCAGCCCCTTTTTTGAAAGAGGAAGAAACACATTTATATGCAGCCATTTATTCAGTTCAGACAGAAATTAGTAACCTCTGGGATTCAAAGTATCTCTCTGTCTCTCTCTCCATTTTTCTCCTCCTTGTTGTCCAGCCTCATTGTGCTGGCAGAGCATTACCAGGGGAAGAAATGCAACACCAGGAATCAGAAGAGAAACTGGGGAAATGAACAAAGGTGGTCTGTCCACAGAGTAGGAACCCAGGCAGCAGGAAGAGACTGTGAAATATCTGGTAATACATCTGTATCTGTACATACATATGTATAAATATATACACACATACGTGCATCTACAAGTTTTTTAAAGTTGGGGGAGTGGGAGGCAGAGTAACTAAAACCAAAACTAGTGATGTATCACCACGTTAACACTCATATTTGTTCATATGCAGGGGCATTTTCAGAGAGGGCACTGCTGTGCAGAGGGAAGAGCACAAGACATCATCTGAACCCTACCCTCAAAGGAAAGGTGATGCAAAAGCTTCGAGCAGAGGGGGAAAATTCACCCTATAAGGGAAATTATTTTCCTTTCTAAAGTTGGTTCACTTTGAGTTTGTGAAGTGACCTAGGAGACTGTTCTAAACTGGGATCTTCTTGAGAGAAAGGGCCTGATTTGTAGCTACTGGAAAATATGAAATCTGTGTATGTTTTGGCACATCTTAGGATTCTCGAGAGTCAAGAAACGGGCCTCTGTGTTCCTTAGTGATTCAGAGAGTGGCAGTCAGTCCTTACAAAGTGAGAGAACTCAGAGTTTGTAGAGCAAATAACTTTTTTATGACAGAAAATTTCCCATAGTGGAATCTGTTCTTTCTTGTGTTCCTTTAAAAAATAGTGATCCACGTTCAGGCTTGTTGCTAGAGCAACAAACCTGTGGGCAAATGCTGTTCTCAAGAGAGATGTTCACTCGCAGGCCAGGTGTTCTTTTGTACGGATCTGGGCTTTGTCATATTAACAACTGTGGATGAATCATGACAAATTTCCTTCAGATTTCACTAAAGCTCATGATAGCCATAGTTTCCTACTCAGTTCATACTAACTCAGTCCCTATACCCTCTAAAGCACCATCCTTATGAAAATAAATAGTCACATACTGACTGATCTCTCAATATGCCAACGGAAAAGGTAAAGGACAAAGTGAGTGTTTGGTAGCCAAGACTGATAATAACCATCAGGGGATTTCCTTTAATGAGATCACCCAGTGCCTCACAAAAACAGCAATATTGCAGCCAGAACAACTACATAGAATAAAGAAGAGAGATAAAAAGCACAGAGATGAGACTAAAACTAGCTCTTCTGTGAATAAGGCTTGTATATCCTGCTCTTATGCTTCACAATGAATTGTGCACAGAACAAAGTCTGCTATACCTGGACTCCATTCAGACACTGGGAAGAAGCAAGAAGGTCCTCATTTGAGGGCACATGTCCGTGTGTGGGTGAAAAGGGCTCCCTGGAAAGAGCACACTTGTGCTGCATGGATTCCAGGTTGCACATGCAGCTGTAGACCAGAACACCCCTTCTGTACTATCTTCAGGCATGTATCTACTTGGACAAATAGGAGGTCCTAGAAGTGAGTTGAAGTGATGGAACCTTGAGCACCCATGGTACATAATCACCATTTCACTCCCTGACCATACTCAGCCTCCTCCAGCTCCCACCAGTACCACGGCCAGGCACAGACTGGCAATGCGACTCTTTGGGAACTGCTCCCGAAGCAGCAGATACAAGACATGATTTGACCACCTCAAAGTCTCTGCAGGACCCTCTCAGCAGGGTTTACCCCCTCAGGCAGTCCCACAACTCCCTGTGCCATACTCCTGTCCATGTATCGCCAGTTCCATGATGTAACATCAACACCCGTGAGAGCTGCAAAACAGCAGCATTGTGTTTCAGGCACCTGATACCAGGGAAAACATTCCATTCTGGAGGATCCTTTAGGAACTCCACAGGGATCAGATGAATCCCAGTCCAGAATACCACGGAGCAGGAACACAATTCTGCTCTAAACAAGGGGTTAGCATGAACCAGTCTGTGCCACTTTGCTTTGGGCACAGACTCTTTACATCTCTTGTATTCAGAGACACAAACAGAAAAGGAGAATTGAGGCCTCTGAGAAAAAAGCTGTGGGTTTAGTCTCCATAATCTGCTTTTATTTGTCTTCAGTCACCCTGCTGGGGATTTCCCTTCTTTTGCCTTTCACTTGCCCTCCCTTTAACTGCACCGGGAAAGGCTCACAGGAAAAACAGGCAACTTTCTCTCTGAAGGACACCAACTCTTGCACGCAGAACTTTGCTGAAGCAGAATCATGTTAGTCCTCAAGCAGAGCCTGACTAAACTCACCCCGCTGCTTCTGGATGGTGGAATTCCCTGGACTTTCCTGCTTTTACCGTGACCTAGAGAAAACTTGATCCTCCTTTCCTTGCAAGAGGAATTTTGTTAGTGAACTGAGTCCAGAGGAATTCAAGACTGTTTTAGGCTTTGCCTGTGGGTCAAAGAAGGCTGAGGTGATCTATAGCTGTAAGTCAGTAAGAAACCCTTTCCTAAGCACACAGAGTGCTCAGCAGATGGAGTGGCACAGAGATACACATCTGGAACGCAGGTGCTCCACCAGATACTTGGTGGCCTTCCAGCAGCTGGGTTTCTCTATAGGCACCCTCCACTGCTGACTGCCAAGAAAGAGGTTTGTCCTGATTGGCATTAACAATAACAGTGATATCTCCTCTCCCCCAGCAAACCTAAGGCTGGAGTCAGTCATACACATCACTCTGCTTCCCTTTACTCCAACTCATGAATAGACCACCCTCCTCTTCATCTGCTTGGCAGACGGCTACACAGAGGTGGATACCAGGGCCACCACCAGCTGCAAGTCCTTTTTTGTTTGTCAGTGCTTCAGCTGAGCCTATTTTTTATTCCTCAGCAGCTGGGGAAAAAACCCCACAAAACCCTAGAGGAGAGCAGTGACTTCTTGAAACTTGAATTTATTCTGCTTTGCTGGTAGCTTTGGAAGTCTGACCATTGTCTGCTGTGCTGATGAAGGGTCATGTTTCTGCAAGGGAGGGGGAGGAGTTTACTGGGAGCCCTTTTGGACAGGATAACTCTAAATATAGCCATGCTAAATAAACACATCTCTACGAGACAGGCCCCATTAATTCATCTGGCCACTCACCCTGTTTGAGGTGTGCTAAGCAGTTCTAGTGCTCCACCACTGAAGACACGCGTGTACCTTCTAGGCAAGGCAAACCTTGATAGACATGCTCTGTGCTCCACTCCAGCCAGCCCTTAAATACCTGTCCCCCTGAAAACATTGCCACAGTACTGCCAAGAAAGTACAAGGGAAAAGGGAATTGAGTTGTTTACATGAAACATTGGTTTTTAACTGATTGCTAATCCATATTTAAGAATGCTATTTTTTTACCCAACTTAAATTTCATTCTCAAAGCTGATTTTGAAAACACAGTTTTGTATTTTAAAACTTTAAACAAGCTACAGAAACCCTGCCATGAATATCTGGAAGGCTCCATATAAGGTCTCTGCCCAAAAAACAGAGACCGGCCTCAAGCAAAGAGTGGGGTATTTGATTTAAAACAACTTGTGGCATCCTACTACTGCTTTACTTCAATAACACCTTTCAGAATCCAGCTGGATGCAAAGGCTAATTCAGTACAAAGTCACTAAAGTTTTAATACTAGGATTGATTAATCTTTTCAAATTGTTGCGTTGTTACACAATATATAGTAAGTACAAATATTTTTAATAACAAAACTATACAAAGCAAAATATTAAAAGTCTGTGGTTGTTCAAGAGCCGTTATTAGAATCACTTCACACTCACTCCCAGCACATGGAAGTTTTAAAGCCCCTCTATCAGGACACTTTGGAAGCTTTCTTTTTGGTTGGACTTGCGGCCATCTCTTGAGATAACCACATAAAGAATCATTTCAGAACAAATCCTTTTGTCTGAATTATTATACTGCCTGTTTCCACTCTATCTACCTTCTTTCATCCACTGCGTCTTGACTGACAGACTGCTCTGGGCCTGAAGGAGTTGATCTCCATTCCAGAAAACTGTACACTTTAGAAAAGTAACGTATGAAAACATCACCACTCACTATTTTATTTTGGGTGTTTTCTCCATCGAATAAAGTTCTTGTTCCTTCTTACATGCCCTACTCTAGTTACTCTACTCCTGAACACAGGGCAAAAAGCACCAGGCAGAGATTTGCTCTTTACAGCAGAAGAGTTTTTTAAATCACGCTTACTATGGAGTGTAAATTCAAAATTTGCATTCATTAGGTAAATTGGATGTCCCTGAAGGAAAGGTAGTTGGGGTGCCCAAGTTCAGCATCAAGACAAAGATTTTATTTTTCCTTTATTCCAAAACCTAATTGTTGTCATAGTGGTAAATTGCTCAAATGGAAAAGGTTTTATCCTCATAAAATTGTGAAAACTTCAAGTATCATTGATCCCAAATGGAGCAAATAGATGAAGATCTTGTCAAAATAAATTTTGTTTAGAATAAAGGAAGAGCCACAGGATGTTCCCATTGAAAGCTTGTTAAAAACAGAAAGCAGAGCCCAGAGTGTTTGTTGATTTTTTTAGAAAAAGAAAAAAGCAGAAAACTAAGTTTAAGTTTTATGGCAAGATTTCATTTCTCAAATACCCATTAAATCTCAGTTTTGGCCACGCCACCTATACTTTAGTGCCATACTGCGGGCACACATGAGAGGTCTGCCACGCCTTGGCTCTCTTAGGAGGACAGAGGTTGCAGCGGGGAGAAAGGAAGCTGTGCTAATTTTTGTCACTTCAGAACCATCCTTAGAGGAAATTCAGTCAGGTTGGCGCGGTGGGATCACAGCTGATCCCTTCCCTCAGTGCCAGGTCACCCGGATAAGGACAGTGGCAGGGCACCCAAGGAGAGGGAAGAAAAAAGGGTGGAGAATCAAGCAATTTTCTCAGGACCTGAACAAAAGGAGTGTTCATCTTCTGCAACAGCTGAGACACTGAGGGTTGAATGTGGTTTGTTTTACCTCATGGCATTAACGACAGGATGCTTGGACAATGCTGTCCCTTGACCCTTCTCTTAGTGAAAAAGCTCATTAAGACTTCCATGTTCTCCAAGGTCTCCCCTTCTCTCGATACGGACTGAAACCACGCACCATCCCACAAACATGTGCTAGCTTAAAAATAACAGAGCCAGGAGTAGTGTATCTTTCTATCACTGTTCTAGAAATATCACTAAATAAGCATGATAAGACACGGATTCAAGAGTAAAGTGAATTTTCTTCTTCTGAAGGCCACATGTAGGGTTTTTGCACTCAGGAGTGGCTCAGCACCATCCTCCTTTCAGAGCTATTTCAGGTCATGGCATGGGTCAAACACACTGTGTTTCCATTGTTGTAGGTACATACAGGTCCAAAGAGGTCCATGGTCATACAGGAATTCTGTCCTGAAGCTGGAATTGAACTCAAACCCCTCCACTTCCTGCCCTGTATTCTCTGGACTCAGCCTAATTTCTCACCAGCCCTAAGCTACCTTAATGATTAAAGAGAAGTTACACCAAACTATTTGCATAGCCTCGACAATTACAGTGGTTCTCAGGAATATATATAGAGGAAGGAAAGAGATATTTCCTTCTTGCTCCCCTCCCCATCTTTTAAAAGCTTTGTAAAGAATTTTTAAGAGAATGTTCTGCAAAAGACCAAGCGAATTGCCTTGTTTCTCCGCTGTACATCTGTAGCCCATCTTGCTCATTCTGAACATGAACAATTTTGTGCACAAAGACACTGAAATTTCCTTTTTCCGTGACTGCCCTGCCTTTCTGTACCTCCACTGTTATGTCTCAGCAGTCCCAGGACCAAACCAGTCACATTGCAAATACAGCAATACAGATGTATTGACGGCCCCTACAGATGTATCCCAAGTGTTTGGGATATGACTCCAAGTCATGCACAGCTGGCTTTCTTGGCTAACTTTCACCCTCTTGGAATTTTCTCTGTTTGTATTGCTCTTCAGCATATGTAAGTAACTGAGCATGTAAATATATAAAGCATTTCTGGAAGAATAGATCTGGATGTCCTCAATTACAATGCTTTCATCCCTGCGTTCTTAGAGATTTCCTTGAAACCAAGACATTGTTTTTCACAGGTATTTCCAAATCTAGTCCATAACTGGGAATAAGGAGAGGAGCCAGTAAAATTTTTCAGCTGGAAAAATTTCCAATAAAAAGGCAAGGCTTCCTTGAAAATGAAATTTTTCATAGCACTCAAGAGTTACATTTATCAGAGTCAAAGGCCCAGAATTTTCTATTAACCTTGCAAACACTCCCTTCATGTGATCCTATCCAGGCTTTTTAAAGTATCAGAAATGCAGTGTGGACATTGACAGTAAGAATTAAATCTGTCAGGAAAGGCTATACTTTCCAGCTTATTAAAAATTTAAGAATTTTTTTTCCCCCTGCCGTATTAGTTTCAATTTTTGGTCTTTTTTTTTTAAGCCAGCATGTTTAAAGGCAGCATTCAGAATGTTTCAAGGAGGTTCATTATTGTCAAAGCCTTTTCAGTAATGAGGCCTGTAGGAGTTCTCAGATGTTTGCAACTGAAAGAAAAGCTTTCTGATCCCATCACAGTGCTGTGAGAAGGTCTGAGCTGTAGAACCAGAGGGGTTGTAGAGCATCTGTCCCATCTCTCTGACCTACAGAGGCTCCCAAACAAGTAAAGCTGGAGTATTGGATTGCAATTGTCTTGCTGGGCAAGGGCACCCTTAGTGTAATTACACAGCTTTTTTGGCCCAGGGAAAGTCAATTTTCAATTTTTATCTCCCACACTGGTGGAAGCCAAAGATCTTCAGGTATCCCAACACACATCTCAAAGATCTCTTCAGCTCTTCTTCCTCGATTTCCTGTTGCTGGTTTGCAGGTGAATGGCACTTACCCAGCTGTCCTTCTGTCCAGTGCATTTGCATAATGGGAGGCAGGCTTTTCTTGCTGTTTTTCCTCCCTCTGAATTTTCATGGATGGTGTTTGCCAAGGTTGATTCATTTATTACAGTCCTGGTGTGTCCACCTGTCAGCATCTGCACCGAAGCCTTCTCTGGGTGCATTCCCATCCTTCAGCGGGCTCCATACAAACGTGCACCATTTTACTGCTTGTCTTATTAGTTCTAAAATCTCCAGATTCTTTACCTCATTCTGGCAGTGGAAAGCTGGGAGGAGGGCTTTTAACTGAACATATATTACAGAAACACTACAATAAGTCTCCTTCATGCTGGAATGGAGAACTGACCCCAAATTCTTCAGAGCTGTAATGAGTAAAAGGTTTGCTGCATGACTCAATGCTCTCTCTGTGTTTAGGGGAGGGCTTCACCTTCATTACATATGTTAAAATCTTTTTAAGTTTAGAGCACACACTCCACACCAGGACCTAATCTGTCTTGCTTTCTTTACTTTTATACTGAGATTACTACTACTTGTGCTTTTTAAAATTATTTTTTAATTAACATTTTCCTTGCTACTTAAGCATCTGGGCAAACTGATTATTCTCATTCTTATGAAAACTGTTCTTTTAATAATATTTCTGTTTAATAGTATGATCTCAGACTACAGTTTATTGCTGCCCTTTTTTTTTTCTCCTCTTTACAAGATTTCTTTTAAACCTTCTATTTTAAGTACGTGTAAATAGTTGTTCTTCATTTGAATTTGATATTGGCTAATCCCAGGCAAGTAAGAACCATGTACTTCGTTCAGACTTGTCAATGCACAGAAGGATTAATAAATGTCTTCTCACATTCAGCATCCTATACTGGTTTGCAGTTTACTCTAAACGGTTTATCACCAGGTAATTCAAAGCTTCCAAGGCTGAAAAGGCCAGCCATAATTATTAACAGGTACGCAGGAGACTGCTAGGAATTATGAGTTAATGTCTTTCATGTGTCTTGAATTCTGGAGAGGATTCTCGGTGTTAAGATGAAACCGAGCACTTATTAAAGAAGTCTCACAAATGGATGAGGTGTCTTAGGTTTCACAGTTGCATTCAAACCACGTGCTCCTTAAGCTTCATAGCACTGACCTCTTGCCACCTCCATCCTACCTGCCGGCCCTCAATTTGTAGGCAGGTTCCTACACAGTGTGCATTACTCGTTATCCCAACTGCCTGCTCTGCTGGAATCCACACAGGCTCCTGGTTAGAATTCCTTTTCAGACACCACTTTTTAAGACATGAGATGAACAAAGTTAAAGGCTTGATGCCACACCCATTCAAAGCCTGCCACAGTATTCCCAGCAGAACCTCTGCACAGACTGCATATTTAATTTTGACAATCTCTCCATAGATTTTGAAGGAGCAGTTGATGGATCTGACCTACTTCTAAGCTGTGTTCACAGCAAGAACCATCAGTGTGCAATTGTAAGTTATTTCAGCCACTGGGAAAGCTTCTCCCCAGATCATCTTCCCATTTCCTTGATAGGACTGGGAACTGGGCTATTTTTCGTGTTCCAGAGGCCCTCATTATATTAAAGATTTCATTGCAGAAGATAGCACAGAGAACCATACAAAAACATTGTCCTTATTCAATCTAAGTTACTTTTGGGGGTGAGGATAATGTTAATTTAAGAAAAAACACCATCCCACAAAATATCTGGAAGTGTGCTTATGGGCCTGCATTTGTTTCCATGTGATTTTTCAGCAAAATCGAGTTTGGGAGTAGAATTCAGTGATAAGTGTGTGCTGAGTAAACTGCTCTCCTTCCTAGTCAGTAGGAAAAGTTATGCAGCTGTTTTAAGGGCAGCTGTATAAATTCAGCTAAATCGCAGAAAAAGCTTTTTATTCATTATAATGTAGCCTGGGGCGAAATAAAGCCAAAGTTATTAAACTGTAACTAAAAACTGGCCACAGAAAAATATATTGAATTCAAGATTAAAAGCACATACAGAGTATGAACTCCTAGTGTGGGGGGTGGAGGTTAAGAGAGGAAAAATCCTAATTCCTTGGTGAAAAACTGAATTTCCTGAAATCTTTTCCTGTATCCCAAGTGGATTCTGGGAATTGAAAACTGATATTGAATATCTGCATCACTCAAAAGAAGAGAATCAATCCAGTAATTTTCACTTATAAAAACAATAATGAGAGTGTGTTCTTTCAGCTGTGACCTTGATAACTTTTTTAAGAGCCTCAAACAGTAGTTTTTTCGTAGTAGGGTTGAACTGCTTGGAAAATACAACAGTTGGCCAGGATAAACCTTTATCTTCATTTACCCATTGTTACCCATATTTTTGTAGCCTTTGGTAGCAAGAGGTCACATTTCCATGAAGATAAATTCCTTATTAGACCCAACTGTGCTCTGAGGTCATTGCATATCTGTGCCAGGCCAGACGTAGAAGTGATGGTGAATAGGAAGTTTTTGTGTTGTATTGTCCTGGCTTACAGCAGCTGGAGCCAGACAGTGTTAGGACCAGTATCGGCACGGGCTAAAGCAGGCATATCTTTCCAGTTGCTCATCGCACAACAATGAGTAAATAAACACTGTCCTCCATGCAGGCTGAGCTGTCAGCCCAATTAGGCACGAGAATGTCCCAACACACCAGGTTTCCTCTATCTTCACCTCCAGTTTCCACCGCTCGCATGCGTGGGCTGATTTCAGATAGACACGGCTGTATTTAAACACAGCCCTGCTGCTGGCAGGGGTCAGCTCTGCTGTGTCAACACTAATCCTTCCTGTCTGCTATCAGCCTGTTGGACATTTGATTTGTGTCAAGTTTCTGTGGCCACTGGAAGCCAAATATCACAGCCCCGAGATAACACTTTGCCCCACTTTCCTCCAATCACTTCACCTTTTCTCTCCTCAAACTCTGAACCAAGGAGGGTCACAAGTTATATTTGCCTGAGAAGTTAGGCTAGAACAGACAGAGTTCTATCATTCAGTTGCAAAGCAATTAATCAGAACGTCTGCAGGTACAAGAATTTTTACGCCTGACGTTTTGAGCATTGCATTGAAATGTGCTCTTTCCCTTGCTCAATAGGATTAAATGAAATGAAGCTAATGTAACACTGATTTTTACACACATCTTAAAATCTGACACAAAAACAGGCCAGCCACCCAAAGCACAGAGTATCTCAGTGCTCATGTCAGCCTTGTTCTAAATGAAGCCAAAGGTTTCTCTCACCCCCTCCAACTCCACCAAACAGTTTGTTATGACTCAGTGATAAAGATCACTATCTACTGAAAGATAAGCCAGGACCACCACCAACTTGGGCCTTCAAAGCACGCAGAACTGCATTATACCACAGTGTGAAAGGACATGCCTGTCAGGAAGGTGCCAGCTCTTGTCAGGAGGCTGCTCCTCCTATTTTTGCACCGGGCGGGGGGGACACGTTCCCATGGGCCCCAGAAGCTGGGGGCTGTTAACTGTCTGCTGTACAACCCGAGATGTACATGGTCCACAGTTCTGGCATACACATCAGCATCATGTATGTGGGCTCAGACACAGATCAACACACATCGATAGTTCAGAACTGCAGAATCTCCACATCAAAAGTTTTCAAATCACGGTCGCTTTTCATGCTCGGGAGCATTTTACTCTTCAGGTGCACAGACTCAAGTAAATATGGGTAAGACTTGCCTAACAGAGCACCTAAATCAGTTTCCTGACTCAGCACATGGACTGCTCAGATACAAGTCTGTGTGAGAAAGAAAACAATCCTGAAAATCAAGTTATTTCTTCACAAAAAGAAAGGATGAATATATACATGTCCAGACCTCTATGTACACCAGCCTAACCAGCCACCTAAGCCAGGAGAACTGCACACAGTACAATAGCCATCTTTTGTTTTGGCGTTCACAACATTTGACACTTCCAAAACCAAATTTTTCCCTGCAAGGAAAAGACTTAACAAAATTTGGTATCGGTGTTAAAAAAATAAAACGCCTCTCACCTGTATTATCAACATCATTGAATTTCAAAGTGTTTTCATCTTAGTTCCAGATATGAGCAAAAGTAACTAACACCAGAAAATATGTGTGCACATGTATGTGATACAGTCATTACGGATACAATTATGTGCTACCCACACAATTCAAAGTTTAACTGTGTTTCAGCAGGGATTTAGGGTTTTCTTGGGTAAACAGTGTATTAGTGCCAACAGTAAACAGTAAGGCTCTTTGTTGAGCGGGTCTGTCTTCACAGCACACGTTAATTACCCTTTATGCTAAATGTTTTAGCTCTTTTAAATTTATGGGGTAGATTATAAAATGAGAGTTCCTCCTTAACACAAAAGTTATAAATTCCTCCAGCTTTTCACACTCATCAAACTCCATAAGATGTCTGTGACTGAAGCGCTCTAGAAAAGAAATGTGCCCTCTCCATCTTTAATGACAAAAGCTGACCTTGATCTCATTTGAGTTCCTGGGAAGGATTAATCTTGGGAGAGAGAAATCCAAAAGACAAACATTGTTTTTAAATTAACAACTGGTAGCAAAATACAAATAGGCACTCAGAGGAGGAAAGGCAAAAAAGACTAGAGTTTCAAAAACTAAACAAATAATAATTAAAAAAAATGAAAATTCTCAAGTTGAACATAAACACTGGATAAAAAGATGTTTAAAGCTGCAGCAGAAGTTTAAAACTGGGCAGCAACGACCCTCATTGATCTTACCAGTGAGATGGAAATTCATTGCTGTCTCACCAGTGACAGTAGGTAAGATCACACTGATTCCCACATATAATTCCATTTACCTGGCTGTGTTCTTGGCCATACCACGCTCAGTCTTTCAAAGTGCTCAGCGTCTAAAGCCACGGGGAGAGCGCTCAGACCATAATTTAACTTTATTCATTGTCTCAATCACAGGTGACCCACATAAAAAACATTGCTCCAGAATTTAGTCTTTCCAAACCAATAGTTCACAATTTTTACTTAATAATCCGGACAGTAAAAATGTCTGCATCTCTATCTAGGTTACTGCATCAGAGGTGTTATCTGAGCGCAGGTGAGAGGTTTGATTCTAGAGTGGCTGGAGAAGAGGGAGGACCAGAGGGGACTTCAAGTATGCCACAGATCCAAACACAGAAAAGGAAATTATCTGCATTGCACAAGGAATAACAATGTACTTCTCTCACCTTGAAAGCAAGAAGGGAAAGGAGGAGCTGAAGCAGGAAGTCTGTTTTTCAGTCCTGAGGCAAGATGGTTATTTGGTCCCCAATGCTCACAGTGTGGGCACAAGGTGGCTGTGATTGATAAGATTTTATATCATCTACTCAGAGCCTCTCTTTCAAGAGCATCCAAGAATAATTGTGCTATTCCAAGAAAAGGGAATACATAAGACAACAAACAAAAGCTGTCAGTAGAAACGCTGTGAAACCTGATTCAACTGGGCCACAGCTTCAACATCATCTACACAAAGCACAACCACTCTAGCCCAAGTACAAAGGTGTTGGGATATTTCACAAGTCACTGCTGTCCTAACATTGAATATAAATTTTGGGGTGGACTACGCATCCAATACTTTCAAGGCATAAGCTTTCACTGAAAGTATTTTGCCCACTTGACCCTCAGCTGCTGATGCCCCTCATTACAGCCCTCACCACACAACAGGGAGCACAGCGCTATGACCAGAATGGCTTTGTCCCTGTGCTGAGGTTTACAAACAACATCCCTTGGCTCCTCTATGAGCAATCCCGAATTTCTTGGGGTTTTCCAGCTGCTTTTAGATGACTGGTTCAACTAAGTCATAACACGGCCTAACCAGTCTCTTTTCCCAGACAGGAACTGGAACACATGGCTTGTGGTTGCGGTAAATTAATAAGGGGGGTGAAAAAAAAATAAACAGAAAGGACTTTTCCCATGTGTTTTACAACAGTGCAAATCTGTCCCCCATCCAGTTCATCTGCAGCATACCATTCTCTTGCCAGTCATTCCTGTGCTCACTTGCTATATGATATAACTCCCTTCTCCCCCCCACCACAAGTTTGACTTTTAATGAGCACTCTGAATTTCCAAAGGCCAGATACTGATGTTGTAAACTGGTGTCACTCCACTGTAGATTTCGAAATCAGATCCAGATTTGCTTCTAAAATACGTATTTAAATGTACGAGGAATTCCCTGTTTGTAATGCATATAGCCTTAAGGCATAATTATTGTCTCTACTTGCATAAGAACATTTACATAGCTACGTAATAAAAATGTTCAGAAAGAAATATCTTTGCAGACTGAATTTCACTTTACATAAGTGCATCACAAATTAGGCCCGAAGATAATAGAGCATGATAAATTCTTAAAATGCAGCATTCTTCAAAGGCTAAAGCTAAAATGCAGGATTTCCTGAAACGTGTTTTACAACAAAAAATGTCTGTGTTGTATTTTTAAACTACATCCTCCTCACTACCATTCATCAGTACAAGTACCATTAGTTTTTTATGTGGTGTGGCTGTGAGTTTCGTCCCAGTCCTCAGTGGAAGACCCCTGGAAATCCCTTTTCCTTCATTTCCCCGGCCTGAGGGACATGAGCAGGACTGGCAAATCTCAGCAACACACCGTGAAGCAGCACAGACACTCCTCCTCATCCTTTGGCAAAGCTCGGGTCAGCCTGTGGTTTGCGCAGTCTGACCAACCATTCAAGCATCATTCAAAAATTACAGTGATCAAGAGTTGCATTTCAGCCTAAAAGGCTGTATAACTAATTTTCCCACAGTCCACGAAACCAAAACTTCAGTCTCGGTGTAGTCTCACCTTCTGCTTTCATACACAGCTGATCAGCATTTGTAACTCAGCTGATCTGTTGTCTACCAGAGGGCACAGATCTAACTCCCCCCGTGTGGTGAAACAACCCCTGGCTGCCTAAAGCTCATCAGAAGGCACTGGGGAAGTCATTTAACTGGGAAATCAAGGGCCTTGCCACAGCCCTTGACAATTTCTCTGGCATTGCAGCCCCCTCAATGCCCAAATCTGCATGCTCTCAGGAATCTCCTCCAGGCAAAGTATGAGATCAGGCTCTGGGACTCGATCCAAAAGTTCACTGAAACCCATGGAAATAATCCCTCTTGTTCACTGCTGTTAGCACGGGAAACCAAATTCCCCGGAATGCACCTGAAGTGTACCCACAGCCAAGCACTTCAGCTCCATACACAGAGCTTAAAACCATAGGTGCTCTCTTATTCATGTTCTGTGCATTTAACACATCACAAGATCCACTCTGCATCCAAGACGTGACTTAAGCAGATGATAATTGTTGGCAGTAACAACGTGTATTATGGTCATGCCCAAAAGTCGTGCTTGCTATGCCAAGCATTACATATAATTAATTTGTGATGTGTAATTTGTCCCATAGACTTTATCATGTCTCCTTCTTGACTGCCCTTCAGTGCTACAGCACGACTGAAACCAGTATTTTTGACAGGTTTACAACACACAAAGGCTGGGCCAAATCTAGACCAGCCTTTTACTACAGAGCCAGTACTCAGACTTCAGCAATTATTAGAGAATAATGCTGAATAATCCACAAAATATAAATTGAAGGAAAACTAATGAAAAAACTTGGTTTTTATAAGCTGTAACTTATGCGATTGTTGCATGACTTCAGTTGGGCTCCACCAGCTTCTCACACACCACCTCTTCCTGGTGCTTTAGCAACAATCTGTTCTACACAGCCATTTAGCAGAGTCATTTCTGAGCCCAAAGGCAATGTGTGCACACCAATGGGCACTTACTATGGCCACCAAGGCAAAAAAAAAAAGGTTAAAAAATTATTAAAAATAATGAAAACAAAGTTCTGGTGATATAAATATGGAGACTCTAAAAACTAAGCCATGATATTTAATTTATTCCTGGGAACCAAAGGCTGGACAGCTGTGTCTGCAGGGAGGTGACTGAGAGGAGTCAAATCTCTCCTGGTTGGAAGTACCTGAGTTTGCCATAATCCAGAATACTACTGTGAGTTTTGGAATGGTTATTAAACCTCATGGCTTTAAGTTGAAGATAGACAAAGCTGCAGTGGAAAAAAAATAAAAAGTGTCTGAGCACATCTGAAGCCCAAATTCTATATGTAGTATCACAAATGATCAGGCAAATTATCCCACCTCACCTGGAAATATGCTGACTTACTTTTGTGAAATATATGATTATCTTGCACAACTAAATGTGTAAAAACAGGATTAAAAAAATAAGACGACAGGAAAAAGGTGGGGAAGTATCCTTTAAGAACAGATCATTTTTTGGCGCCTCTCAGCACTGGATTTCATTCTGGAATTTACATATGTATTTATAAAATCCCTTGTTTAGCTTCATACTATTCACTCTACCAGGAAATACAAGACAGATCTAGAAGATACCTATGCAGTGAGGTAAAAATTGATATAAGAAAGTAATGCTAAACTTCAAGTTAAGATGTATGGAGAGGCAGTTCCTGACTTTCTTCTTTTACCCTCCCAGATTTTAACAATGGGCTGCAATAAAACCAAAATATGTGCTAAGGAATTATGAACCTTTCACAGGGGCACAAAATAAGGTACTTACAGGTACATGGATACCTTCAGATGCCTCATGAATGAGATGGTTGAATTGCTACTGGCTCCAAAGTCAGTGATTTATGGCAATGGGAAACTATACAATATGCTCTTGAAATGCAGTTTGAAATGATTGATAAAGCTTTAGTCTGACTGAACACACACAGTAGATAGATTAGGGGTCTGGCTTATCTGTCTGGTCCTGGGTGTTCATCAGTCAACCTCACTAACAGGCTAAAACTCAGGATTGTGGTCAGCAAGTTCATATTCATCTGAAAATATGGGGTCTGCAGCGAGCTCTTTCACACAAAGCAGGCACACTGAGTCTGTTTAATGCTTGCTTACCCCTACTAATGCTCTCCAGCCAGGAGAAGAACGAACTGCGGACTCGAGAAGCAAGTTCACCCCTTGCATTTACTTTCCCCCCTTCACTACTTTTTAACATCACCTTAAGTAACAACTGCTGAAACCCATTAACAAACTCATTTTATGGTGCCAGAAATCTCAATAGCTCATAAAATCGTATTATGAACCATGTTAAGTTTTGCACAAGTCAAATGTGATTTAATAGCTTTTAATCCAAACACTGGGTTTCTGTGTGTCTCGCTGCCCTCCAGCTTGGTGCACAAAACAGCTTCAAAGCAAAGACCCAGCTCACAGAGGCGCGGTGGGGTAAGAAATGTGCCGTGTAGAGGACGCAGGTACAAACCCCCGCTGATGTAGGCAGTGCAATGCCACAGCTCTCACGAAATCCCAGCTGCCATGGCCAAGATGTTGAGGGGAAAGAACCTAGAATTAGTGGCTTCACCAATAACTCTAATTTCACTAATTTAATGGACACGATACCAATATTTTCATAGGCCAAACAAGTGATTTAAGTTGGATTCCAAGTTAAAATGTCAACAATTCAGCACAAGATGAGCCTATTCTGAAAGATGAGCTTCCTCCCCTGCCACCATTCACCACTTTGCAGGGGGGATTTAAAAAAAAAAATAAAAAAAAGGATCAATGGACTCCAAACCCCTTTGCTGTTAATCCGTGCTGAGCTTCAAACAAGCCTGTGGAAGGACAAGACCTGAAAAGGTATTCGCAATAAAAGAGGCGATGGACACAAAAGTATATGCTGCTAATTAAAAACGTAAAATTATATCACAATGACTTTAAATGAGAATGATCTCAGTCTAATCACATAATACTTTCTTTTGTGCTCTAGGTCACGCCGTCACTCAGATGCAGCATTCAGGAAGCACATTTCATTAGACTAAATAAAGCTTCAATCATGTGTAAAATTTCCAACTTGAATAGGCAGCCATCAAATCATTCATCAGTCTAGATGTATTTAATGGGTGTAATTTCTTCCTCATATTTCTGTGTTGATTGTTTCATTTCCATTATAGAAATCTTTCAAGATTGCTCTTTTTGCAGTTCTTTTGGACAGCATAAGTAATGGTTTTTAAGATGTATCCCAAATACATTCCTTTTTGTTTGTCTGGGTGATTGAGAAAAGCTTAAACCAAGACACAGAGAAACAACAGACCCAAAACATAACACACACCTTCCCTCGCAGGACTCAGATGATATTACCTGTACTTGCATGTCTTGCAATAAATACTTATGCTTAATCAAAAACAAATTGAGCAGTTTTGTTTAAACACAGCAGCCCCCTGAGGATGCTGACACTGTTTCTACACATGAACACAAAACAATTATGTGTAACATATGACTTTAAAGCAAAACACGAGCCCATCTCCATCTCTTGCTTCCTCCTTCCCCCTTTTTCACCCTGATATCTATGCATAGATAAAAGAGTAAAATAAAACCTTTTGCCTTTCAAATTTCCAGTGAAAAGGATGAATTAACAATCGGGGGAAGATTTGCAAACTCATCAGGAAGAAACCACAGCACACAGTGTATCCTTCCAGCACTGTCTTCCAGCTTAATATTGCCAACAAAATAGTTTCTCTTAGACAACTTGCATGCACAGTGACCTTGATTATCAGAGGCAAAATTAGCACAATTTTTAAGTACAGTTCTGGACTCCATCCACAGGCAAAGTTTCCACATCCACCATATAACTTTGTTGGTTACTATCTCTCCCACTTCCCACCCTGCTCTGCCACACTTACTTTCTTCCATGTTTTCCCACTGTTTATTCCTTCCTCTGGCTCCATGAAAGACAGAAAAGCCAAACATCACATTGGGACTGGACTAGACAGCCAGGCTAAGCTTTTCCTGCTCTGACCAACATGAACCTTTGCCAGTTCAGGTCCTTTTATCCCTGCTGCTCTTCAGGTTCATTCCATCCATCTCTTGTTTCCTTTGCGACCTGGGCCCCAAACCCATGGAGGGAACTGTTCTGGTCTCAGCAGAGAAACTCCCAGTTCAGAACCCTTGAGCCTAAGTGGAGCCCAAACCTCTGCATTCTTGCTAGCAGCACAGCCAAGTTGGTGAATGGAAACACAAAAAACTTTACTTTTACCTTTTCTGATATGCAGATACGGCTCAGAGTCCCAGATTAAGCGAAGAGGATGGGATAATAGATGTATCCATCAGGCTGTTGCAGCTACGACCATCGTAGTTTCCCAGGTAGTGATTCGAAGCCCATGAAGCAAAGTTCTGGAAAAAACAAAACCATAAAAATAATGACTTAGTAATTTTTAGTCAGGACTTCCATTGAAGACTAGTTCTTATGGATGTCATGATTATCTTTGAGGGCTGGGACACCATGGAGGAGAACAACTGCCAGAGGCACAGAAAACACCCTCAGGAGGCCTTGATTCTCTCCTTGTGGCAGAGATAAAAAGCTGACTGATTTAGTTTCAAAAAGAAAAAGACAGAACTAAGACTGTTGGTTGCAACAGAAACCAGAAGAAATTCCACTACAGATGCTCATGACCTGAGTGAGCATTAAAAAAATCAAATGGACAACCCTAAGGGCCATCTTTCTGGCCAGGGTAGGCAGGCACAGCTCCAAAAATTCTGTGATAACACAGCCTAATTTTCATTCAAACCAATGGTACCATTTTGGTGGCGGATGGCAATTTGTTCAACACCCAGAAGGAAAGTGAAAAGCCAAAATCCTTCTCCAAGGTTCATGGAGAAGCTGGAACCACTTCTCAGCTCTGCCAAAAGGTTCCCCTGTGACCTCCTGCCAATTTTTAATTCTGTCTGACCAGGAAGTTCAAATGTATTTTAAACACCTAATGAAGTTTATAGGCCAGTGCCTCTATGGCATAATTCCCATAAATTAAAAAAAAAAAAANAAAAAAAAAAAAAAAAAAAAAGGCAACAGTGCCTGCAAATCTTTCTAGTGCAAGAAATTTTCAATTGTCAGAGTAACCATTTCTTCCCTCTTTTGTGGCAAAGTGAGATTACATACAAAACTTTCCTCATCCATAATATGTGGCACGATTGATTTTAAATTGATAAATTTTATATTGTGTTTCTCTGATAAGAGTTCTTAATGTGAAAAGAAATCTCTGAGTTTCATAGGAGAGATGCTTGTGCTGTTGTGGATAAACAGAAAACCTGCCCTGCAAAGGGAAATCTGCATCTCCTAAATGCAGGATGGGGTCACTCCTCAGGTTCTGAGGTGTGACCGCAGCATTTGAACTCAGCGCAGGTCAACTGCAGCCTCACAAGGACACAGGAATTCTTGCACCGGATATCTCAGCATCTTTCATCTCGGAATCTTTAGATTCCAACTTGTCACACACTTTGAAGAATGCAATTTTCCCCTGTGTTTCCATTGCCTTTAGTGTCCTTAAAGCCATCTGAAAATTCTCACCCAGATTCCACGCTATAATTAAGCCACAGCAGAGCATTTAGGAGTCAAGACCAGGACACAATCTCAGCATTACATGGACATGCCAGAAGGGAATGCACAAGGCTAGAGAATTTCCCTCTCAGAAAGAGCTGCCTTCCTCCTGAACTCAACATATATTAATATCTTTATTCCTCTGAGCATTTTTTTTTTTAGCATTTACAGACACCAGTCATATCTGAGATCTTGCTGCCTTTGGACAACCACACAAATTTAGGAATCTAATTTAGAGATAGAGTTTTTCAGCTTGGGCCTATCAGAGAGATACTAATATGTCTTCTCAGGTCAATGTCTGCAGAGCACATTTCCCAAAGGCCAACAAGAACATCGTCATTTGCTTCAGCAGGCACGGGACCAAAATCCAGCATGACCAGGGGTGCATTTCCCAAAACGCTCTACCCGATAAAAATATTTCTGCTCTCTAAGGGGAGTCAGGAATGAGAATGTTACAAAGGACTTCATAAACACAGTCCCCCCACCCAAAAAAAACACAAAAGCTCTGCTTCAGACTCAGCTTCAAATTCCCAGCTCATCTGTTTCTCTCGTTAAGCTCAGCAGAGTCAAAACACTTTTGCTTGTCATGAGCTGAAAGGGTTAATGTGAGGCTGGAAGTTATTTACAGTTAATAGCAGTGGAAAAATTGCATAGCAGTTTGGTCCAGCATCTAATCACAAAAATAGTTTCTTGTAAAGAGACTTGGGGGCAGAGACTCTAAGTTCTTCGCGTATTTTACACTTTTTCTTTAAGAAATGCCAGTAAAGTCAGCATTCTGGTATAAAGTTTTACATAGCTTTCTAGTGACCTTGACAAGAAGGAAGTCAATAACTGGTAATTATAAGAATGGGGGGAAAAAAAAAAAAGAAAAAGAATTGGCCCAACCTGTCACCAGTTCATCAGCTGTAGTATTTCCAGTTTTTTGACCAGCATATTTAGTGAGAAATAATTTTCGTTTATTTTAAATGTGCAAAGACACTGAAGAGAGTAGTAGCACACAGATTAACCTTGTTTCTTTGAAGTCCTGATGGTCATCTTTAGAAACAAATATTGAGAAATCATAGAGATACCCATAAGCTAAATTTCTTGGGTTTGAGACAAAAAAAAAAAATTTCAAAATTCAAATTATCAATTATAAGAAAAGTTTCCTTGAGCAGCTGATGCTCCTCTGAGAAACTTGCATAGTTAAAAAAAAAGCTTCACCTTGACTGAAACACAACACTCAAAGTCAGGTGACCTTAAGAACCCTGGTTTGGACTCCCATTTCTGCAGTGCCTACAGCTTCAGCTGCAGCATCCGTATGACAGGATCTGAATATGCTCAGCAGAATCAATGCAGAGTGTGCAACTAATCAGTGCCTATTGGATGCAGCGTTAGATCAACTCTTTGAAGGTTTATGTATCTATTTCCCCCAGAAATCAACAGTTTGGGCTTTTATCTTTTACAGCAGGGCAAAGACAGACAGAAGAGCAAAAAGCCCAACTCAAAGATCTGCTTTCTTGCAGTGCTGTTACCCAGCAGCCAACCAGCAGTTTGAGATTCCCGACCTTTATTTCTGTCAGATTAAAATATTCAGAGCTTGAACCAGAGGGCAGCAAACTAAGCTAAGGGCAGTCATCCCTTACCTGCAATGACTCCTGCTGCTGCTGCAGCATTCCCAGGGGGAAAAAGAAACAGAAAAACCCCTTAGACCTGACAGCAGCAGATACAGCACCGCCCCGGAGAACACCAGATGCAACTAATAACTGCGAGCATTTGTCCAGTTGACATCCCTGTCTCAGTGTACATTTGTGTGCTCCCTTGGGTTTGCCTGAGACCTTCCATTTACACAGTCTCTTTATTTGGTGTGAGGCATTTGACTGCAATAATCACAAAGATGAGGCAGCAGGACCAGGGGGACTGGCTTTAAACTGGCAGAGGGCAGGGTTAGATAAGATATAACCAAGAAATTCTTTATGGTGAGGGTGGTGAGCGCTGGCACGGGTCACCCAGGGAAGCTGCAGATGGAAGTAGAACACTTCCCCATCCCTGGAATAGGGGTATCTGGGCTGGATGGGGTCTAGTGGAAGCTGCCCGTTCCACAGCAGGGCAATAGGAACTAGATGGTCTTTAAGGTCCCCTCCACCCCAAACCATCCCCTGATAAGTCATTGCCAAAACACAGGTTGGGTCCAAAGAGCAGTTCAGTTTCCCAATACGAAGACAAGACGTCCACAACCCCTTATACCCAGCAGCTGACAGAAATGCTGTGGGGCTGCCACATTTTGGCAATTTCAAACCATCTGACTGTGTAATTAACAATTGAGAGGGTATTCTCCATCCTCTTTTGATTGTTTTTGTTTGCCTTGTCAAATAGTTTGGAGGAAGTCAGTTTATGAAAGAGGACTAGGGTAAATCTGAAAAATTCCCACTGGTCTGACTTCAAGGCTAATAAAAATGCTTTATTGTTTCTTCTGCTTATCCTCCTAACTGGTCAGCAACCCCCCAGGGCACAGTTAGTGCAACAAATCCAACTTGGAGCGCCTGGTGTCTCACACACAGCTCTAGTTAGGAAGGAGCTTCCTGACACAAAAGAACAATCCTGTCGAAGAGCTGCATTTTTTTTTTCAACTTTTTTCATTGCTCACCTGTTCTTGTCTCTGTTTACAGGGAGAGCTCACAATGATGATGTTTATTTTTCCACTATACAATTTTTGCCAAGCATCCAATAAGAATTCCACAGCATTTAGAACAAAACCAGACAGCTGCTTCCCACTGCTGTTTCCTACCTATGCTTGCACTCTCAAATTTCTTCTGCATGGTTCAGATGGAGATATGAACTTGACTGTAATCTATATATTCTAGATAGAATTATTAGACAAAACAATGCTAAAAATGCAGCAAACGGAGACTGAAGCCCAAAACAGTAAAGAAGATATTTGATGTATTTGGCTGTTTGTCACCTTCAGGTATTTTACAAGAAGCAGAAAAAAATTTAATGCCTGATATTAGTGAAAAAATTATGATGGAGGGCTCACACAGACACTGAAGCACAAGCAAGTGGAGCCCTGTTATATCCCTTTAAAGCAGGCATTCCCTCAAATGAGGGAAACAGCACAGAATAAAGGAAATGTTCTGCCTCCTGAAATCAGCCACCTTTTATGCCACAGGCAGCCTTTCTAATCCTCCTCTGAGTTCAGGTGGAGCAGGGAAACACTGAGACAAGTTCACTGAGTTCACTGGGATGTTTCCACTAACTGCACAGGGGCTTGGAACACAATTGGTGTAAATAAGGATGGCAGGAAAAACAAATGCACTATTTAAAGCCAAGAAAAAAAAATCAACTGTGGTTCAATATATCCAGGGGCGAAGGGGGGGGCGAAATGAAACCCATTCTTCTGAAACAAGATAAAAGAAGTTTTACTCTTACCTGTACTCTAATCTAGAATGTTTTTTATATTTCTTACACTTCTATACTGTTTACCAAACCTCTAGAGATCTGGGAACAAGAGCTAATAATATTTCTTCTTTCAAGACTCTCAACAGAATCCTGGCCTGACTGAAGACAACAGAAGCTTTATATTGATTTCTATGAAGCCAGAATTTCAACCCCTGAGAAGAAACTGCAACCCCCATCTAAAAGCAAAAATCTGTCAAGAAAACTGGCACAAAAACATAACTAAACAAAGTACACAAGGGATTTCAAATGAGATTAGAAGCATTGTTTTGACCTTGTGGCTTTCAGAGGGGTGTGAGAAAAACACAGTGAGAGCACAAGAGGCCTTTGCAAACCGGGCAGTCCAGACAGACAGTTTAAAGGAATTGGAAAAGAAAGTCTAAACGGAAATGGAGTGAAAGGAAAATACAAGTCCATCTAGGGTGAAAGAAATGAAGACCAATAATCATTTGGATTCGGTTTTGTTTCTGTGGTAGGTGCTCTAAAATCCATGTTGGAGGAGCAGACAGAAAGGTCACAGAAGTCAGAATTATTATATGAGAAAGGAAGTGGGGAACAATGGGCTCAGAGAAGTCATGACAACTGAAGGATTGGTGGTCTTCGCTGGGAAAGAATGGGTGGCCTTTATTGATGGGCTCTTTCTGTAGAGATGAATTACTGTGTGCAATATCTGTACAGACCAGAAGAGCACTGGTGACAGATTTGTTGAGTTATTTGCTGTGGATAAACTATCTAAATATTCCTTCCTGATTTTGATTTTAAACAAGCCTAATTGCTGCTGTAATATGTCTTACAAACCCCAGCCCAAGAAGGCACACACACACAGTTCTAAACTGCAGTCACACAAGTCTGTTCAGCCCCAGTGGGACTGGACATGTGCTTAAACTGAGCACAAGGTTGTTTCACAAAGAACAAGATCCACTGGCTAAACACGTGAATAAAGAAGTCACATGAAAGGGACACAGAGTTTCACAAACAAGATTTGGATGTCTTCTGTCAATTCTTCCGCAGCACTGGCCACCACTCTATTTTGTTTCCCTTCCCTCACCATCCTTTTTCTACTCAATAAGGCTTTCAGTTCTTTAAAGCAACATGCCCTTCCCTCCTGCATCTCTATTTCATCTACAAAGGAGACTTCATGAGCTATTAACTGATATTCCCTAAATTACAAGTTATTAATGATTCATAGCTTGTGGCTTGTCACTAAATACATGATCCATTTTATTCAGAAAAAGTAGATCAAAAGAAGAGTAGAGAGAGAATAGGTGTTCTTGAATTTTTTTGCTTGTACTAGTTGAGTTATTCACATGAAGATACTACTCCAGCAGCAACAGGCAAAGTCACCCATGCCCATTTTCACAAGGCAAAAAGGGTTGAAACACCTGCAGTGAAATTCAGAGGTGCATTTACAGTAAATGTCCCACTGCAGCTGCAAGTGAAGGGGGTGTGATCTCATAATACTTGTTCACTCCAGGTTTAGCGCACAAGAGACCAGGTCATAGGTGGGAAAAAGCACTACATTCAATCTCCTGCTCAAACCAAAGCTGGTCATTGCAACAGCAATGAAAAAAAAAAAGCACACAAGGACTGGGAGGTTTCTGTTCGAGGGGATATTTTGTAGGACAGAGCTGTGGGAATCTGTGGGTGTGTGGCATGCTGAGGTTTGAACTTGGGAACTGTGAATGCAATCTCGACATCCAAGACTAGCAATGTGCGGGAGGAGCCAGTGCCACAGGCCACCTCATCTCGGAAAGGTCCGAGCTGGAGCTGGCGCCCACAGCAATACAATCCATACGTGTGCCAAGGAGCTCTCGCAGTTCTCAGCCTGGCTGATGTGCACATGTGCGATTATCTGTCCCGTTATCCATATGGACCTATCCAGTCTTTCCATACCTCCCGCAACTTGGAATACACGTTTAGCAATATAACAAGTGCTCTTTTTCCCTCCCAGCAACTCTCCTCCTTTTTATTTTTTTTTGGTCAGGAAATGCCAGCCCTTGTGAGTATCTCATAGAAAATGAATGGGAAATTTGCAAATTCCTGTAAACACCCACAAACTTTCTCATGCTCTCTTGTTACTCTTCAGTGGATGGTCCTTTGAAACTCCAAGGAGCCTGGGCTGCTGAGTACAGCAATGATATTGTGCCAGCCTCAGAAACGTGGGGGTGTTTCACAAGGCAAATGCCCACACTACCTGGAGCTGGGCAAACACACAAACACTTCAGTCTTAACAGAGAAATTCTGACATTTTTCTTTTCTTTTCTTTTTTTTTTTTTTAAAGCAACCAACACCATACAAATGAATTTTTAGAGCATTAGCTTTTTCAGGGTAATCCTTGTCAAAGTACAGCCTGATCCGAACTTGCCAGTCCTTGAGAGGGTCCTGCTGAAGGTTTTCTAGAATGCTGAGCTTACACTTCTTAGCATCAAGTCTCCAGCAATTCCTAAAAATAACATCATCGAGCCCTCACACTCTTGGCACCAGAGGAACCTAAGCCAAATGACTGTGGAAGAGCACTGTGATACAGTTTCCCCCAGTGACTCAAACATCAATCCCACAGCCCCCAGCTCAGCCAAGTGCCCCTCTGAGAAAGACAAGCACCTCTTGACTGGAATCCAGAAGAGCAGATGAAACCACAGTGGAGAAATCTCACAGTGGATTTCATTCGCAAGTCCCCAGAAGCGTCTAAGTTACTGGCAAACAGCATCTGACAGCTTAGCATGCCTGATCAAGGGAACCAGGTGGAAAACAATGAAATCTGTCCTTTTGGTCTGTATGAACAAGCCAAATTCCCACCAACCCTCAGCCAGATGACCCTGAGATGACCTTCCAGACTCATCAGCAATTCAGCAGCAGCCAGAACAAGGAGGAAAACAGGGCCTTGTTAGAGACCAGCCAAAGCAAAACAAGCCAAAGACTTGGTTGCCACTGCCAAAAAGCTGCTTTCACAAGTCAGGAATCCTGATCATGCAGCTGCCTCACTTGCCCCTCATTTGCCCACATCCGCTGAGTTTACAAATGAACCTATTAGAAGGCATGAATACCTATTTTATTTGCCAGGGGGAAAGATGGTAACAAAAGGAGGCAATGAGTGAAGGGACATGCCAATGCTCCTTTTGGTTTTACTGGCATGTCATTATATTGCAAAAATAGAACTCAATTTTTAAAATAAACAGAGCATAATATGGAGGTTTCTGTGTAAACAAAGGATCGTACATGTGGTGGTAGGATACAAAATTTCATGATCAAGAGATTTCTCATTCAGCTTGTCCAATCAGCCAGAACAAACTTGCAGTCAGTAGACTTTAATTATAATTGCATCTAATTGATTCTGTTTCCTTCTTTTTTTTAAATCTGTGGTATTGTGGTGCTGCATCAACAGTAGCTCTTGACACAAGAATGCACATTGGGGGCTCCAGGGTAGGAAACGGAAAGAACCAGATGAGTAACCATCTCATACCCACTGCATTGGCTACTTACTATTTATTTACATTAGAAATGCTCAGAGAGATCAGCAAAATGAGCTCTCTGTAGCCTTTGAGGGGAGTCCCTGTCCATGCAGGGAACACACAGGGAAGCTGGGCCCCAGTGCCAACGAGGAGAGCTGAGTCATGAGTTCTTAAATTGCTGGTAACACAGAGTTAAGCAGTGCTGGCCACGGCCAGATACCCAGATAATTCCCTTGGGAAAATCATCAGCAGAAAGAGAGGCACCTTTAGGCTTACATGACACATTAATGGGGATTTTCAAAAGAGTCTAGAACTGAAAATGTGGGCACCAGTCAGAAGTTCACATCCTTTTCTCAAGCACTCTCTGCATGACTTACTCAAGTCGGTACCGAGTCCCTGTGACAGTTCAGAATTGTATCCAGATTGCTTGACTCAGCCCCAGAAGTATTCTCCTTCCCTTAGGCACACTGGCTAATGTGTCCAGCAATAGATAAATTAATTAGGATCCCAAACCACCTTTTTAAAGGATTTTGGCATAACATCACATTGAAACAATGAGATGGAGGTTCGTAATTCACTTAGACAATTTTGAAAATAAACAGTGGGTTAACGAGGATCATGCTACAAATACACTTGGGGTTTTTGCATATATTTAAGGCTTGCTATCTGCATGTGATGTGTCAGTCTCTTGATGTCTGTGTGTACTCAGAATTCACACACCCTTCTGGTGTTTCTGTCTGGCTTTGTTAGCTGGCCCCTAATCAGTTAATGCTGCCTTTTTTAGGAGAGTTTACTAAAAGCCCATGAAAAACAACAGAAATTGAGAATCAGAGTTTGGCTTCATCAAATGGCACTATAAAAAACCCAAAACACCAGGACTCTCAACAAAGATGTCAGTGACTCAACAGCTCTCAGTAACCACTGCAAAATAAACACTTGGCAGTAATTGCTATGTAGGGATGGAGCATCTGCTAAGAGGAACCATATTTTCATTGAACTGTGACTCTAACAAAGCAATCACTCCCCAGCAGAAATATGGCTAAGGGGCAATACTCCATATGTGGAGTGTGCTGATACACAGCAGTGCCCACTCAGACACCCAACACACTGTGCTCTGCTCTGGAAATCACTGAAGGGGTTTATTTTGAAAGAGGACATTTGACAAGAAAAGATATTTTTTAAAGTCAACAGCTTTCCAGTTACTTGTGTGGCATCATGTTCCCCAAAGCACTGTGCTGGCAGACGGCTCTGAGGGTACCTTTATATGTGGGTTTGGCCCATGGCGGGAAGATGCTGCCCCGTGCCAAACCAATACTGGAAGTCCACAGGCTGAAAACCCCTTTCCAGCAGGAATATTAGCCAGGATGCATCCCTAGATGTACTCAGCCAGCGCTTCCCTGGGTTCCTGTGGTCTGGTGGGATCTCTCCGTGCCACATGCTGCACTGCCTCCACCTCGGTGGGCACTTGGAGCAAACCCAAATTAAACTGTGCTGCGCTGTTAGTGTGATCCTGCCCATCATCTTTGAACCAAACACTCATTCCTGGGAAAATACACTCCGTTTGGGAACTCAAACCCCTAAAAGAAAGCTCCTTTTGATGGTAAAGCTCCAGCAAACTGGAGGAGTGTTTGCTCTCTGCCATAATCTCAGATAATAGAGCCGGTTTTCTAAACAGAGCTGAGCTTTGGGAATCGGCTATTCCTGTCAGACCCAGATTCCTCACAGCAAGAATGCTTGCAATCCGTGCGACTCTGTGTCCCAGGACAGTATGGCTGTGTAAACACAAGACTACGGTGGGATTAGGCTGAAATTTCCCATCCTCCTCTCACAGCGAGACCGGCCCCTGCAGCCCCGACTCTCTATTTTTACCTGTTGTGGGGCACAACAATGTTATGTGGGAAATGCGGCTGGAAGGCAGAAATCTTTTCACTACTCCAGGAGAAAGAGTGCAAGCCCAAACCAGGCTGTATCAAACAGGGCGTTTTCTTATCTTTATAACGTGCTGTGCACAAGTGCATTGCACACCGGACACATCCAGGTGCTAAGCCAAGTCCGGGAAGCTGCGCGAGTTCTTGCACACCTGCTGGAGCAGCCCGAGCAGTGCAGACTGACTGCTGGGAACGTGGAGAACTCTCAGATCCTGCTGGAGCCAAAAGGCAGAGCCACTCATATCCAGGCTGAACAAGCAACTTCTGAAAACCATGTCTCTGCACAGAGTCCTAAATGTCTTAGAAAAAACTGCTTTGCGGTGCCAGAATTTAAGCACTTGTTTCTACAAACTTAATGACAGAATTGTAGCATTTACACAGTTGTATAAACAGCATCAGCACTAAATTTTAAAGTCAGTAGCTTGCAGTCTTCTGTTTCTTTCATATATACAATTTAAATTACTAAATTGTGCTTTCTAGCATAAACAATATTACTGTATTTGAATTCTTCTCTCCAACCACACCTCTAAATAACACTTGTATACATCACTTCCAATTAGGAGTATCATATTCTTTTCTGGATTTTCAATCTAGAGCAAAACCAGTTTTTTGTGAATAAGGGGGTTTTTTTAGGTTGGCTATTAAATATTTGGAGCATATGCTGGAGAGAAAAACAGTAGAACTTGATAAATACAGCTGAGAGAGGAGAACTGATGCAAGCTTTTAATACCACTTTATCAGTTGTGACACGAGCAATTTCTGTCGGGGAGTGATCCTTATAATTCCTCTCAGATGCTGGTAAACCCAAGTGGCTGGAGAGCTAAAAGCCCTATGCAAAGTCCCTTAAAGAAACAGGCTTTGGAGAGTAACTTAAAGTTCCCATCCCAAGCTGTCTGGCAGCTGAAAGAACAGAGAAGAGAGACTCTGAAGGGCAGTTAAGCAGCCAATTTCACTGAAATTCCAAGGATTTGGATCCTTGCACATCCCCCCCTTTACAACACTGAAAGACCTCCTTGTACCTATTAAAATGTCATGAAGGAAAAGAAGGCTTTTGGCTGAAATCTGGCTTGCATGGAATAAGATACCATATAAACACACTGGAAGGAGGCAGCCCCTTCCCAGTAAAGTTTACAACACGACTGGAAAAAGCGGAGCTGGATGCAGCACATGGAAAGAGTAAGGAGGGATCGGCCATCGGGAAGAACCAAGGCACATCAGGCACTCCAGCAAAGACCTCGGGAAACTGCCAGAGCATGAAATCCCCACATTTCACCTGAGAGGAGCAAATCACAGCTTGCTAAAAACAAACCAGCCTTTAACCTCTCCAGGCTTTTAACCTTTATATAAACTATGCTTGTTTTCCCGTAGGAACAATGGCCTTATTGTTTGACTTTAAATACAGTAGGTGACCTGTGATGTTAGGAAATGAGGGAATTGTTGTGTTGTCAACAGTCACTTTTCCTATATCTAGGAATTTCTTTGCATGTGCTTTGGTTTTAAGGAAAACACAACACTTGTGAGAAGGCGCCTTAGGTGAACAAGTTAAAGGAGAGAAATTACATGATGTGAATCTCAGCCCACTTTACAAAGGAATGCCCTGCCAACTTAGGCACGTAACATTAATTTTCACGAGTTTACATTGCCCAGAAACTCCCATTTCAGACACACAGAGGGCACTTTGCAAAACCTGGCTACTTATTAAAATGCCAAAATAGAAGCAGAGCTCTTCTGAACATCTGGCCAGACTGTGGGTATGTGACTCAAGATGACCGCATGAGAAAATACAGGGTAGGTAAGAGTAACAAAAGATTAGGAAGAAAAATTCAGACACTCGTTCAACATGAGACATGAAGTCCATCTCCAAACACTCATTGCTTACTACAAGTTCATTTAAAATTGGAAAATGTCCAAAACAGTTATAGCAAAGATGAAGATAAAGCAGGATTTTTACATAGACCAGAGAAGGTATCCAAGGCATCTGTCTTCTCAAGGACAAGTGACAACAACATAATTATTAAGGAAGAAAAACTTCTGAAAAGGGATCCTGAGAGTTTGAACAAGTTTTCAAAAAGAAATTCATAAGCAATATGAAAAGTCCCTTAAACAATTACACACCATTCACTAGATTAGAACATTCCCATCAGCTCAGAAAATGAAAGGTTTCACTTTTGTGAGACCCACTGGACACCGAATGGACCTGTGAACATAAGTTTATATAAAGGAAATATTTACCCAGATTGGACTCGTTCCTAAATGAAAGGCCAGGTCTGGAAGGTACACATATAAATGGACTTGTCTGGGCCCAAAGACTGTGTGACAAAGCTGATTTCAGACCTCATAACCCATTTTAGCCAACAGCATCATAGGCTGAGCCAGCTTTCATTTTATTATATATTGCCTTGAGAGAGTTTAAATTTAGGACAAGAATCTTTTTTCGCTGGTTTTGATCAGCAGCCTCCCCTCAGCTGCCGCTTCCACGAGCCCCTGGGAAATGACCAAAAATATTCAGCTGATTACTCCTCTGTGGGATATGCTTATGTATCATAAATGTGAAAGGGATACCACTTCAGTGATATAATGCATATTTTAATCACAGGGTAGGGAATTATTACCCTACAGCTCTGAGATTTTAACCTACAAAATTCTATGAGAGTCCCTTGGGATTAGGTCAAAAAGTATAAGGCACCCTTAACATATTACCTTAAAAACGATATTAAATTTAAGATATACTCATACTAAGTAATCTAAAGAGAAAAGAGACTATCAAAAGAGAAGAGGAAGGTCTCCTAAATAAGGGCTCCTGTGAGCTAACAAGAATGACATTTCCATGTTTTTCATCAAAAAAAAGAAAAGGAATGGAGGAAAAAGAAATTGTTCCACATAATGCAACAGCTCCTCAGTTAATGTAAACTGGCGCCGGCTCATTGAAGTCAATGGAGCTACAGTGATACGTACCAGCTGAGGATGGGGCTCTGAATTTGGAGGCATTTGGTACCGTGCCAGCCTCTGTCTGCACACAGACTAGCATTGTGTATGTAAACACTGTCTGACTCTCTAAAAATCGTAATTTTTTTTAAAAAATGCTTTATAGCACTGACAAATTTGTCATATAAAACAAATCACGGGCTTCCTGTGCTCGGTGCCTCCATCCAAGCAGCAGATCCTTGCACTCCTGGGGGTGATCTGGTTTTGCTCAACAAATTCTCCTGAGCTAAAGGATGGCTCACTCAAAGCACAAACAAGAACAGAGCCCAAAAGAACAACTGCTTCCTCAGTCCCAAATAATCAGAGTTTTCAATTCATGCTAACGCTGTTGTGTGAAGGTTAAACAGTGTGTTAGGAACTAAAGGGAGGTGGTAAAGCTTCACCCCACTAAGAACGGCCAGGACTTTGAATCTCCCCCTCCACTTCCAATCATTATTCCCTGCCCTCACACTGACACTTCACTGTTGTCCAAGACCAGCCTTTGCCATGGTAAATAAAGGAAGGATTTGTGCACATCTTGCCAGCTTCCTCCACCTGTTTTGGGAAGGTCCAGTTCTATTTAATCCCTTTAAACCTGCACCAAAACTCTGGGTTTCCACGTTTTCCTCTGGTGTGTTACATTATATTTCTCACCTACCAACCTGCAGCTCAGGATAGACTTCTGTTCCTCACCAATGTAAGACTAACTCTTAAATGTGCTCAAGTGGAAATGCCTTTTGGATACTCCAGAGACATTCTTGGGGACCGATTACCTCTAGAGCATCCACTTTACTAAGGGGATCACCACAATAAAGGAATAAAAAGCCTTTGGCATCATGTACTAGACCTATAAACACTCTTGACATAAGCCATACTAAGCTAAAAGAAAACAGATTTTTTTTCAGTTGCTAATTATTTGATTCATTTCTATGAACACATAAAACAACGGAAGAAAAAGCACAAATGCTTCACAATTTTCTTGCTATAAAAGTGGAATATTTATCCTTTTGGTTTTTTATCCTTTATGATTCTAGTAACTCAAACTACATCCTTTCTGCTGAAGAAGTTCATGACAGGTGCTCATTTGAGACAGGTAGAAATATCTGAAAACAAAGGTGTTTGGCAGCAATAGGATCAGAACCTGAATCGAGCTGGGCTTGGCTTTCAATTCATTTCATCAATATACTGTAAAGCATCTCAGATGTCCATGAGGATAAACCATCATAGGAGAAACAAATTTGAACAAGATCATACAAATATTTGGGTAGAATCTATGCCTACTTAAATATACTCTGCCATTTACCCAATAAAATGCAATTATAAAAGCAACAAATTTACCTGATTTATGAAATATTTACATCTCATTTTAGGACCAAACCCAAATACAATCATTAACTATAAAAACAAGGGGTAGGAAACTGCCATTGTTTTGTCATGCTTGCATTTGTTGACAGTGGTTTCACTTAATAGAATCATGTGGCCAAGGAAGAGGAGGAGAGACTGTTTTGGGATCTGATTTTTTGTTTGTTTGCTTTGGGGTTTTTCAAGATCACAGATAGTGATGGGAGAAAAAGTTAACAGCAACCAACAAGAGATTTCACCAAGAACTCAAACCAACGAAAACTGAAACCTGTTTTGATTGGAAATGAGGAAAAGGAAGTGTGTGTTCAGATCCAGATCTAAATTGGGTTTAGTCAGTGGTTTGGTTTCATGACCAAACCATGGCTGGGGTTCTCATACAGACCCGATGGTGATGAAACCACCTAAACTTGAATCACGTAACATGAAATCTTGTAACCTGTTGTCTTGAGACTTTGGTCCCCAAGACTGGAAATCTCTTTATAGTTATGGCTGGTTGACTGAAACCACTGTTTTCTATGTTTCTTTTGGGATGGATTCTTGAAATTCCTTTTCCTCAGTCACTGTTTCTCATGATCAGAGAATCACAGAATCATCAAGGCTGGAAGAGACTGAAGACCATCCTTTGCAACCATCAACCCAGCACCATCACTGCAATGTGAAGAACTCTACACAAAAAACCTGCCCTTTGCAGTTGATATTCAAAACTCTTTCACTGAACTTTAATCATTTTGGTCCACATGCAAAAGAAACGCTTTTAGCTTGCACTGCTACATAGCAGAACCCAAGATCCCACGGAACACAAGGAAAGCAACTAGCAGAGCACTGACCCTGAGCTTCAGGGAAACAGCTGATGTCTGGCATAGGGAACTGGTGGGGGGCATCCTGTGGGCAATGGCTCTGAGAGACCGTTTTCATGGCCAAATTCTTCTCATCACAAGAGAACTCCAGCCCTGTGCTCAGGGGAACAAGTTTGCACATCCAGAGACCAGCTTGGCTAAACTGGGAAATCCTGACAGTCAAAGAGAAATCGGAGATCTTTTAAGAAATTCTGACTTTTTTAAGTCTATGCTGCCAGAAGGGAGGGAAGGCAATAGCACCAAGACCACTGGCAGCGTAACAGGGACACTCTCTTACCACTGATGAAAAGTCAAGAGATCAAGGGAGGTCCCCAATGGCTGGCAAATGTTTGACTCATCTGCAAAAAGAGTAACTAATGGAGATGATCTTAAATCCTTGATGCAGAAGGCCCTTTACTGCAACACTTTACAGGACTCTCTAGGGCAATTCTGCTTCCCAGTTCATATTTATTGTTCATGCTACAGAGCTCTCCTGGCTGCTCTGATGCATAACAGTGGCGACATCAATTTAAAAAGGGGACAAAATCTACCACCAAGACCAGGAGTGTGAGTGAAGGCTGTTCTCAGATCAGATGGTACAAGTCTGCACTGCACCCACTGCCTGTTAATTCAGTATTCATAGGCCACAATAACAGTGTAGTCCCACACTCCAAATTATTTCTATAAATGGAAACAGTTATGCTGGCAATTGTTGTCTTTGGGTCAAGCTAAGATGTGAAAAGATGTGTTTGAAGCAAAATTCACCCTTTTGCTAAAAAATAAACTCTGCCTTTGCAATAGATCCAGCTCTTTTTTCCCCCCACTCCATGTATGTATATATACATAATATATTTATGTATATATGTATTTATATACACGCTCCCTCACCATATAAGGTCTTGGTAAATACAAACTGGATTTGACTCGGAAGGGAAAGAGACAGTTTGATTTTAATAGGCCAAGCACATTTTATCATACAAAATGAAAGACCAAAAAAAAATCTCCAGCTAAGACCATGTAAGGTATGTATCAACCAGTTCTGAAAAAGGTTCCCACTGGAATTACTCCAGACTAAAACAATGAGTCATCCCCTAAGGAATCCTGTCCTCACATGAAATATATAAATCATTGTCCATTTTGGAAGGATTATGCCAATAGCACATATCATTAAAATGTTATTCCTTTTAATAGTGCTAAGACAAAATCCAGCATTTGTTCCATAGATCCTGATTTGCAGCGTTACCAGGATTCTCACCACAGTCCCCCAGGGATGGAGTCACAAGGACATATAGTTCTTGAACAGCCAATGTATGTTCCCATATGCCTCTGCAAATCTGGGCAAATGCAAACAGAATCCCAGCTTTCAGAAGGTTTCCTCCCTTTTTTCCTTTTTAATTCCATGAGACAGAAAGGCTCTGTGAGGTGGTTGTGGCAGAACAGAAAGGAACAGAATATCCTAATGTGATGCCCAAAAATCTCAGTGTTTGACTTACAACATAAGCAGCTTCATCACTTCTGAAATTAGAACACTGTGTCTGTTTTATAGTCTGATGTAGAAATTACTGAACAGCTATTTGCTGGGGAACAAAAAAAAAAACAAACAAAAAAACCCAAACAAACTACATGCTAGCTAAAGTGAAAACAACTCTGTAGCTAAAAGAAAGAATAAGATTAATGGCGGAAAAGGATAAATAGAATGAGCTCGTTACGTGACTTTCCCAAAGAAAAGGGTTTACTTCCTATAAAATGTTTCCTATTAGAAATTTAGAATGACAAACAATTTTGAGGGCCTGATTTTGAAAAAAAGACCTGACATGTGACACTGAAATGCCACACAGATAAATCAACTCATACTCTTACATATCTTTTGTTTCTCACAACCCCCTAAACACTCCACTCCAAGTCTCACTGAAGTCCTCATTGTACAAATATATGCACCCACTAAAGCTGTCTCTTAACTCCAGCTGGAATGACTGGTCCCCAACTTCCAAGGCAGGAGAAATAAAGGGATTCTCCGTTTTCAAAAGGAAACCCACTAATCTACATAGTTAATGAAGACAACTTTATAATTTCTTTTCTTTAGGGCTTTTTTCCCTGGGAGTATTTCCTTCACTGCCAAGAGTTCACAAAGCAGCTTCACAAAAGGAGCACCATTTTATTTTGCACCCTGTAGAGACAGTGACCATTAGTCACAGTCACAATCATGTTTATACCACTCCTCAGGCATCTGGGACATGAAAGGAGCAAATTGGTGAGCACCAACAACACTGCTTAGTCACTATTACTTCATTCTGGCCCACTCTTGACCAGTTACTCCATTCTTTGGGAATGTGTGGTTTAGGTGCTTAGCTCAGCACTTCAAAGGTCTTCTACTAACTGAGAACTTCCCACAAAGCTGAAGAAACAGTCTCTCTCTCTCTCTCTCTGGGCAAGTCTGTAACATTAAACACACAAGGTACAACTCAGTGTAACAGAGGCATTTGCCTTTGTTATGAATAAACACAAATGTACAATTAAAACAATCATGGAAAAGGTTCCATGGGATCTATTTTTTAAGTTACCAGACAAACATTACAGACACGCAACACAGGAACAGATAACTTTTTTTCAGGATAATCAATTTTGTTTTATTGTCCCAAACCAAGCTATAATTCTATGGTACCTTCAGGAATATAAAACAGATCATGGGACTCAGGGGTGAAAAAAGCTTAGTAGTGAGCTTAGCAGTCAAACCAACCACTCCTCATCAACCCAAATGTAGTTACATCTCTACGAATGACCACTTTTTTCTGATATGTCTTAACTTATCCATACTGATACTATTGCTTCCCTTAGGAGAACATGCCATAGGCTAACAGCTGTCACCACCAGGAGCTTTTGCCTGATGTACAGCCTAAAAATGCCTTTTTGCTCAGTTTTCCCCCACCGGTTCTAGTCAAAGCTGCTCTGTCTCAGGTGCAATACTCGCAGCTTGCATTCATTGCTCCTTGTGGGCAGCTCACCTGGGCATCACTTCATGCTCACACGAGAGCTGACAAGGATCAGAACACAGCAAAGCTCAGCAGTGTAGGAAAAGATTAGGATTGCTCCAGCCCTCCTTTCAGACCTGCTAGACACTTGACTACAAGCTCTACTGGTAGCACAACATTTTGTAAAGCAAGTAATCTGGATCACCAGTGCTGGGGAAGACAAATATTTATCTTCCTGGATAATGGTCATATAAAATCCTCAACCGAGTATTTACTTTTTCCAAACCCTTATGATGTTTCCTATATCTAGACTCATAATACACAGAAAAAAGATAAAGAGAGAACACAACTGATTTTAAAGTTAACCGTGAGCTATCCTCACACATCAATGACTTTGGGGTCAGCAATCATAAAATTAGTCATTTTTGCAGTATTTCTACATTTTTCTTAGGCACTGTGTTATAACTAATGAAGTTCGAAAGGTAATGACCTGAACTATTGTTCTGATATTTATTCCTGTTTATAGAAAATTCAATAAGCATAAAGTTAGGAGTTAAAACACAGCTTCATATACACTGTAGAAAATAACTCAGATATATTTTGGTGCTGGACTAACAAATAAAAAAAATTAAAAATCAAAGACTGGATGAGCAGCTTGACTGAGTCATTATAACAGTTCCCTCGGGCAAGTCGCTAAGGACAGGATCCACAACCACTGAAATCAATTAAAAGATTCCCACTAATGTCTGTAGGCTGTGGATGAGACCTCCAAAAAAAAAAAATAAAACAAGACCTGTGTCTCTTGGTTTTCATCCATAAAGTGGAGATAACATGTTGCTACCCAAGCACTGCAAGGACAATTGCTGGGTTAACAAAATGGTGGGAACCACATCTGTATCTACATGTGCAAATTCCTCAAAGTGTGGAAACGGAAAGATCCACACAGTTGAAAGTTAGAAAGAATTTATCATTATACACTTCCATTACGATGCAAAACTGGACAAAGTTTGTCATCAGGTCGGGAATACATGACTCACATGGGTACCAAGGGCTCTTATTTATGTTCCAGTCTGCATCAAACCATCGTTTGCACAAACAATGTTCAACTTCCTTTCTCTTCTTTTGTAGATGATTTAATTTTTGAGCCCTCCCTTCCTCCTCCCATTCCCCCAGCAAGAAGCTGGCAAGGGATGTGGAGCACCTGGGTTAGAAATGACAGCTGGTGGGGGAGACAGCATCAAGCTCTTTACTGGCTTTTACTTTGGTCTTCTGGGAATGAACCAAAATCAGATTTCTTCACAACAATCACCCCACCTTTTGCCCTTCAATAAACTTCAGAAGGGATGATGAGCCAACTCCTCTTTGGGCAAATCAGAAGGGGTTTTCATAGCCCATATACAAGACTTGCTTGGAAAACAGGATCTCTGCTCTGTGGGAAATTCCAAGATCCCAAAACATGCTTTGTGCTCTGACTTGGAAGAAGTAAAACTTTTTTTTAGTATGAAGGTTTTCCTCCAAAAAAATTCTCTTAAAAACCACTAAAAACTAAATATAATGTTACTTGGAATTAGATCATGCTATAGACAATAGAATACTCAATACTCTAATACTTAATGAGCAATAAATGTTATCAATACCACATAATACTAAACATTGCAACAAAGACAACAAACAAAATTTTAAAAATAATTAAAAATAAAATCCTGTGTGAAAAGAGGTAAAAATGTACCTCTCAAACAAGCCCAGGTAGCACATTGTGTGAATACAGGTGCTGTTTGCCATAGGAAAGACACTTTGGTACCTCTCTGCGTCACTTCTTTCGGGAGTGCACAGAACACCAGTAGTGTCATCGAACAATGCTATTTTTACAAGACATTTAATACACACTTGGGCATGTATTCATGTAGGATTCATTATGGGAAACCCTGAGATCTGTAATGATCTCCACTATTTAGGCAGTGGCCCTCCAGCTTTATATTGCTCCATGTGTAGCACCAAGTGCTGGATAGAGCAGGTTTTATTTCCCTTTCAGTAAAGGCTATCTTATCAGGTTATTGACACTTCAGCTAAAAGGCTGTAAATATATTTTGATTTTTTTTTTCTTTGAATGGGAAACATCCCACGCCTGTACTTAAGCCCCACACCTTAGTCCTTTGTTGGGAAAAGGACAGACAATGAGCTCTCTATGAGAGAGGGCTGCGTAATGTTAACATGGTCAAACCTCCTTGTGCAAGCACGGGAATATCAAAGGCAGGCAAGGAGCAGCTGGAACCTTGGAGACAGACTCCTTTTCACAGACATTTGACTAATCTGATGATGTATCTCAGCACTATGTGCACTGGAGCAATGAACTTGCCTCTACAAGCAGTAACCTTTTGCCTGTCAACAGGGTTTACCTGAAGGAAGCAGCACCTTGGGTTTGTTCAGCACGGCTTCCCACCAGCCTCAGTTATGTTAGGAATACTCTGTAATGCAAGAGACTAATGCTGGTGCAGGAGGCTGATTTCATCTGCACATATGCCCTCCTCAACTGAAACGGGATAGCAGGGGCAAAAGAAAGGAGCAAACTCAACCAAAATGCCCTAAATATACAACACTATGTTCCTGATGTATCAGCAGACAAGACAGACACAGAAAAGTAAATGGAAACTGCAGCAAAGAGATAATTGGGGCATTCACCTAAAGGAATCTCTGTGGAAGGGAATAAACACACAAGTGTGAAGTGCTGCTTCGGGCATGTGGACTCATGTTTGCAGGCTGGGATGTAAACAGACAACTCTGCAGGCCAGATCCCAGTCTCTTTGCAGTTACCAGAAGATTTATACTCAACTCAATCAAATTTGGATCAAATCCTAGATGATATAAACATGGCTCCTTCTGGCTGCACAAACCCACTCTGCTGGTTTTGCTGTTGGTCCCTGTGAGGATCAAAGGGTTGCATTCCTGGGTGCTGAGGATGGAGGAGATGGTACCTGGTTGTTCTTTTCTGTGATCCTCCCTCCCTCCACGGATGACCCCCATCACTGAATGCTACAAACCTGATCGGGGCCTTTTTCCTGTTCTCTCCTACAACCCTGTTCGTTATTTATGCCGACACACAAGTGATCCCGACTTCCCAGGAATTGTCCGTCATTCCATTACACAATTACTTCTTAGATTCTCCATATCTCAAACTGCTTCTCCAAAAGGAATTGCTTAGGAGCCAGGGATTATTTACTGGCAACCATGAGTATGTCAAATCCTCCAGATGTTTGTTATTACTACTACTTTCCAGGGTTGTCAGCCAATAGCTCTGTTTGTGGCTCGCCCTTCACCAGGACATCAGATAACTGCAGCTTAGAGTCCTGTATTTAGCACTGTCCACCCTTTGATCCACAATTCATCTTGCTTTCTGCTAGGCTGTAAAATGTTGCAGTGTTAGTCCATGAAACTCGTCTCACCGCTCTGTTGGTATTGAAATACCTTGTTTATCAGCCATTACAGCCTGCTAAACTTGACTGATTCTGAATTTGGCCTTGTAACTGGCTGACACTGCTGTAGCAGTGTGTATTATTGGCAGATAATACAAGGAATATTTCAAATGGTACAAGCTTCATCTGTCCTTCGACGCCTGAGATAACCTCTGTACTGGGAAAAGTGAACTTTGCAACAGGACAGAGGTAGACGGTGCTCTTGAACAATTTCATTCTGCTTCTTCCAGCACATTTTCTCTCCCTCCTCAATAAACAGCTTTTTTGCTCTTCTTGGACCTCAGCTTTTTAACTGGAAATAGCTCCAGAAATATACTCTTCAAATAACTGGAATAAATCAGCTGAGGCCCCCTGGGCTTCCAGATAAAACTCCAGGCACACAAGTCCTATTAAAATCAAACTTGTCCTGAAGTCCAAAGAACAGAATTGAGTCTGTTCCTCTTCCAGGCAACATCCCAAAGAGAGAAAGAGCCGAAGGAGGGACCAAGCACAGAATTGGGAAAACCAATTCCTCCCGCAGCAGCAGCTGCCTGCTGCAGAGGATGTGTGCCAGGTACTGGGTGGAGATAAAGCAGGAGATGAATGGACAGTCTCCTGGGGATTTCTACCAGCTGCCTGCGACTCAGAACTGATCTAACCTGTGCCATGGGTGGGGCAGGGCATCAGGAAACCATAATCGCCTCCCAGCTGTTCCTTCCTTCCTCCACCCATGCTCATCGCTGCGGAAGCCAAGCACGGAGGAGGGTTTTGGCAGGATAACACTAATGTGCCAATGGCAGAACATGTGTTTAGCTCATCTAATTCCTCTGTGGATGCAAGGATCGACATGCCTGTGCTCCGCGCCTGACTCCTCATAAAGGAGAACTAGAACGTTGGCTCATATAAAACAAGCTGAGAGAGGGAAGGAGCAAACAAGGGGTTTGCTTGCAGTGTTTTTGTGGATGGAAGTCGGTTCTGTTTTGTTTTTGCTGTGGGAAAATTCCCGCTGCAATAACAACTTTCATTTTTATGGATCCCTCATGCCTAACAAATTGAGAGACTATTTATTTAAGCATCACTTCACCCACCACGGAAACGGAGCCATCTCCCGGGTAAAACACAGTGTCCCAAAACTTCTGATCAGCTTGTAACAGCAAATGGATAGAGTTCCAAAGGTGTCTGGAGCACACCAAAGTACCAGTTCAGGCTCTCACCAGCATCCAAAGTCAGGCAGGGTTCCTGTTGATATCCACTAGGTTTCAGAAAGGATTAAAATTCATGCTGAAGTCCAAGTAGCTAACTGCCTGGGAAGTTCAGCCTGAGAAAAAATTCACTCGAGACAAGCAACAATCATCACTATGCTAGAACCTGACTTGGCACTCCACTATCAACAACCATCATCTTGAAAACAGTGCCAGAAAATCTATTTTTCCCCCCAAGAGAGTAAGTTCTTTCAACTCACCAAATGGATACAATTTATTCTACTGAAGTAGTCCCAAAGTCACATTAAATCATGAAAAAGGATTAGAAGGACACAGAATTACTTCATTAGTATTCTTGCATGATGTTCGCGTCCTCTAAAACTTCCACAATAACTCCTGATGCATCACTGTTAAGCTTTTAGGCCTTTTAAACACTACCCAAAATAGTATGGCTGTAAAATTCATAGGTACAACCATCAATTTGCAAAACATGTTCATCTTTCCAACGTTCTGACAAAGTTTAAATATCAGAGGTTAATTCTGAGCTTAAAAACCATCTGTGTTAGAGACCATGACTCATGTGTGACTGAAGTTTAGATCTGTATTCAAAACAATAAAAAACGCCTTATCTACAGACCTCAAATCACTAAAATTTCTCCCTCCTTTTGCCCAAAACAGTCAAAATTAATAACTTCTTGACTTGATTTCATAACTGTCTTACCCATAAATCTCTGAAAATGGTTGCTGATTGGCAGTATAATGTTAGAAAACTATTAGAGATGTAAGGAGCTTTAAATCTATGCATCACAGACCTTACTGAAATGAGTTCTCTTAAGCTCCGCTAGTGCTCCTGACCTTAAAAGTCTCAAAAACCCCAAGCCTCAAGATCCCTCAGTTAATATATGTTTAACTATTTTTTAATCTCCTTCTGTGTTTTACCTCTTCAGATGTAAAGCTTTTCCCTAAAACTGAGATTCTTTGGTTAAAGTAGCACATGCCAGGTTAGGAAATCAGGACATAAGAGCTACAGCATTCTCAATAAAAGTGGAGACTATATTTTTCTACTCCTACCTTTTTTTTTTTTTTTTTTTTTTTTTACAAGAAATAATAAAACTGCTAGTTACAAAAAAACTAGAATACACTTTTCCTAATGTCCATCTTCCCGGGAAGAATCATGAAGTAGAGAGAGAGTAGCACAACATTGCAGCATGAATTCTCCACAGACTCCCTCACAGGCTGGCTGAAACATTTCTTATTGCCAAAGTGATGTCAAGCATGGGCAAGAAACCCAAAAGGCTCCAACCTATCCAAGTTTGAACACTTGCACTGAAATGGCTCTGAAATATTCACTGTAAGTCCCTTTCCCCAATGAAAAGCAGGGAGGAACACTTCAGTTTCCAAGAGAGAAAAAGAGGGAACAAATCACACCCTTCCAGTCTGTAATGGAAAGAGAATTGCGATGTGTAGCCTTCCCTTCTCCTCCATCGGTGACTAACAAAGGACCCAAGACACCTCTCCCCTGCTGAGAGGGGAGGGAGACATCCCAGGACAAGCCTCATGGTCATTAATTGGAAGGGGGGAAAGGTTTCAGCCAAACCAAAATGAAACTAAGTAAAGTTTTCCAACAGCCAAAAATCAAGTTCATGTGTTCCATTAGTAAAGAAGAAAACTGGTGCTGGAGAATAACAGACTGGGTTTTCCAAAGCTTTCTCCACAGGGAAGGGACCTGGGTCACAGAAAAGGCTAAAGAAAGCTGGATTTCTGGCAAGAGAGCAGCTGAGCAGGAGGGAAAAGTACTAAAACCTTGAGGTGGACTGCTCTACTGGGTTTTCCAGGCTGTGTTAATGCTACATTTCTATGATTCTGGATTGCTTGATGTACAGAACAGCCTTACTTACACAGCCTTTGTGAGGACGGAGTCTTTTGTAAATGTGGGGCATTGAGTCCATGTACAGTTGGGTTCCCAGGAAAAGTCAGTCAATGGGCTTTTTAAGTTCTTGAGATGAAGACACACAAGTAATTCTAAAAATGACATCACAGAGTTTAGAAATTTTAAGTTAGCTTAAGTTGAATTCAGCCCCATCTCTAACAAAAAGAACACACAAAGTGAGAAGTCAGCACATGCCTCTATCAAAGAAACTTTCAAATAAATTGAAACTCTGCTGTGCTAACTATACCCATCCAGCAATAATAGTTCCACAAAAAATGAAGAGGAGGATTTACTCAAAAACACCAGACATGGGCAAAACACGTGCCACGTGTGACCAGGTATAACACTTCCATGGCTGCGTGCAGGAGGAAAACCTACCCTACGTATGCAACTCTGACACTGGGGAATAACGTGATCACTTTTACTGAACAGCAATAAAACCTGATGGCTTCTCACACCCCTTTGTATCCCACAGCCATCACTTCCTGACAGACCTTCAAATTCTCCAGCTCAGTGTAAAAAACTGTTCCTTGCATCTCCGAGTTAAACGCAGCCTGAAGCCTCGCTATTAGCATTTCATTTCATCTGTAACACTCCGACATTCTCAAACATAGTTTTAAAGAACTCTTAATTTATACTTCATCTGCTTACTTAGCAGTAAGGTGAGCACATGAAATCATCAGCACCTTGTATTTTGCCGAGCACAATCCATAGCTTAGTTTTAGGATTATTAAGGAGCGTGATGTCTATCACCATGCCTAACACCACAGACTGAGCCAGGAACCTTGAACCATGAATCACTGCAGCCTATGCTGAATCCAAGTGCTGTACTTGGGGTTTCTATCAGCCTTTGCCTCCTTCATTGGCCTCTCCGAGAATCAGATGTGGCCTCTCCTCGCTGAATTCAGCCTTGGGTTTTTAAGCTGCCCAAGGCAACATTTTTTTCCTTGGCAGCATTCATAAGGTCTCAGAGCATTTTATGGAAACATGTTCTGTTCAGCACCTCCACACGAGCAAAATGTGTCACAGATAAAGTGACTGTCTGAGAACAAGCATTGCGACTGAACTCGGGTATTCTGAAAAGGATAGGGACAGCTCAGACATGTATGACTGACAGCTGCCTTCTAAAATGCTATAATTGATCCAGGCCTTTGAGTTTAGAATCAAGTAGCTTAAACTGATTCACTAAAAATATGAAGTCATTCATTAACCTAAGTAAAATAAACCCATGGTTTCAATAAGGCACATAAGAAACATATATATATATTTCAAGAGAACCATCCATTTCCTTGCTTGTTGCTCTCAGAGAGAAGCCAAAGCACTCAATGCAGAACTCAATGAGACTGTCATTATTCTTACAGCAATTACTGTTGCTCATGTCAATGTTCTAGATCAGCTGTGGAGCACAAGTTGAAGGCAGCTGGGGATGCTGCACCCAGTCTTGGGTCATTGAGAGAGCTTCAGCTCCATGCATTTGGCTTGTTGTTAACTCTGACAACTGCCAATTTTTATACAATTTTTCTGTTGCTGTGTTATGCACACCCTCTTATGAGTTGCATGGATTCTGCCTATAAATGCTGGATGCAAAGGAACTCATTCATACGAAATAAGAGCAAAGCTCATCATGCACAAATTCAATTTAAGCAAGTTCCAGAGGTATCTATACTTTGGACTCAAGGTCTATTTTAAAATTGCATCAAATATGAATTTGAATGAAAAAAGGGAGAGAAAGTGAGGTAAGAATAACAACTGTTATATCAATATCTTTTCTTTCTAACTTTGGCTGTCATGGCATGTTTTTTCCCCTTTGAGGTTATTTTATATTGCCAGGCTGTCCCAAGTATGAATTCCAGTCAATTATGGCACCAGGGTCCAATTTCTCCCATCCTGGTTCTATTTTATCAAGCCAGTAACTTTTCTGAATGGCACATTTTCATGGCCAAAGACTGAAAGAAAAGCATCAGGTGCAAATGCACCCTGGAGAGCAGAGGGGACAAGACTGAACAAGGCATTTTGGATTACGTGTTTTTGGATATCTCTGTTGCCCAACCCATGTTACCACTTGAACCCTTGGTGTGATCACAGTCCATGCTAACACAGCTATGCAGCTGATGCCAAAGGCCCTCCAGGTCAACAGGTGTGTAAGTGCTATCAAAAGACTTCCAAGCTTTGTTTAGTTACAGCTTTTCCATTTGTGTGTTTTCTGTTGGAACAAAACCTGCTTAAGTTACAAAAAAAAAAAAAAATGGTGCACGTTTAGTTGTGCCAAACATTTGGCAGAAACTTGAATTTTGTACACTGTAAGAGCAGCAGATAAGTTGATCCAGTTGTGAGCATTTCCCTGTTTCACTTGTTCATGGTGTATTTAGTAAATAATGTGATGTTAGTGCCTGTTGGAAGGCAAAGGGTCTGTGCAGTGTTACAGCCCTGTAACGCATCTGAAGGGCTGGAGTTGCAGCATAAAAGAGAGGCACACACAAGCTTCACCGGCAAAGCATGCATTTCAAATAAAGCCCCAGCACTCCAAAACAGACAGTCTCTCCCTTCTCAGTCTGAGTAATGTCTGCCTTCTATTCAGTAGAACTGCTCACAATGGAAGTAACAAAGACATGCCAGATAAAAAACATCACACTGCAAGATCCCTGTGCACTGCAGAAAACCCTGTAATTGCTTACTGAGATATTTCCCTCAAATAGAGGGGAATAGAGAAGGGATGCCTCATGTTAAAAACAGGGAAGGGCAGAAAATGAAAACTATTTATGTCCACATTCCTACCTTTCAAAGTTTTAGCCTGATCAAAATCTGATTGGTGTGGTTTTTGCTACAGAGTTTGTATGGGGTTTCCCTGGCTTGAGTCTTGTAAAGATCAGTTCACATTCATACCAAAAAAGTGCCAAAGTGGGCAGAAAGGACTTGCCAGCAGGTTCCAGCCAGGAAAAAAAGCTTGTCCACAGGAAAGGCCTGGAAGACAGGCTGCAGCGATGGGGACACATCAACTCCAACTCATGTTAGAAGCAGCCACAGATACTGGATAGTAGAAGACAGGTGTGCAAACGAAGACACTGAATTGACCAGATTTCTCATGGCCATTCACCATATTATTCATCATTATACATCCTTATTAGAGAACTTATTCAATCATTTAAACCACCTTGATTTCCTTTGGCTTTACATTAGTTTTGTGTTTATGCACCTCACAAATAATGATTCATCCTAAACTTCTTGCTCAGATCAATATTCATTTTTCTTTTCAGAGTAACTATCATTCATTTTTCTATTTCATTTTATAGTGGATCATTATTTAGAAAGCATTAATAAAATCAAAGACAGCCTACTAAAATCATACAGTAAAAATCAGAAGGCATTGGCTGCAAATAATTCATTTATTAAAAATAAATCCATTGAACTATTTGGCAAGCACTTCCACATTAAATTCACATTTATATTAATTCTGTTGATGAATGATCTAAAGAGTGTGAAAAGTTTCATCAAAAGTGTTAGCTAACAGCACTCATTATATAAATTTAAACAACAGAGGAAGACGGAAGAGAAATAAAACTAACACAGTGTATTACCAGAGAGTAATAACCTGCCTAGAGATTCTCCAGTCACTTCTTGACCAAAGTTTGATGCATTTCTGAAGCTGATATTTTAGCTCAAATGTGAGGTTACAGCCCCATTCTAAACCATCAGAAATTTGATCTCTGCACTGCGCTCAGAGCTGAGATCAGAACAGCCCCAAATCTCCTCTGTGCCATTCAAACCTATCAATCTTTGGATAACATCACCTTTGAGCAATAAATCAGGCCTGGCGCTCTTAACTGGCAGCTTTCAGCAATCCCACATTCTCTGCAGACACACTCCTGCCAAATAAAATCAAAAAATACCTGTGGCACTCCGCTCTTTCAGGCCGTCACTGAGTGTGTAGCATCACACACCCTCACATTCATCCATCCCTTCCAGCATTTGGGAAACTCAGTTTACAGCTGGTTCTGGTGGGGGCAACTGGTGAGGAGAGGGGGGTTTTCCTAACCCTCTGTGCTACCAGTGGGGCTGAGAGCACCAAGTATTACCTCAAATGGGACAGTTGAGAGCATGAACAGAACTTAGGCCTATTTTTGAAAGCACAGCTTCTTTATTCCTTGAGCTGACACATCTACACGTACACAAACTTGTAATACAAATCCAGAACGCAAGTCCCTGGGGGAGTTAAGGCTAGACAAGTGTGAATTCCTGGTTTTTGTGTTTCTGTTGTGGCAGCACAGAGATCCATCCAAGGTCAGTGCTCTGCTGCAAAAGACACCAGGTTAGCACACATTATGGAAAAATTTACAGCATCAATAGAGAAGATTGATCAAAAGGAAGAACATTGGGAAGTGGTTTGGAGTTCACAGAGCAGGTAAAGCCAAAAGATGAAATGTAAGACAAGGGGAGTGCCCTGTGTCCACGAAAGACAACTGATGTTATCTGGTTGTTTGTCAATAAAATCACCTCTAGAAAAACAACCTCCAAGTATTATCTGCTAACAGGAAGCTCATTGGAGCTCTGCTAACAGGACACCATTAGACCAAGCAAAATCCTGGATAGAAAGAAATTACCTCAAAAACTCCCTGCTAAACACATATAAGACCCAAAACAAAAGAAGAAGTGCCCTCAGCACAAACTGACTGCCTCAAGATTTGTGACAGAACTCAAAACCATCCCTGTTCTTTCTAACCTCAGAAAATACAGAGAATGTGATCTGTCCCAGCAATTGTTCAGCTGAAAGATGGTTACATTACACAGTGAGTTGTAATTGTTTTTATAGGGCAATCATGGAATTTAAAAGTAGAAGCTATTTGTACAGTGATTCTATTACGTCCTTGCACACTGGGAGAACTTAAGGTAAGAATTATTTGTAGCGGCAGTAATTTTTTAACAGTGGGTCCAGTCGTGTGAGTCCAGATTTCTTGGGAAATGTATTGATATTTTCACATAAATGACTGACCCTCATCCAACTTTGAGGCAAACTAAAATAGAGCTTCAGTAACATTTTCCCTAATTTGGTGCTTTCATGTAAAATAAGATACTACGCCATGGCTTCTCCTTTGTGTATTTTGGTTATTTTAAAACAGAGAAAAGTCAGTAGTGTTGAAACCTCACCAGAAATTCAGTTTCACACGAGTCCTCCCCCAGCAGAACTGCTGTGCTGACAGCGATGTGTTCAAGCCCCCAGGATATGGCCCCCAGGAAGAAATGCACCTCACCCAAAGGCTGACAGCAAGAACATACCCTCTGACTCCAGGGAGCTCAGGATTAGGACTCAAATGATTAGTGACCTGGGGCAAAAGTAGCAAACTATTTAATATCACTTCTTTGGGCACTCAAATTATTATGTTAAAATCCATTTTATCATTGGCAAAGTCAATCAGGTTATAAGCTCCAGCAGATGTTTTAATGTGTCTCTGGCATTAGGCTTCGGGCGCAGCAAATGGAACATTTTAAGTTTCACAGAGTTGCATTTCTGTGAGGTTAAAATAAACCAAATCATTTCTCCCACAGCAGTTTTAGCCACTGTCACCACAACGAAGTTTACTTTGTCACACATGATAAAAGCCTGCCATTCCTGATGACACTGAACCTGAGCAGAGTGGAAAACTAAGGAAAAAGGGAGGCGAAGGGAGCAGACTGCCTTCTAGCTCACCGTCTCTTTGCAAACTGAGCTTTTTAAGGTTTGCCCACCCGTAGAACAAGCCTTATGACTTTGTTGCACTTGGAGCCCGGCAGCCAGTCCGTTGTGTGGCTTTGGGCCACTTCCACTCTGCCCGATAGCACTGCTCTGCTCAGTCACTTCCAAACGCACTTGGATACACTACACACATGAGCTAATGCACATATGTATTTATGCACTACATGCTCTGGAATTAAAAGGACAGCAGGCAGTGTGGGAAAAACAGGCTGAAGAGAGGGGGAAAAAAAAAAAGGAAAAAAAGAAAAAGGGACTCTACGGTTCCCATAACTCACGAGAGCATATTGTTCAGCAAAGGCACACGCCAGTGCCTCTCAGGCCCTATCGCTGGGTGACAGAATTAGATTCTGATTCATGCTCTGCAGCTCTGTAATGCCAGCCAGAGATGAGAGCCTTCCATGGGAACGCTTCAGATGGTTCCCTCCTTATCAGCTCCAGAACAGCTGCCAGGCTTTAAGGTTGCTCGATAGAGAATTTAATTCTCAAGATTGTACATTAATTTTGAAATTCTTTCTTATCCAGCTGCTGTGATTTGAGACTGCATTCAATGCAGTCTAGCACAGGGCAAGCCTTTCCCATCCACACCCCTCCTTCCTGTCTACAAACTTCCTTCCTATAGATTTACCCAGACATCTTCAAGCTAAATTAACACCCTGTGCTCCTTTGACCAAGCACTAGCAAATAGGAAACCTGATTTTGACCTCACACTGGCTATCAGACAGAGGGATTTTAAGAATTATCCTGCATGCATAAAAATTTACTGTATTCATCAGCTTCTACCACAAAGTAAGAAATTTATTTTCACACTGCAGCAGTTCTTCTAAAATAATGATTTGCCACCCTATCAATTCATTGTCAGAGAGCTCACTAATGGCTATAAAATGGTTTCAAATCCCTCCACATATTACACAATTTCTGAGCAAATACCACCTTGGTTTATAATCCTCTGCTCTTTAATATTCATATATTTTGAAATTGCTCTTTATTATGGTCAAGAGCACTGCAGAATCAACCAAAGATTGAAACTTCTGGCAAGATGAAGTGGAACTGAGTTACAGTAGAAAAATTCCATATTAGGGTTCAATATGACCAGAACTCCTGGTTTGCTTCAGACAGTTCCAGGTTCCACAATTGTTTCCTGGAAGGATGTAGGCTGTGCATGCAGTAAAATGAACTCTGTGTGCAAGAGAAGCAGAATCCTCTCCTTCCCTTGATAAATTCATGAGTTTGGTATTCAGTTGGTGATCTCAAAGGGGCTCCTCTCCAGCAGGGGAGGTAACAGTGTGGGTATTGCCATTCCTCTGCTTTCCAAACTGCCTGGTTAGGGGCAGTTCAACAGATTAAGTCAAGCAGATAGATCAAATTAAATTATTCATAATCTTTAATCCTGAAACCAAAATAACAGCTTTGTTCCAAATCACTGAAACCAAGCCCTAAAGAAAAGGACAATGACAGAACCCGGAGTGGACCAGTGACATACCTGGCATGATCACACCATGACCAACGCAAGCACTTCAGAGGAAGGTGCAAGGTATTCCAGAGGAGACAAACATTGAAAAAGCATTGCAAGGGAGTCACATTCCTCTCTGTGGTGCCCCAAAAACCATTTGGCTTGTACCCTGACTTTATAAACACTGTTTTCTTTCATCCCTGCTCTTTTAATTGTGAACACTCAGCCTTAGAAATGGAACGCTGCCAAATTTCAGGCCTCTTAAGTATGAGGGGAACGAGAACCCCAAATTTATTAAGAACTGTACAAAAATAATGTCTTTTTTTCAGCTTGATGCTTTTCAACACTATTACCTCCCTCCTACCTCCTCCATCCTCTGTAACCTGACTCTTACTTCATGTTTTAATCTTAATAGCCATTCCCTCTTCTTCTGTCATTTCAATGCAAATAATGGAAGACAACCACCAGGTAATCAAGGGTAACCAAGAGAAAAAAAGGTCAAGGCAAAAAATATTAAACTTTGTGCAGTTTTATCCCATACATATTGATAACAAATTCCAGACCATGGTTACAAAGGGTGTCCTGGAAATGTAATGTAAGCTTGGGAGAAAAGACCTTTGTATACCCACATTTCAGTCAAAAGGTCTCAAATAATTGCTTGGATGGAAATAACCATTCTGCAGAAATAATGAGGTGGAAGCTGACGCTGATATGTACAGATTTCCCCTCCTATGTATCATATACATGTCAGTCCCCAGATTTTAGGGTCATAGTTCCAAAGAACAGCAAGTGGTAATAGTGTTGTCCAATCTTCTCCCTAGGAGAGGAAAGGGTTCTGATGACTTAAATTTGCTGTGGAAACATGATCTACCTGTTGATGACCTGGCTGCCCTTCAGCTTTTCCCCTGCTATGTAGACTATTCTTGTTACCTCCCAGCCCCAGATGGACTCACTTTTAATGAAGATTTTCTTTTTTTTCTTTTGGCCTGGTTTTCCTTTGGTTTCTATCAGTAAAGCCTAAGGAATATGTTAGGCTATCAATACCAAGGCTCATTTATTTTATTAGAGAAGATTCATAAGTTTTAAGTGCAAAATCTGTTTCAAACACAGACCATCACGCTTCAGAAGAATTACTTACATCTGTACCTTGCACTGCTTTCCATTCCCCCAAGAAAGCTGTGCATTTTAATTCCTTTCTTACTGTTATTTCTGTAGCAACAACAGTTTATGCCCTCAAACCCAGTGTAACAATTTGGATACTATTGGCATCAGCAGAGCTAAATATGCTTAGGAAAAGTTGTGTCACATATCAGAAACTGGGTTTGAAGCTGGATCCCTCAGGCCACCACTCCTTGTTTTATCCTTTTTTTTTTTCAGTTAGCACGACATGGAAAGGGTTTTTTTAATTATTATCAAATTTTCATATTTTTATTTGATTCCACTTAATTATTTGAAGCTTAGAGGCAAGTAATTAAATAGAAGTTAATCAGCTCTCAAAGACTCCCTTTTGTAGAAGGCAGACAAGTAAGACTGCCGTTTAGAAGAATGACTTTGTTTCTAACTTTCAGGTGGTTACAACAGGCCTGATTCCCATTTATATTTTACGTCACTGGCAAAATAAAGGGAAAATAAAATAAACATATTTACAATTGCATTCACATTAAGGGGTCTGATTCCACTCTCCCATGAATGGAATAATGGAGATGATTCCTTCAGTGGGGGCATTAGGGCCAGGCAGGTTCCACAATACTATGTGCCAGCTGCTGTGGTAATATTGCAAAGGCTCTGAAAGCATCAAAAGAAGCACAGGAGAGGATGTGAGGAGCTGTAAACCTGACGAACTGAAGCAAAACTGGGAGAGAACTTATTCCAAAACTGACTTTCCACACGCACTATTTGTGGAAGCTTCATCATTCCACACATTCTCTATTATTCCAGTACACTCCTGGTCTGTGCCACCTCTACAAAGCTCAAGATTGCTTTGAGTCATAGATGGAAACTTAGAGCCAGAATCTGATCTTGGCAGGCATTGTAGGTTCACTTGGTTGTGGAATAATCAAGCTTCATTTCTACGTTAGTCTAGATAAAACAGTGACCCATCACATCCAATTCCTTAGAAGAGTCTGCCTTGTCAGACTCGTTCTGTTTCCTTTTCCTCAACATCTGCAGTACCAGCACAGCCTGCTATTCTTCTCTGGCACTCAATAATAAAGACTTGTCTTACACAGAATGGGTCAGGTTGGAAGGGACCACAGTGGGTCATCCAACTTCCCTGCTCACGGAGGGTGATCCCAGAGCACATTGTACAGGTTTGTGCTCAGACAGTCTTGAGTACATCCAGTGAGGGAGACTCCACACGGCCTCTCTGAACAACCTGTTCCATTGCTCTGTCACTCACACAGTAAAGAAATTCCTCCTTGTACTCAGGTGGAATTTCCTGTGCATCAGTTTCTGCCCTTTGCCTCTTGTCCTGTTGCTGGACACCACTGCGAAGAGCCTGGTTCGATCCTTTCTACCCCCATTCCCTTCAGATACTGACAGACAGCAATGGGGTCCCCTCTCAGTCATCCCCCTTTCCTTCAGGTTATCGCCTGGATTTTTGCAGCCATACAGCTACAGCAGCCTGGACTAGGACTTTGGTAACACAAGAGTCACAGATCTCATTTTTCTGCCTAACACAACCGCAGAAACATCCTGTGATTCATGCTATAGATCTCTGAAATCCCTACCCGTTCCCAGGGCTTGGTGCTGTAAGAATGCAGAGAGTTGTTCTTTCCACAAATAGATGTTACAGGCATATTTGCTTAAACCCTTGAGGTTGACAATCAGCGATGCTTCTTCCCAGCCCAGCAGCTGCTTGGGAACTGCCAAATACTGCAAGTCCAGGAACCATCTCCCAAAGATTAGACATGCTGCTAACAAGGAGTGGGGATTGAATCTCCCCTAGTGAGTTGCGTGCTGCTGATCTTTCCCAATTAACAATTGCATAACGTGGGGGGAATTAGGGTCTAAATATCTTGGCAGGATGCTGTTTGGGAAAACCCTAGTGCTTGACTCTTACAGAGCTGTAAAATGTTTCCTGGCAATTAGAGGAAGAAGAGTATAACTAAATAACAGGCTTAGGCCAGCAGTAGAAAATACTTATACCACCTGTACTTACAATGAAGATAGGAGACGTTAGATTTCCTTTCCCAAGAAAAGAGAATGAGTTCCATTTAAAAGGGTGGATCTCAAAGAATTCCTCTGCCTTAAAATTAGTCTGAGCAGCTTAGCTTTGAAAGAACTTCTTCCCAGAAGAAGCGTGACAGAAAGGGGATTTCTGTGATCTTGTGTCCTTCAAGCAGCTTTTCAGGCCAATAAACAAACATGGCAACCAGCCATCGTGGGTGAAGCCAAGGAACACATGGTCTTTTTTTATATATATATATTTTTATGTTGTCAAATGTCACAACACAAAAATTCATGAGAAAATGCCTTGCAATTCCCAGGAAGCCTCTTTATTAATTAAAAGACATCGAGACATCAAAGTCTGCCCTAGGACATAAGGGACCTCCCTAAGCTGAGCAAGTGGGTGTGAAAAACACCTTCCCAGGAAACCCAAAAAGGCATCACAACATTTAAATATCTCAAATGGTGAGGGGACAAAACAAGAGGTATTCCTCTCTGCCTCTCAATACAACATGTAATTACACAACATATATTTAAGCAACTCATATGTATCTTGTGGGACTCCACCAGAAATGATTAGTGATGAACAACTTGACAGGATTCATAGCTGTCCCCAAAGAAAGGACCATGGCCCTCCAGTGCACAAGAGGGATAATTTCCTTAGCAAAAGCAAAGATGGAAAGTTCCTGCTAGGCTCCCTAATTTAGCATGATTAGAATATACTACCTGTTCTAAGATCCTGCTAATATATTGACAATTAGGTTTTCAACTAAAATTTAATTTCACTAAAACAAATTGTAAGTGATAGATTTATATTTCAAGGAGGACTTTCACATTCATTAAAATAGAATCTGGAAATCTAAAACACTGCAGTTACATTTGTGTCTCTCATTGTTTAGTATTGATTATCAAGACAGGAAACTACAGAAATCCCTCAAGGAGGTATAAAATTAGAGACTTAAATGTCCAGTACAGGTAACTGTTCCTGTTATGAGCCTCACCTCAGGTCAAAGCTGCTAATGAATTTTAAGGGACTGGGAATTCATCTACACATCTACGAGTCACAGGATCTGAATGTCTTGAGAAATCCTGCTTGATAATCACTGATCACCCTTGGTAGTACTATCACTAGATGAGAAAGTGTTCGCTGTTCTCTATCGCAATCCAAGACATCCAAAAATCAAGTGGCCCTTTCAGCAAGCAAAGACAACACTAGAGAGTCACTTTCGGGATGCACATTTTCTCTCCTCTGCTGATTCACCCTGTAGAGATCACGAGAAAAATAGTTAGGCTGAAGTTGACCTTCAGCTGGAAAACACTCATGAGTGGATAATTGCCTGTCTCCCTCTTAATAACCTTTGTTGTGTGGCAAGAGGGAACTGAACACCTCATCCTGTGCCAAAAATGGCTGAGATGTCAAACAGCAGCTGATAAAATACAGCCAACATTCACAGCCAAACTCTTTCCATGGTTTGGGGGATGTAGCTCCCACTTCATTCAATGTAAGCCTCATACATTCACAGGCGGAACATGGCTCCTCTGTCTGTGAGGGCAGCGCAATGTTACCATTCATAAACATGAAAGGAAGGTAAACGTGGACGTTTGTGCAACCAGAGCTGTCTGTGCATGTTGCTGGAAATGCCATCCTCACATCTGATCAAAAGATGGCAAATCTATGGGGCTTGACAATCCCCAGTAATCCAAAAACCTCTCAGTCATTTATATTTTTTGGCATTGTGCCTCTAAAATATGAGCCCACCAAAAATAATCTGACATAATATTGCAGACGCCAATCTCCTGAGGACTTTTGGCAAAAACATACCCACAGCTGGATCCTTGCTACATTACTTAGGGAGGGATTGCATCTCTCTCAATTTTTAATCTTTGTCAACTGCCTTATTAACTTCTTTTGGTTCAGAGTCACCTTTACCTTGACAAAAGGGGTGCCAATTGCTCCCAATCACTCTTCCTTCTTACTTCAAGTGGTTGTGATATGAATTTATATAATTCTTTTGAAGGTTAAAGCTCTCTGATTTTTAAGCTTTCTTTCTCTGTCCTGTTTTTCATGTCACTGTCTTATTACATAGTCTACATTATATCTAACAATGATTTAATAAATTTCATATTATTGAAATTCACATGGAAAGTTAACAGGTCTATACTCTTTATAAAAACATGCTCAAGAGATCCCTTTTATTACATTGGTACATTTCAAGACTAGAGTGGATTTTCCTTTAAACAAGTATTTCCTAGTTTTCAGAGTCCATATGGAAATCACTAGGTGAAATGCTATGGCCTGTAGGTCTGGCACCATGACCATAATGGGCCTTTCTGACCTCAGAATCTATCCAAATGCTTTGACTTACAGTGCATTAGATGAAAAGGAGTTTTTTTTCTTTCCCCACATCATTTTTATGGCATTACTGAGGCATTTGTGAGCAGAATGTAAAGCAGGTCCCGCACGTCACGGATTTTGAAACCATTCTCTTTACATGTAAGAAACAGATGGAGAATTACATTGCCAAGAGCTTACCCCCTTTGTAGGGAACTAATGGGAACAACAGTATAAAAAGCCTCCAGTTTTAATTGAAAATTGAAGATGTTTATGATGTATTTTCTAGTTAAGTGATGGAAAGCTAGATTTTGTGACTATTGATGCAGTAAGGAAATCTTCCCACAGGATCCATCCTGAAAAGTTTTCTAACCACAAAGGATGTGAAAGCATGGAGAAAATATCTACCAGATAAGGGAGATACTACCTTTTGTTGATATTGTATCAAATACTATTGCAGGTATTGGGTTAATCCAGAACATATTTTTTACCTATTACAGAAGCCTGTCCTGCCTCATTATCTCCCAAGGCCTCACTGCACACGTGCTGCTTCTCCTCCCTCCATTTGCCTTTCCTTTATTAGGCATCACCTTCCACACACGGACCATCTTTGTGCTCTGGTGCTGTGTATCACCGAGCAGAGCCACGCCCCAGTTGGCAATGAGCAGGAGTCATAAAAGTCAACCTTTTTTGTTAACAGTTAATATGATACCATCATGGCCATGGCTTTTCACCTCAATTATGACAACACAGTTGTGCCAGCAAATTACCAAACATTCTTGCATACAGGCCCTCAGCCCCAGCCCAACAAACTCAGGACTGCTTATTTCTACAAGCCACGAATGCTGCACTGAGAGCCACCCCATCCATACACCTCTAAGAGACCCAAAAAGGATCCTGCAATTTACTTTAGACCTTGAACTGGATCTTCCTTTACCATTCACATTGGAAAGTCCTCACAACTTTGGGATTTCCTTTGAATCTTCCATCTTTAACTCTGCCAAGGCTCACACTCTGTCAGTGTTGTTTTCCCCCTTAAGTTTCCAAAATGGAAGCTGTGCCAAGGATAAGTCTAACAGAACATCAGGGTTCACTTAAGTGCTGTAGCAAAGTTCAGCTGAACTCTGCTAAGTGAAGTATTGAAAAGATTTTGCCATGAGACCTTTTGTTATCATCACAGAGGGAAGCCAGGCTGTATTAGCAGGCCTGACACAAGGCTCAGTCACAAAACACAAACAGCTTCCCAATTATCCCTAAATTATGCAAACTCCCTCATCCTGATGCCTCTGTACAGACACCATGCAAGCAATTAAGGAATTTGATGGAAATAAAATCTGGAAGTGGGTTAAACTCCTCACAGTATGGACTCTAGAGCAATATGGCATGGAAAACAGGAATCCAGGATTACAGAGAGCAAGATAAAGGCCTAGTTCTTTTCTTTACATCAGCTGCAATCACTAGTAAGTTCTTCCTAGTAGCCTGCAAAATACACTCAAAATGCCTTCTTCAGTATCAAGAGAGAACATGAACTAGCCTGGATAAAAGGTCAGACCTATGAAAACACAAAAGTCATTAAGCACTCAGACTTGAAGAAAAGGATGCATCATTTAGAATATTCTAAGTAGAACAGTCCAAATATTTCAGTATTAGTGCCAAAAGAATCTGAACCAAAATCACACCCATATAAGTATTCAAAAGTTCATGCATTCAGATCTCTGTCCAAAAAACCAGAATCAAGTATTCTCTATTATTTTTCTGTCTGGCTTTAGAAAGACTTTCTGGAAATGTCAAAGCAATCTATTTTACATTTGAGATAAGAAAAAACAATCAGAAAACATGCAGCACAAAATGTTTCAGGACCCTATTTGGAGTCCTTAACTCTAATGGGAACATTATCAAAGGCTTGACCCGAACTTACCACAAGGTATGACATGGCTGTGGCAGTCAAACAGCAAAACAAGTCCGCTAACATGTTTTTCATGCAATAAAAGCTGCTGATGTGTCATGCAAACACCACATCGGAGGAGCACAACAAGCGAGCCTTCCACAAAGTTGTGTTACATACACTGTTTCTGTACCACAGTCACAATTTATGAATATGCAATATTTTTCATGACAGTGTCAGTCTAAGCATCCCATTCCTAAAACTGCTGTGGATATGGATATAGCAACATGAGCTCCGAGAGGAGGAACGTGGAGATACTTCCAAAGCTTTAACCTCATCTTTTTATATGTACAGGAATGTCAAACATCAGGAAGAAGACAGATTTGGACTTCATAGACTGATCCTTTCACTGTTGCAGGATGGGATTAAAAATGCATACGCCAACTGATTCCTCAATTCCATAAATCTACTCTTTGTTCTTAACCTGAAGTTTGAACCTTCCTTTTAAGGCAGGAATGGTGTTGAGCTGTCACAAAGACGACTGTGGCCACAGATGGCAGATGATTACAGCTGCGATAATGAAAATATTTGCCACTAGCATGGAACGTGTTGACACACACTCTCAGCACTTAGAAAGCCACATCCTGCTATTTGCATCCTTGGGCTCTTTGGCTGAGATGCAGGATTTGAGGGGTGGGGCAGGATCAGTCAAATGCCACATTCACCAGCATGGGGAACTCTACAGTGAGAAACAGAGGCCCAGAACACTACATAGTAAGAGCAAACAGAATAATTTAAAGTCTGAGAAGGGCTCAAGAAACTTTCCAGAAAGTATGAAGACAGAATCCTTCTGCAAAGAATTTAAACGGGAGGTGAAATTCCAAGCAGAGCATTTTCGCATTTGTCAGGTACCACTATCATTCACCTGTAAAAGAGTTCAAGGAAAGACCCCCTGAAGGAAAAGATGCAAAAAGTGTTTGAAAATGTTTAGTTAAATATTTAGTTAAGAAAGTGAAAAAAGTCAGTCTTAAGAGTTCAGATTTCCTCATGTGGTCTGCTAAGTATTTCAAGAGTACCTTGGACCTCATTGCACTTGCAAAGAAAAAAGGTTAAGCCTCACAGCTTCCTAGTAGGGAACATAATAAAGGAAATAAGGGGTGAATTCAGCAAGCTGGAGTCTCTGTATCCTTCGCTCTAGACATCAAACAACTCGACCACGTTGTGTCAAGCAAGAGAAACAGGAAGGGAGAGATCACACAGCTTGAGTTCCTTGGCTCCAGTAAGGCCGAAGTGCTGCTGCTGAGGAGGATGGAAATCCTATAGTCTTCCTCTGGGGCAGGAAGTACCTGTAAACATCTCAGAAATATTCAGCTTTAGCATACTGTAAACAAGAATACATCATATCCACTGCTCCAGACCATGTAGGGAAAAGAATTGGACAGCCTTGGATTCAACCTAGAAGAGAAGGCAGGGGAACTGAGTCATAGCTTAAAAAAAACAAGATTATAAAGAACTTTTGGGATGGGACAGGAACTGAGGTTTTAAGTGGGGCAATTCCTAAGGAAGGAAGGACACCTACTACCTATTCCAATAATATTTTGCATTTATGTAACTGCAGTGGCTGCCGTCCAAGGACCTGAAAATACTGAAGGACTTCCAGTTAACCAGATTTCAAATTCCAGTGAGACTATAAAACATTATTCCTCAATTTTGCCACAGGTCAAAATGAGTAACCAAGAACCGGTTTTACACTTTCAGACAACCCTCATAACTGAAGACCCCCAGTCAGCATAAAAGGTCATTTTCTGGCAAAAATCAGCTGCTGTGCAGCCAACTGCATCAAGTTGATGTTCCTAACCATGACTTCCCCAAATAGACATTTATGTGTATGGACTATACATCTGCGCTTCCTGTAACAACATTTTTCACGTGAAGACAAAACGCATATGGCTACCCTAAAGACTGCATTCAGAAATTTGTGTCCCAAATCCATTTTAGATCCATTTGTTGCCTCTTTACAGAAGCAGGACCCTGGGAAGCAGACAGTAACTTAAACCATCATCTTCTGTTTCTCAGTCCTTCTATCATTCTACAAGTTGATGTAATTTATTTAAGAATTGAATTTGAATTTTATTTTAGACTATTCCTCTCAAATTATGCAGGACCTGAGCTGTCTCTGTGTTGGCCACCATTTGTATGAGAGACTCAATGAATCTAAAGCCTGGCACTGACTCCAACAAAGCAAAAAACAGGAAAGTGCGATAATTGAGAGCAAACTTTCAAATGCCTAGTTCCTGGCAGAACTTTGTACCCTTCACACATTCAGTGTAATACCTGTTCCCAAAATGGCCTTAGGAAGCTCATCTAATGTTCAATTTCCACTTCTGTAAGGTAAGAATTACTCCTCGTCTAAGGAGCAGGATGGGAATTAATGACTCACTGAAGGTCATTCCTGTGACTAAAGTGGCATTTCAGTCTTTGTACACTTTCTGGTTCAAGCAGACACCCATATAGTCACATTTACACTCTTTACAGCTCTTTACACTCCATACAGCCCATTGCCAAAAATACCTTTGTGTACTTGCTAGAAAAAACTGCCCACATCATAATCTGTTTCTAATTTATAAAGGCTGGAATATAAACTAAGTGTATTTCCAATTCCACAGAGCAGCGTGCCAAGGATAAAGCTCAAAGATCTTGACAACACAGAATCAGAACAGCTGAGTTGTGGGGATTACAGGAAGGCAGAAAGATGAGTTTGGTGGCAGTGATATTTTGGGGGAGATCCAGCCAACTGTTGGACAAGGCTGACTAGTGGATTCCCATGAGGATCTAGAGGCAGAGCAGCACAAAGCGATGATCACAAGTCTAGAGCATAAAGATTACAACACCAGCCATGCCACATTACCAATAAACCCGAGCCAGGACAGCATCCAGGTAACATTTGAATCGAAATTACTTTTTTAATAAATATTTTGGCATATAATGGAACTGATCATTGATATATGTTTGCAAATAGTGATGTAATATGTCTGGAAATTCACCTGTCCAAACAGATATCACTGGTCAGTGGCAGATTTTAGGTTAAGCTTCGGCAGAGTAATAGACTTCTGCAAAAACATTGTTGTTCCAGAGCAAAAGAGAGGAAAGAATGAGTGTTGATGCCAGCAGACTAAGAGAGCCATTTCCTTTATTGAAGGGTGTTCTGTGGAAGGAGGAAATACAGTGCTATTATTACTCTAATAATTAAATATCTCTGCACTTGTGTTAAGACACACAAGTCTCTCTAAGGCATCCCAAAATCATTAATGGAAACCTCCAGTAAACCTAAAACTAGAGCAATACATTTGAAATTTTCCATCAACAAGCCACATAAAGCTTCCAGACCTGTCATCTGTAAGTTAAGTAGGTGTGAAAAAAACTTAGTTTTCTCACTCCAAAGTAAGAGTAACTTACAAATATTTAAAGAAGGCTTAAATAGGAAGCCTGAAGTAAGTTCATGAGGGAAGCCTAGTTTTCATTCTTAGTTGTAATGGTAGGACTATGAAAAGCCAACAGGGCATTACCAGCACCAGAGTGCTTTAGCTTGCACCAGTGCCATGGAGCAGAGACCAAAGGGACAGGAGGACATGGTCCTTCCAGCCCCCAGCTATACTAATAGCCGGTACCAGAACAGATTCTGGGTGTCCTCGGGAAGATGAGGAAAACACTTGAGTAAACTCCTGATCCAACTACACTGAATTCAAGAGCAAATTCCAACAATCGAGTTTATTTCAACCCCTGCTCACACACCATAACCCACATGATACCAAGTACTGATGGGACAATGAACTACAGTCCTCTGGAAAGAAAACCAAGCTTATATTTAATCAGAGACACATGACATGTTAATGGATAACTACAGATTAATTGAAACCATTGCTACAACAAACTAGGAGCTTAGAAGGCAATATTGTAGAAATGGTTTAGAGCTACTTGTGCTGATTAGGCATCAAAGACCCTGAGCAATGCTGCATATATTGAATATTCTGTTCTTTGGGTAAATTGTTTGATGGACACTTCAGGAATATTAGCTGATCTCAGCAGACAGAAAATTGGCATGGAGACCATGCCAATACAGATCTGCCACTGTTCAGAATATAAAGGAATAAAACCTCTGTTTGTAATCTGCTGCAGGAGAACAAAGCGAAAAATATCTCCATGTAAGAAAACAGTTAAGAAACACCAAGTTTTTTCACGTTGTTCTATGTCTCTGATGTAGCAAATCTGCATCAAATGACCTATAAAATTTAGGCGGGGGGGAGATTCGTTCCAAAAGAATTAGCTACACAAGCAGATGAAGTCTAATATGGGGAGGAAAGGGAAACAAATAACTTTCAAAGTTGGGTATTTTATTACATATTTAGCTGACTATACATTAAAGGAATCATATGAAAGAAGAATAATGTTCTCCTTTATACCCATATGTTCCTTGTAACTCTGCTATGTCAGACAAATCATCTACCATGTCTATTATGTCAGACAAATCATCACGTGCCTGTGCCTGCCCAATGTACGTGCATCAGAGCGTCTCAAAGTTCCCTACCAAATCTGGTTGCCTTTACCCAGACCTATAGCAAACTAAAGGGCTCTGTCATCACATCCCTATGGCTGATGCAGATCATCAGTGAAGCAGCAGTTTTGTCCCTGGGTGCTCTTAAAAAGGGTATCCTGCACACCTGTCTTGGTATCATGTTTGCTGAACACTCACATACAACACAACTTGAGAGAAAAGCTGCAGTCTAGCCCCAAGATATTAAACATGAGATCTATCTACACACTGACTACATCAAAAGTACCAAGAAACAAGCCCAATTTTGAGAATCCCACTTCAAGTCCATGAATTGCTTTATGTTCTCTGAAATGCAATCTTCCAGGACACACTAGATTTGCCATCAAAACTAGATTTTTTTAAGCCATCAGCTGGATTTATCATCATTGTCATTCTGAATGTATTTTAGGCAAAGTTGTCAGGAAACAAAAGCACAGGATCTTCTTGGATACTGTTCTACAGGCAAACTGTGCCTCACCTACCATGGCAAGGGTTAATTAAAAGCCTGAAATGATCCGAAACAGAGATGGAGGGAGATTTTCAGGCCCTACCTCTCCATCACTGAGGAAAGAGGGATAAAGGACAAAAAAGAGCTGGAGAGGGATTTGTCTCCCTGTCAGTGCACTTTGGCAGGTCTGTAAAGTTGGGATGCCCAGACACAGTAAAACTGCTCTTGAATTACTCCCTATCTAGTCCAAGCTGCAGCATCTGGGGTGCAGCAGCACGTGGAGTTGTTACTAAGTCATTTAGAAACTCTTCCTAAACTTTTTCATTTCTTAGGGGTTTCAAACTGGTAATTTTATTCTTTCTTTTACTTTGCCTTGCAGAAGGAGTCTGATTGTACCCCAGGGAAATTATCTACCTTTTGTTTAAAAGCGTATGCTACTGTTACATTTCTCTTCTTGCTTCAAGTGGTTTTCCTCCAAACTTTTAGGAGGTTGGGTACTTTCCACCTGAAATGTATTTAGTTGCTGTAAAGTGAAGAAATAGTCATGGGTTTTGCCTTCCCAATTTAAAGTTGTTCTTTTAATTTGCTATTAACATTCTAAAAGAGAAATCAAAATACTTTGTGAACAGCTCAGCAATAACACAGTGATGTTTTAAAGGTGTCCAGTGCAACTGGAAACCTGCCTTACAAAAACCAAATTAGAGTTCAAAGCCTAGTTTTGCTGAAAAAACTCATGCTCCAATCTGAAAGTAGCAGTACATGTTTGTAAACTAGATCTGTACATTCAATCACACTCAATGTATACAAATACTGGCGCTGAGCTCCAAAGAATAGCTTTTCATGGACACGTGCCTATGCCAACCAAGGGGAAGTTCAGCTACATCACTCACATGGTGCCTCTGAAGGAGTACTCAAAGATCCCCATCCATACATTGACTCCATTCTTTCTACACTGGTCCCTGAACCTCCCAGCATGATCTGGATGCAGAACAAATGAAACCACCTGGAAACAGCCCTGTCTGTACAGCAGCGGTGCTGGAGACTCCAGCATCTCCAAACGCAGAACATGGAAAGAAAGGACATTTCCTTACAAAGACCCAACTCCTCATTACAGATTCCTCTACCCCTTGTTGCAGTGAAGAATTCTGACAATTGTGATGTTTTGGGACACTTCTACATGGTGCAGAGCATTACTTACTATAATCAAGTTCACTGCAGCCAGTGAAATTGGTCATGCAAATAATGGCTACAGGGAATACAACCCACGGGACTGTCAGAAGGCAAAAACTGGACAGGGGGTTCCAGGTTTCTCTAGCAAAAATTGCACCTCCTGACCACATGGGAAATCCTGAAGACTTTGAAGACTTAGTGAAATTAATTAATCACTACTGAGAAAACACAGCAAGCAGAAAATTAATATTAACTGTCTCACCCTAGAATCAGATTGGTTTGAGTCAGAAGGGACCTTAAAGCTTATCCTGTTCCAACCTGCTGCCATGGTCAGCAACAGTTCCCACTAGAGCAGGTTGCTCAATGCCCCATTCAACCTGGCCCTGAACATTTCCAGGGATAAAGTCTGTATTAGAATCCCATATTAGTTCATATCAACTGAACTTGTTGCAGAAATGTTATGGATAGCATCAGCTTTATACCATTATAGGTAAAGCATGTTTCCTGCATGGTTTTTTGTTCCAGAGCCCTTCACAGTGATCTAAGATTTGGATCTACAGCTCATTTTTTTCCCCCTATGCTAAGTCCAAGAAGGCATCGATATTCCTATGTATTAATTTGTTCCCTTGGGATGCTGATATGTGATCTCCTTGGGTATTCCAATTTGCAGTCCAAAACCACAAAAACAGTTTGGCAGCTAAAATTAATGACTATGTTTCTGATTTGGCAAGGTGCTTAAACATGTGCTCACCTTCAAGTGCACGAGTCCTCCATTAATGCAATAGTTATTCATTTCTTGAAATTAAGCAACTGCTAACCTGGGATTTATATGCTTTTCTGTAATATTGTGAAACACACATTCAGTATCTAAGTAATAAGACTTCTTATCATGACTTGAGCAAAGCTGGCCTGAAGCTCTGTCTGTTCAGTCTGTAAGAGGTTTTATAATCATCCCCACTGATTCTTGAATTTATACCAGCGTGTAGTGATGCACACAATGCTAAACCTACAAATATATTGTTCTTTTTCCATGGCACAAACAACTTGCAAGACTAACCAGTAAAACATTTCTGCAGAAAATTAATTAGACGTAGTTCAGGCTAAATCTTAGAGTACATTAGAGCGTCTCCAGTCTTGATACTGTCTTTAAAGTGAAATAGGTAACACCAACATTTCTGTAAGGTACTCAGGGCACTCCCTTATTACTTTCATAAAACAGATGGCACAGTATTATGTTTATTGTGTAACCAAAGCTGGCAAACACGAGTTTGATGCCATGGAGGCATAATGGACTTACACTGATTTCAAGGGTGTTTAAAAAAACACCACAAGTTGTGATGGAGTGCTTGCTTTAAGCTAAAAAGACTATTTTTGAGCAAAAGAGAATGAGTCATGTCAGCAGCTGCTTCGTATGCATGCATGGTATTCAAATGATACCAAAATCTGCTTTGCAAGGAAGTCTAACATCTCTAAAACCCTTCAGCAGCACTGTATCTATATACATTTCTAGGAAATTCTGTAGTCAGTCCAAATAGCAGGCGTTAAGGAAAAGTTTCTAAGAAGTCAAAAGACCGGGGGGGAAATCTCACATTTAATTTACACGCTCCACGCTGTTTGGTAAATAGCAGCTATTGTTTAGAGTAGAATGCAGTCACCATTCATTATATTTTGCCTCTACATTCTTCACAGGGAATTCAGGAAGTGGTTCAGACTAAAATATTCCCTTATGTTATTTGACCTGTAAAAACTTGGAGAGAGGCCAGATTCTGCAGTTCTTAAACAGACAACACTCCCATTGACTGTGGGATTGGACCTGAGAGTTGGCTGGCCTGTACCCTGCTCAGATCAGTGCAGAGCCAGGCACTTGGGGCACAGGGTGGTGGCCACAAGAAACTGAAAAGGCAACCATTTGGTTTGGTTGGAGCTCCTATTCCTCTGCCTAGAAGACAGTGGGTATTCCCTGAGCGCAGCATGTACAACGCCTTAGAGAAGTAAACATTGTAGCATCTCAGAATTATTTTCAAATGCATTAAACTCTCACATTTAAGGAGATAGTTCTGCCTGTGATTTCATTTTGCCTTTAAGCTTCCATTTTAAGTTTTTGTCAAATTTAGAATCATTGAATAGTTTTGTCTGCAAGAGACCTTAAGTCCACGGGCATGGGCACCTCCAACTAGACCAGGTTGCTCAGAGCCCAGTCCAACCTGGCCTTGAACACTTCCAGGGATGGGGCATCAACAGCTCCTCCAGGCAACCTGTGCCACTGACTCAGCACCCTCACAGGCAAGAATTTCTTCCTAACATTTGATCTAACCCTACTCTCAGTTTAAGGTCTTGGCACCTTGTCCCATCACAACAGTTCCTGATGAAGAGTCCCCCTCCACTTTCCTTGTGGGAGCCCTTTAGGCACTGGAAGGCTGTTATGAGGTCTCCACACAACCTTCTCCTCTCCAAAAGAAGGGAACTTAGTTTAAATCTCCTCGCAAGACTTGAGGGAGGTGGGGAGAAGCACCAACATCAGCACTGCCTTGGAATCATATTCCAGCTGTCATCACCCCCCAGCTTAACACTACATAGGAAAACACTATTTACCACAACGAAACCTCACTTTGCATATGTGCAAGAGGGAATGTGAGTCATTTATGATTGTTGATTTCCACTGTAAGGGAAGAGACTGCTGTTCCTAGAACACTTGCCTCTGAAAAACATCCCTTTGCAGGTATGACCAAACAGCAGTGTTTTGTTCAAATCTGTGCCTGATATTTTTAGGCCAATTGACTTGGTGTTTAGAATTTCATCTACCAGATAGGAAATGCTTAGTTTGGCAGGGGCAGTGGCATTACTCAGTGTTAGCTCACTGGTTACATTTCCACGGGCTTTAAGACATTCTTCTCTTTTAGACTTCATATTTTTTTGATAGCAAGTTAATGCATAAAGGTTGTTTCAACATCATACTGCACAATGGAGCCAGGTGGGTCTTTGTGTAGCCTTTCCCTTGGCAACTGCTCTCACTGGTGTCAGGAACACTCTCTGCTCTGTTCCAGGAGGAGATTTGCCTTATAGTGCCCTGTGACTCAGGGCACATTCCCTTCTGGAAATGGAAAGGAAAATGGAGTTCTCTTCCTTGGTATCAGCAGCAAACTTAGCAAGAGGCAGGTTTTATTTCCCCACCCACACCCTTTTTTTTAATATTAAAATTCGAATGATCTTGTGGAATTCTGTAAAGATTTTATTACATATTTTATAGGTGGAGTATTTTATATCTCGCAATCTTTTTGGAAGTGCAGCCATGGAGTTCAGTTTGTCCTGCCCCTGTAACTGCTTCCATCTGTCCAAGGCTATGTGCAGCTCACTAATTGTGGACCCCTTAGGTAGGACTTGCTGTTTCTGTAGGTTTATTGTTCATCAGTGTCCGGAAAAATAAACTTCTTTGACATTACCAATAAGGGTTTCCAAGAATGAAGAGAAAAATTCCTCCTGCTTTAATTGCTCTTAGCATTTTAAAAACACATTCCTTCAGCAATGCTTACGGATAGGATTGGTACAAAGAAATGTGTATCTAAAGAATTCACAGGAAAATTGGATTAAACTATCACTACTGCAAAAAATTGAGATAGATTCATTTTTGAGCAAAACAACATGGAAAAAATTGTCCAAAACACTCATTGACTGTGAGTTTTCATAGATATCTGGATAGATTTCTTATGGTCATACACCCAAAGAATAAGCTATGACCGTTCAGTAAAAAAAAAGAAAGAAAAAACCTACTATTTCCTATCATCCTATGATGATACTTCATGTTTCGGGGTTTTTTTAGAAAAATCATGGAAAACGTGACTCTACATGGTGAAAGTCTCACAGGGCAAAGGCAAGAAATCTACTGTAGAGTGGCTTATAAACTGCATCACAACTATGAAAAGACTCATACAATTTATAAAAGGAGGAATATTTTCTACCAAAAAAAAATTTATATAATAAACAGGACTTGTTATTTTTCAAGATGTTTTTAGAATCTATCATTATTGCTGCATATCTAGATATTGGATATTTCCCCCCAAGATAAGTAGTACACTCAATTCGCTGTGGGACTTTACATCCATCACAATCCACATAAAAATACATCTGTGTTCCAGCAAAACCTATGAACACCAAGAATAAATATTTCCCTTTTAAAAATTAATTTTTCAAAATGTTTATTTGACAAATACCACTCACATATTATGACCAAGAAATTAAAGTGAAGGTTTTTATATGGCCTAAATTGAAAATATTTTTCCCTTTTTCTTTAACCTGTGTGAGAATTCATGTTTTGAAAACAAATTCGCAAAACAAGCACTCCAATAAAAGAAATTGCCATATAGAGTTGTTTGAGATTTAGGGTTTTGTGGGTGAAGAGCATGTTGCTTGCCTTGTTTCTTGGTCAGATTTTAGTTTTTTATAAACTCGAGGGGAATTTTTCAGTAAACAAAAAGAAATTATACTCTCTCAGTGTGCAAGAGTTGTAATGATGGATTAAGACATCATTGCTCAATGCCTGATTATCTCCCAGGAAAATTAATTCATTTCAATTATGAAATAAAACTGTAACACAAAATTATTTATGCCTCTTTTAGAAGCTGAAACACTCCCCACCGCTCAGTTACAGGATGCCCCATCCCTGGCAGTGTTCAAGGCTGGCTGGGGCTCTGAGCAACCTGGTCTGGTGGAAGGTGCCCCTGCCCATGGCACAAGAGTTGAAGCCAAATGAAGTTTAAGGTCCTTTCTAACCCAAACAATTTGTGAGTCTATAATTCTTTGCGTGAATACAAGAAGAATACAAAGAGCTGCCAGAACAGAGCTCAAGACAAGCTGGAGAAAAACAGACCTCAAAAGGGAAGAAAACCACATCAAAATGTCAGTAGGAGATGAAAATGGAATAAGTGACAAATGTCTACACTTTTTCCCGCAGCATGACAGGTAAGCAGAGTTCCAGCACCAGAGTAGCTGAGCTGCAGCACTGAAGCAAAGAGCAGGTCTGTTTTGCCGCATGCAATGTGGGTTAAACTAATCCAGAGGGTGATGTGAAGAGCATTGCTGAGCCTAAGGTCCCGTGCAGGAAGACTGCATTTGGAGCAAAGCTCTGCAGAGAAGATGTGGCTGGTTTTACCTCCATTGCCTTTTGCCCTCTCACCAGATTTACGCTTTACATCACAGCTGCAGAGAAGCCTCAGCTGTACAAGGAGATAGGAATTCTATCCTTATCAAGTAATTTGATAGTCAAAGAAGGAATTGATAGCAAAAGTCACCTTGATCTAGACCCTCAGTCTTTCTCCCTCTACACACGAAATCAGAGGTATTAAATTACCGTATGGTGTGAATAAGAGTTCATCTGGTTTTGACATGTAGGCAGAATATTATATATAAAGTACACAAATATACAGAGCTCAAAATAGCAGAGAAAAACCTTTTCATTCTAAAATATCCCTGCCACTCTTCTCTTTTGTAATTTTACCTGTGATTTTCAATTACAACTAAATTGCTTATTTCTAAGAACCAGAAGAACGTTCAGTACAACTTCAGCTAGATGTTTGATGCCCAGCTCTGGGAGCTTATTTAAAGTTTTCCACCTGGGCTGAGAAATTTTTCACATGAAAGGTATCTCCAGACTCATTAGAGGCCTAGGGACAGAATAAAAGGGCAGTGACAGGTACAGCTGAGTATGTAACCGTAATTTCACTTCATGTGAATTACAATGATGTTTGCAAATGAATCCATTTTCAATGGGGGGAAAAAAAAAAATCTGTTCTCAGAGGAAAACTGCTTCTATGAGATAATTACAGTTTTGGCCTTTCTCTTTAATGGAATTCCCTCTAAAAGCTGCTGATTATATCATGAAGAGAAGCAGCTGCCAAGTATCTTATTTGACTAACTAGTCAAGCAGAATTTACATAAAAACTTCACAAAGAAGAACACAATTTCCAGAGGATGGATGGAGCCCCTGCCTGCTGTGTCTGAAGTGAGGCTCATTTTAGCACAAGTCCTTGCTCTGATGTGTCTAATATATAGATCCAAAATTCCCCAACGGATTTAATGGACATCACTCCTCAACTCTGTGTGCACACAAAGTAATTAGAGATTCATTTGCATATTTTAATTGCCTCAATGTTTTGAAGTGGGGTTGTTTTTTAAAGATATGTGCATTTATGCTTCCTATGCTTGGTGGAAGTTTATTTATGATGTTTGCAAGAGAAGAAAAATGCAAACCCAGGGTGACAGTAAACACGGGAGTTTTAAGTATTTTATATGTGAACTTTTAGCACAGAGCAGCCAACTTGCAAGGTGTGTGAAAGGATTTCACTGTTTCCATTATCGCTGACTTAAGCTCCAATTTATATTATAGGGGAGAGACTTTTGAAGTCAAAGAACAGAAAAAAAAGAAGAGCCACAGCCTTTGGTTTTCGTCTGTGAGAGAAGTCAGTGATGGGTTCCAGCTCTAAATCTGAGTAAGGCAGACAAAACCACCTAGTTTTGTCCTGGTTCCCTGATCAGCTCACCCCACCAGAGAGCTGTGTGTGCCTGTTCTCCCTACAGCAGTGCTTCTACCTATAAGAAAAGTGAAAAATGCCCTCCTGGGGGGTTCCCATAGGCAGAACCATATGGGCCAGCAATGTATTCAGTTCAAATCACTGGAGCTTTGGGATCAGGCCCTTCAAAGTTCCTCAATATGTCCAGTTTGTATCTGAAGCATCATCTTGAATGCATTTATATCCTGTTTTTACTGCATACCACAGGTTTCTGTGACTCTTGATATGTTGTATCCTTGGGTATATTACAGACCCTGGTAACTTGACCAACTCTGTCTTCCCTCTGTGCTTACAACTGGGACTCAATTTGCCTGGGCCTGTTGGACACAAAGAGTCCCTTGAAAGGTTTTGTGTGAGGCTTGTTGTCACCGAATCACCAGCTCCGGGCTTGATCTTATCCCTCTGAATAGTAAGGACAGCAGGATCAGCCCCCAAATGAGATAGTGTCTCTGACTCCAGTCAGACCGCACTGCTAAAATTCCCAGTACTAAAATGCAGCCTTTCTATTTCTCTGTACACAGTCCGCAGGACTTCTCAATAGCAGCAGGCAAGAAAATTCCAATAATGCCAGAGGGATCTTTACTCGCCTTGAGTAGAAGAGAATCCATGGGAATTCTCAGAAGCTTTTTATCTCTTGCTCCCTGCAATTATTTTCTATGCTAAAAACATAATTGAGGGGAAAAAAGCAGATGACATCAGCTACCAAGTAGAAAAATATCAAGAAGAAATGACACACTGTGGAACAGAAAGATACTTCACTGCAGCAGGCACTGGGCTGGGATCAGAGAACAGCTCTTGCTTCCAAGGTCGGACAAAGCCTTTCCATGGAACCCTAAGGGAATCATATCCCTACGAAGTAGTGAAAAGCTACAGGAGAAAGTCTTTAGGATAAAACTGAAGACTCACTCAGAGGTATTCCCAGAGGCCAGCAAGGAAGGCTTTATGAATACATACATAGGCACAAAGCAAACAAAACAGAAAATGGGAGGAAACAAATGAACAGGCAGGAATAATTGCTCCTCTAGAAATTAAAAAGTACAGAGTGCTTTGTCTGGAGATGTAGAGCCCACCTGCACTCTACTCAAAAAGCCACTGCTGAAGGAGAGTGCACTTCAGCTATCGAGATGTCACAAGAAAACTCACTTCTTTATTCTGAAGGGATGCATTAAAAACAAACAGAACCTCCTTTTAAGTGCAGTAGGAAAAACAGGTCAAGTGGGACCATGTGCACCCACAGTGGGGATTTCCCTGCTCTCAGTTAAAGCCACCTGACATCTTCAATTTAATTTGCTTTTTGGCTTTCTGCTTATTTTCTTCCTTCCTTCCTCCAAAAACCAGATAAAACAAACTGCTTCCCACCACAGGCAGCTGACTTGAAAACCTGCAGTGGCAAAGTGCAGCCAAGGTGTTCACTGCCAAGGGCATGCCAGGGGGTCCGGGGACACACCAGACCTCCTGGGACCCTTCCATGTGCACTGGGAATTCACCACCACCTCAGGTCTGATTTCAAGGAAACTTTTGTTGTCCTCTAGCTGACTGGGGTTGAGTCCTGCCTTTGGATCACACAGGGCAACTCTTTGATGTTCTAGGGCACCATACTGGGATGGTTCCATTGGAACTCGGCATTGCTTTTGTAGGCAGTGCTGAGAAATTAGCTGTGGTACCTGAGCAATGCTAAAGACTCATGGAAATCCTGGTCTGTGACCCAGAATTTTCTACTCTCAGTTTATACATGTTATTCCTTTGTTTCTTACATGAGACTAAGAAAGCTGGGCCCCCAAGAGTGCATTTTACACGACTTCCTTCAGGCTCAGAGCAACTTCCCATAAAATATTTTTGATTTTATAAACCATCTTGCTTTATACATTAACATTCCTCCATCCACAGTAAATGAGGCTGTGACAATTAACCAAAACCACAGAGTGCCTAATAAACTGTAATAGGAAGATTTAGAATTTCTCATTTCAACAATTCAGAAAAGCCAATGATACCTTTCCTAGTGGGCACCCTAGGAGAAACTTAAAAGGGCCACAAAATGACCTTTAATTGCATATTAAGTTGGATTATTCAAAACTTCCCAACACAGAGCAAGGACCAAACTAAGAGCTCATCACCCAGTAGCTCTGATAGGGACCTCACTGAAAAAGCCACCAAAATATTCCTATGTAATTTTTAGCAAAATTTGGGTATTTATTGCTACCAGTACCTTGGACCCCGAGCCCACAACCCACAGGAGACAGAGCACTGGCTGTCCCAGGCAGGAGCTAAAAGAGAAGACTTCAAACAATGTTTCACATAAGGTACCAAGAAAAATGAACATAGGACCAGACATCCACAGACTATTTAGTTAGTCTTCATATTTATTTTCTAGACAACTGCTCTGCAATGTCAAGATTTTATTCTTTGAATTCTATGCATTGTTAGGAAGTCAATTTTAAAATTCCAAAGATAAAAGGTGGGGTTTTGCTGAAGCAGAGGGGAAGGTAGATATAAATACCATGGCTCTAAAACTCCCAGGCATAAATAGTGTAATTGAAATCTCCTAAATCTGCAAGTGAAGCCACTCTATGTTTATAGCTGTTGTTCGGAGCAGAGAAATCTTCTGGCCCATGATAGAACAGTATCTTATTTCTTCAGTCTTGCCTAAAATTTATTACTCATGGATCACGGTTCTTTCCCTCAAGAGGACTTGGCTAGAAAGCTCTGTATTTCATGCATCAATCTCACCCAGATTAGCCAAGCAAACACTTAGCATTAAAGCCATGTCAATCTGTTTACATACAGAAGGATAAAAGAGAAACCCTCCAAATGAATAAATGAATGTGTCAGCTGAGCTGCTCGGGTTAATGTGATATTCCTTCATCCTCCTTGCTTAAAAAGTCTAAAGAAAAATTTATATGATTCATGAAGAAAACCTGGAGGGAAACTGCAACACATCCTATGACTGTTTTCTTCCCCACCTTTTTCGGTCTGTGAGGAACAGCTGCTCATTGTCTAAAATAGCAACTCCCTTTTCAGCGTTTTCCACGTCAAAAGGAAGGCATCTTATCCGTCCAATTTTCTAACCCCAGAAAGGTGTAAACACTCATTTCCTAGAGTCAGCCTTCACACATTTCAGCTCTTTGAACCCCAGCATCTAAAGGCCAGAACAACATCTTGACATGATTTTCTTTCCCACCTCTTTTATCAGGTGCCATTCTGCCTGTAACTCACCTTCCCCTTTCAGATCAGCAACCTCCACTTGCCACATTCTCTCAAGCCCCTGAGCCAGGGCTGATGATGCAAAGGGTGGAGATGGCATTTATTTTGTGATACCTTATCACTGGGCTGACACCCATGGCTCAAAAAACCTTTCTTAATAGCAAGATAACTTGGCAACTTTCTCATGGTACCAGCATTTCACATCAGCTCCTCATCCAGTGTGGCTCGAATGCCTTCCAATTCACTTTATTTTAATGCCCCAGTAGGATGTGGATGATTTCCATCCCTGAAGCTGCAGCACAGGGTGCTGCTCCAGCTCTTCCACCTCAGCTGGAGGAAAAATGCTTCTCAAAATACAATGTTTTATTTAGGGGATTCTGTATTTCCAACTGAGATTTTTTGAAACCTGTCAAATTTTAAATCCAAATGGCCCTCTTGGTTTCAAGCCAAGACCTTTTCCTGATAAAGCAGAGCAAGGAAACTCCTGTAAAAGTGAAAATGTCTAAAAAGAATTTAGCAGCAGTTCAGTGATAACAAGAGGGTTAATAGGCAGTAACTGCACCAGCCTCCTAAAGGAAAATACTTGCAACCTGAATTTTCATCATTGCAAAAACTTTTCTGAGAAGGAGCTTCCTTGAAAAAATAAAAAGTGGAAGAGTGTAGGTCAGATCTTTTGTTCCCTCAATTCAAACCCAAAAGCCCTCTGTTGAAATGAGCAGACATCCTATATTTACAACAGTGCTACTCAAAAGAGAATACTCAAATATCCCTGGGATTTGAATACACAGACACAAACTGTTGCAAAGCACATGCTAAAGTGCTCATTAACCTAATTATGGGCCAAACCCTGGAAAGAGCTTTATTTCCCCACATGGATTCTCCCACTGCCTGTGTGGATATCATGGACAGCAGCTCAAGCTATGCTATCACAAGCCAGATTCCCTGCCCTTTCCCAGACTGATCATGCCAACACATGGGCAATCTGTTGATGACATGGGAATCCTTGGAGAGCCTGGTGCTACTCAACCTCCACAGACCTGCCACCACCACAGTTCATTTGGAAAGGTGAGAGCCTCCTGAATTCCCACCCTGTGCCTGCTGGGCCAGGCTCTGCCACCCTCCCACCAGCTTTACAGCTGTCCCTGAGCCCCTTACCATGCCAACATTCCTTCAGGTACATATTAAGGAGAAAGGTGGGAGGTTATCACGTGAATGTGAGGAACCACCTCAGGTTGATCTGAACTTCTGCACTGTCAGAGCTTGGGAAAGCTCCAAGTACTGACAAAAATCCACCTTGGACAACGGATCATATTTTATCCCTTAACCAAAAGTTCCAGTATAGACTAAACACAACCAAACATTTCTGAGCTTACACTGAATTAGAGGCAGCTAAAGACAGTTAATTATTAAAGAAGATTAAAACTGCAAGGCTTTAATTATTCAGTACAGCCATCCCTGTGGCAACTTTCACAACAGATTATAGTGCACTTCTCACACAGTTCCCTTGAGTGAAATCCTGGTCTTTGCAGATGCAAAAGGTTTTTTCATTTGTTTTCTTTTGATTTGGATTCTTTGCCTTTGTCACAGAATTCTGGATTTCTTCCATGTCATAGAAGAGAACAAACTGATGTTCTTCTCATGTTCTTTCAGATCTGAACAGGCTGCAGGTCACAGCAAAGAGCCACAAAGGAAGTTTGCACCACCCTTTGCGACACTACAATGGACTCTGCAAGGTTTATTTTTTCTGTTCAGCTGCATCCTCTGTATCACATGCAAAAGGCCATTTATGTAACTTTTCTAATCTAGTGAGCTTCCCATCATGAGTTTTTTCCATGAAAAGATCTTTCTTTTACAAAAATAACGATTTTCCTTTCACTGCCTGCAAAGGCTCCATGACTTGTCCTAATTCTAAATTTTGCCACAGCCCAATTTCTTCAAGGCAAATTTATGACAGTTAATCAGCATGTAATTAATTTAAAAGTTACTAAAGAGCTATTTCCCCCAATATTCCTTTCATTCAGTGTGCATGTAACAATTCCTACTTCTCTCTGGATTTATTTTTTGTCTCCAGATATTCAGCAGGATTTTGCAAGGCAGAACAAAGAAAGGCTATCAATCAAATTCATCCCTGTATTTTTAATTCTAAAATCTTAAAGGTGGTCCCAGGACAGCATCCCACCACAGGCATCTTTCATTAGCCCAGTGAACCCCTCACTCAGAAAGCCACCATAGGTTTCCCTGACCTTGGTAATATTCTGAGGGTCATATTCTCCCATGGATGAATTGTTCTGAAACAGTTTCTCCAGTGTTAGGCACATTGGCTGTTCTTTGGCATCAGGCACGCATGTCCTCTTGGTTCCTTTCTTCTCTAAAACAAACATTTATTGTGTCTACCACTAGAGAAATCTCCCTTCCTTGAAATTCAACTTTTTAACATTTCTGCCTTTGTCCCTTTCCTCATCCCAAATAAAAAGGTGCTAATTAATTACACCACTTCTCTATCCTTGCATAGATCCCCTTCCCACACTTCTAGATGTGGATGCAACAGAGCAATGAGCAGAATGCATTTCACTTTTCAACCAGCAATCCACTGGTATGATAGGCATAGAAACAAGTAATTGATGACATCAGTAATAATACTTAAACTAGAAAGAAACAACCAAGCTCAAAACATAGGAGAGTTTTCCTTTCCTCACCTCAAAAGTACACAAATAAATCTTTAATGCTGAGTCCAGAAGGCATCTCAAATTCAGATGAAAAGTTCAAGGCAAACAAAAGTATAGATCACAAGGGATACGTACACAAACCCTGCTCAATGGCGAAGATTGAACCTGGAGAGATTTCAAATGGGTTACAATTTCTCTCAGAATGAGGCTTTCATGTAATTAATAATAATTTGCACTGTGGAATGGGTCCAGGTGGGCAGGGGAAAAGCCATTTACTAACAAAACCTTACATCATTGAACACAATTAAAAACAATAATTATGATACCTCTCTCCTAAAATAGATACAAGAAAGAGGGTTAAATAGTTCACATAAAGCTGTAACATGGCTTAATGAAGCTGTCAGTCACATAAACAGCCTTTCCTATCAAATGTGTTTTCAAACATCTGCTTGGGTAAAATAAGCATTTACATCACCACATTGAAAATCAGCCTAAAATGGAGCAAATTTCTACCCCAATTTATGGTCTCATTTACCATTTTGCTTTACAGTGAGAAATGGAGAGCATCAACCCAGGTTTAAAAAGGAATTCTATCAAGCATATCCAGTGCCTACAGTTCTTTGTACACTTCTTGTGAAAACACTATAAATATCTTCATTTTTAACATTGTTAGACATGATTTATCAAGTGTCACAGAATATCTGAAGGTAGTTCCAGCTATCACCAGTCAGTACTTCTTTCAGAGCACTCAAGAACTCCTGATGAAGCATCAAGTGACTTGACACTATTAACATGACTTGTTTCAAAGCAGCAACAACCTCAGCAAAGTATTATGAAGGATTATTTACTCCTTTTAAGAAAATAATACACAAGTATTGAGAAGTGAAGCCTTGAAAGTGAATATGGACTTAATCCCCCACAACAAAACTATTACTTTAGGAAATAACCAAAGTAATAATAAAAATTATAATAAAATACCAGGATTGATCATTTGCATTGGAAGCAAAACAGCTGGTATCTAAATTCAATGGATAATGAACTAAAGGTGAGTAAAGCCATGGACTCCACATCTGAGCACTTCCTTAGATTTTGTACATGTTTTGATATTCCTTAGGATTAGGCAATTCAGCTAGAGAAAGATGACTTATTTTGGGATTTTTAGGACTGGTCGAGGAATTTAGAGAATCTTGCCCAGCTGTGGGGTTTTGCACTAGGTGTGAGAAGCATGAAAAGAGGAAATTCCCATTCACTAAAGAGAGCACATATGAAAACCAAGTGAGTAAGAAACTTGCTGATTCACTACCAAAGGACACTGTGCAATTAGTCATCCCTGCTCCTTCCCCAGAGGTCAGAAAGAATTAGTTTGTTGTAATGTTTCTACAGTATTTGAAATACCTAGAAACCAAATCCACTGAAAAACACAGACCTTGACTGGGAAAAGTTGTGAAACTGTTTCTACCAAGGATCAAAATAGGCTTTTGTGAACACCTCTGAATTTGCTCATGCTTTTTTTTTTTCTGCGTAGCTATTATTTGAAAGTGTCTTCACTCTGTATCTAAGGGAAGCACTGGATGAGCAGCAAGAAGTCCACAGCACAGGCACCATCACCACAGCCCTGGCTCCTGCCGACATCACCCACTCAGGGCTCAAAGGCAGATTCTCTCCCTCATTAGTCCTCTGTTGTGCTCAAGAGCTTGCTAAAGCCAAAACCAATTACAGTTGGGCAGTAAGCACAAGGGCACCTCCAGAAAGAGGGGGGAAAATAATGCATGTTTTGCAACTTTCACAACACTAGTCAGAGAAAAGTTGCTTCGAGCTCAAGATCTGCCTACTCGCCTCCAATTATGTTCCTAATTTACCAGAACACGTGCTCTCAAGTGTGCGCGCAGCTTAATTGACTTCACACACTTACAGCTCAGTTCATATATATTGCTAGATCAACTCATAATAAAAATTGAAGAACTAATACCACATGTTATTTAATGCCTTTTAAAACATGCTCATGCATTTAAGTGTGTGTCAATCTAAGTCCACAGCATTACTCAATGAACAAAGGTCACTGAGGTGGACAGTGAGCAGTGTGTTTAAAACATGCTTAAAGATGGAAAAACTCACTTATTTCTCTTCTTACCAATACCTGCTACTGCTCAGCCCAGTTTTCTCATATATATCAAGTTCACAAGTAAGAACTGGTTCCATTTGATAAGCGTGGGGCAAAAGAGCAATTGGGCTTTAACAACAAGGGCTAAACCCTCTCCTGCCACAAAGCTGAAAATTATTCTGCCAGTAGATGTGAATTTATTTATAACAAGGAATTTGGAACCTATTTTCATCACCATTTGATTTAATACTCCTAAAAGAAAATGGTGATAACCATAAAAATCTCCTATACAGGGCATGGGAATGGATTCTGGTATTTGTATGTCAAATAATATTAGTAGTTTTGCTTTCCTAATTTTACAGTCTTTTTAATGTATCAGGGAGACAGTTATGGGGCCAAATGAACACAAGTTGTGGACTTCTGAAGGGATTCAGTTCCTAAAAGGAATACAATTTCACTGATGGTGCTTCACCCACACATACAGTCTCCAAAGTATAAACAATACCCATGGAAACAAAGGAAAAACATTGAGATGTTTGAACAACAGATATTCAAGTTCATAGCACATTAAGGTTCCTGTGACACATGAACGCAAAATGATTTGTGTTTAAATCATGATTCTCCCTTTGAAATAACTTATGTACAACTCCAAGGTCTGGTCCAAATCCCAGAGTACTCCATGGGAAGATTCCCACTACCTCACTGAGCGTTGCAGCAGGCTCCCAACTACACCCCCATTGTTTCTGACACAGACACACCATTTGCTCAAGTATGGAATAACAACACATTTGACAAGCCCAACTAGAAATTAAATAGAGGTCTGGTTGCATTTTTTAAACGTGGGCCTTCATTCCTCATTTTGAAAACCCACCGAGCAGGGAGAGCTTGAGAGAAGGGAATGAGATTGATCCAAGTACTACTAAGAATAAGAAGGAAAACCAGGTCCTAATTTTAGCTGAGCCACTGATTCACTGCAGGACCCTGTGCAGGTTTTGATATCCTTGTGCCTTTGTTTCTCCATCTCTCAAGTGGTCACACACACAGCATCACCAAAGACCAACAGTTCTCAAGTAAATATTGTGTCAAACAAAGTACAACAAAACCTTTCACAAAAAGGAAAGCAAATGCCAGCTACTCAGCCTTGACTTTTCAAGTGGTTCTTTCCACCTCTTCTCCTTTCAATTCCTTTCACTTGTACATGTGGGCATGTATAGACAGACGCACATATACAGTAAGTTTGTTTAGGAAATAGACAGATCCAAACTCCTTTTCCCAGACACTTACAAAATTATGTTCCTGCAGTATTTCCCTGAATCTGATTCCTCACACATAGTGCTTTACTGAGACAAACCCAGTCATGATCCAGATCCTTCTATGATCCAGATCCTTTTCCCAGGCCCAAGCAGCAGGCAGAGAGAAGCACATGACCAGAGTAAAAGGGAAAACTCCAAAATAAAGAAAGGTATGTTTTGGGAAAATGCAAAATTATTTACTGACAGTTCCTAGTATTTTCTTCAGGCTAAAGACTCCCTTTTTACTTCACAAAAGCTTCAAGTAGTCTTAAGTCTTACAAAAATAAATAAATCCAAACAATACCTAAGATGCCTCTTTGCACCTCTCAGACTAAGTGACCTGAGCCTCCCTTCAGGGCAATTGCACGCTCCTGCTGGGGAATTGATTTATAAGGCACCCTCCACAGGTAGCTGACAGCTGTACAAACTGTGCAGATAGAGCAACAATGCACCAACACAGACTGAAAAATCATTTAAGCAGCAGAAGCTTTTAAAATAAATATCCAAAAGCTGAATTCACAATAGAACCATTTAGTTATCTACAAAGCAGAAGTGCCCTTATTTGCTTTAGAATACCTTTACTGCAAGAAACTATGCCTTGTTATTCCTTTATTCTTAGTTTTTCACAGAATTCCAGGTCCAAAAAATAGTGTAAGCAGACAGTCTGGCACTTTGCATAAATAAGTCACTAAATGGCATAAAATCCAGTGACTGTATGTTAGAACAGAACATAATTTTTAACATAAATCTTGCTCTCTGCATAAATTTGCATTAGGGAAGCTGCAGTGATCCAAAGATCACTGAAATCAATAGAGGGACTCCCACTAAATCTCTCATTAGGCTCTGGTTGAGTACAAAACATGAACGGTTACACAAGCTTTGTCTGGCAGACCAAGGAAGAGAATTACTTGTAAGCTAACAAGTATTCTTTCTCCCACTGATAAGTAACTGTGGCATTTTTATCATCCTCACAAGCCAAATCCACACTGGAGAACTAAAAATGTAGGCATGTTATTTTTCTGTGTTATGTCCAGCTCATATTTCTGCTTTCACACACAGTGATCCTTAAAAATCACTACACAGATACTTAGTTTTAAAGAAGGTGTTCTGAATTGATTCCAGCCCGTGAAAAAACACCACTGAGCAGCTCTTCAAAGCAGCCCATGTAAATTCAAAATGCACAAGCCTGGTCTTATGAAGTATCTCCATGCACCAAGAAAGAAGATATTATATACGATTGCATGATACTTTTTAAAGTCATTAAGTGTCTCAGTCCAGCTTGGCAGCAATAACTGTACCTGCTTATATATTTCACACACAGGTGGCTGCATCTCTGTAGGGATTCATCTCTGGGGTAGACCCTCAGCAGATCAGTCAATGCACAGCCACTGAGGATGTGCCCAGTCAAATCCCAGCGATCCTCGGCCTCTTTCTCTCCCGGCAGTAAGATCCTTGCCAGTGATTCATAGGGAAGCCAGTGATTCCTTGTACTAGTTACAGAGAGGTAATATTTTCCAGTTGCTATGTCTGCAACCTTCTGGTATTTAGCTGTGAGCAAATAACATTTTAACTATATAAAAGAAGTTTGATGAGGTAATATAAAAACATTATAGTGGCGCCCAATGGAGTCCCCCAGGTCAGTAATAAGCAATTTAAAGTGTTCCAAAATAACAAACAGACTCTAGGTACAATAGGTTCTAATGGCTCTTAAAAATGCCCTCATCACCAAGCTAATTTTAAAGAATGAAGTATTAATAGTAACTTGTTAGAGTCCCAGAAACACTTTTCTTAAATTAGCAGATTCACAGCCAAATGCAACAGTCAGAGCACTCACTTCAAGATTTTTTTTCTTTGTAATATTATTGCAAAAAATACAAGTCCAACAACTCCTCCTCCACTGAGGAGCAGAGAAGTCAGACCCTGCCTCGAGCACGAGAGTTGCCCAAAGAGCATCCACCAACAGGGATGGTAGCTGCAGCAATTCCACTCTTCAGGCATGTTGGGACAGCCGGGCAAGGGGCAGGGAACTCCCCACCTGCTCTGCGTGTCTCAGCCACCTCCTGCACGGGGATCAACCTCAGGGCACGTGGCCAAACACTCTGCTCATGGGCTTTCAGCATTTCATCAACCTGCTAAAGAGTCTTCATTTATACCCCATATTCACAAGTTAACAGCCCAGGCTAACATAGATAATAAGGCTCTTCTATATTCAGGGAATAAAAATCGGTATTTTTATATATTATAGGTAAGATTCAATTCCTGTTCTGGGTCTTTAGTGCTAGGACACTTTACACTTTCTAACAAAAGACAGTCTGACTGGAATTGTTGAAATGAAGCATTTGAACAGCATAGAATCATAGAATCTTTCAGGCTGGAAAAGACCTTGAAGATCATTAAGTCCAACCTTTAACCCTGCAGTGCCAAGTCCACCACTATATCCTGCCCCTAAGTGCCATATATCCATGTCTTCTAATTACCTCCAGGCTTCCCACTTCCCTGGGCAGCCTTTTCGAATGTCTGACATTTTCGCCTAATATCCAATCTACATGAATCAAGATTAAACACCACCCACAATGGCAGAAATCAAGTGTTCTGGATTCTTATCCCCCTTTCAGTTTTTCAGATGCTTTAGATTCACCTACATTATGTTTTCCAATTTTCCTCAAACCCCAGTATTTCTCTTTTAAGTCATAACTACAAGTTGAGACTCTCAAAGTTTTAGTATCTGGAGCTTTGAATAGATCCAGACTTCCTAGTACCAGTAATAACTCAAGTTATGGGAATGTTCAGGAGTCAGAGCACAGAAATCTGGACTATCACACTGACACATCTGCTGCTTCATTTGAGAGAAAGCTGTAGGTAGCAACCTGGATAATTTGGGGTCCAGGATAACACTGCTCTTCTCATCCTCTAATGGAAAAGAATACACTGCGTAGAGCTTGTTCCTGTTGCTTATTATTACAGAAATGCCTACAGATTAGGTCACAGTATTTATTGTATTTTTCCAACCTAGCAGCAGATTCAGTTAAGCATTCAGAATGGAAACCATTTTTTCTATATGTTCAATCCTAAATTGGATACTAATGTAACATCACTAGGTTTCATGTATTTTTTAATAATAATACAAGGTATTCTGAAATATGCATGTGATAACTATTCAAACTATCCTGCTACTGGACATCACAAAAAAGCTGACAGAACTGCATTCCAATAAACAGCCTCATTGCACCACAGTGAAACTCCTTCGCTCTCTTCCTAAAGTATATCAAATGGGTTTTTTCAAGTTTCTTAATTCTTAGTTCAGTTTCCTCCCCATTATTTATGCAGTAAAAAATGAACTATACATCCTATATGTCTCATTTCATTATGTCCCACATGTTTCACCATGCCCTGATTATCACAATGCAAATATGCATGTACATACTTCCTCCATGTTCCTTAAGTCCAGTATTCTCCAAGGCACTCTTGGAGCATAAAACAACAAAAAAAGTTGTAACTTTAAACAAGTAGAATATCCCTGATTTAGTAAGGAAAGAACGGGGTGTTAGTCCTCAAATTGCTGTTTCCTTTTAACCATGAAAAGCACACCACAAAAATTGTACTTGTGGTAGAATAAGAAAGAAGAATTCCTTCCATAAAATTTAATGAGTGTAATGTTTCTATGTTTTATAGGGCACAGGGTGTGAAAAACAGCTCAATTTTAGCCCTGATGACATTTTCATATAGGTGAAAGTAAAAATAGAGAGAGATTTGACATCTTGACATAAAAAGGGCACAGTATTATGTTGCAAGGGTACTATGGACAAGTTTGGAGGGAAAGCAAAACATCTGATTCTAGTTCTAGACACAGGACTGTACAAAGAAACTTGGGCATGTTTTCTCTTTACAGCTAATAGAAAATACAGTGATTTAAGCATGATGAGGATAAAAGATTTGAGTGAAAAAAAAAAAAGGAAGTTATCCCAAAAATATCAAGATCAAAACACCTTTCTATATTGTACTAGAAAATACCAGCCTAGAGACAATGATCCCAATGTGTTCTATTACCAGTCTAACATAATATTTTACTTAGAATTCCTAATGTTTAATAACAGAAACAAGGGTATAGAATTGATCAGGAAAACGACAGGATGATACAGTAACACTATTGCAGCATCTGAAATTTACAGGAAATTTGAAATTAAATTAAATATGTAAAGCAGTAGCAAAATGTACCTTTTACATGCTGACAAAATATAAAGATTAACTTAGTTTTGACATCCTTGTTTCCTTTTGTACTATTGTCAATTATAAAAATCAGTTGAGAAGAATTTGCCTTAATCATTTCTTGTGAAACTATCTCTCAAAACCATCACATTGCCAGTAAAATTGTGATTTCAGGAAAGTTTCTCTTCCTTCTAGGACCTCTGCTATATAGTTTCATGGTCAGCTCTACATTTAGGTCAAAAATTACCATGAATTTCATCCTTTATTTCTGCTTCTCTGTATCCAGTTACAATTGTGACTCAGGAAGCATTTAAACATGTGCTTACATTTTGACTACATGATTAGTCTCATTCCCCCCAGCAAACCCTTCAGTAAAGGCATACAGACAAACATGGCTTAGTTCTAATCAAAGCTCTACATTTGCACTTAACATTATACAGACCCAAATCTGCAGAGCTATAAAAAAAGAAAAAAAAAAAGCCCTAAGTAGGAAACCCACAAAACTCTGCAGGGTCAAAAGGACTAAAACACAAAAGCCTCCAATCTTTAAATATTAGCTCAATGTTGAAGAAGGGCAAGATCTTGACCACAGACCAACAGAACTTGCCCACTATCACGGTCAGTTCAGTCAATACCACGTTCCAGCCACTCTGCTCTCCCAGCCTCATGACCCCCACAACGCACCAGGAAAAGGCAGAATGACACTTGACTCCCAGCAGCAGACAATCAAGTTGAGCTATTTTTATTTGCTTCCCTGGTCCCAAGGAATGTTTTCACCATAGAGGACCACAATTTTCCCACTAATGACATAATACAAGGATCTCTTCCCCAGCCTTCAGATGACACAGCTCCATCCCAGCAGCTGGCCTCCCACTAGGCAGCATTACTTGTCCATTTTGTTGTTGTTTGGTTCGGGTTTTTAACCCGTTTTGCCTTGTCAGAAGGACAACCCCTGTAAAAGGCTTATTGTTCTCTACAGAAACATTAATAAAATGAGCACATTAATCACCAAGTGAGAAGACTTTCTAATACTATCCAAAACCTCATATCAAGCCTATTTTCTGGCACACATAGAGTGTTCAGTCCTATGCCCAGATGACTCCAAGGACTGACCACACTGGGACCTCACCAACACTCTCAGTAGAGGGATTTGTTCAACACATTTATCAATTATTTGCTTGATTCCTGTGAACACCTAGTTACACCCCTGCAACAGGGGCAGCAAAGCCAGGCACACAAAATACAGATGAAGCCAAAGCCTGCCTGATCCAAAGCTCACAGAAGCAGACAGGAAAGTTTCCATGGATTTCACTGCGTTTCAGACCTGCCCTGGGCAGTGTTGCTGGAGCAGATACTTATGACAGATACACTAAGTCTCTTCCTAAAGAATCACAGTGCAGGAAGAGAACTGGGGCATTTTGCAACCATACATTTGCTGTCATGTCTCTGACTTGAATCATAGACCATTAGTACCCCAGCACTTTTTTCACTAGTTTGGAAGAATGTAGTGCAGGAGATAACATTCCTTGGATTTTGCCATGTCTGTGTTTTCTCAAATATGGTTAAAAACTTACATGTTATTAGGAGCAGCAGAGCAAATCTGAGAGACAGCTTTGCCTTTACACAGTACTTGGAAATAAGATTTTAAGGGTTTTTTGTTGGTCCCCCCCCCAAGAAGTTAACTATTTCCTACGTCAGCATTTTAGGGTAGACTCTTCCAATTTATTTGGGATTTTACACTACTATTGTTATAGCTCTTCCTAAAATACATCAAGTGACATTTCCTGACAAGAATATATCAAATTCCATCTTTTGTCTTTTTTTTTTATTCATGGGGACAGTTGTGTATCTGATCTACTCCATCACACTACTCTCCATCTCAATTTAAATGTTGAGTGTCTACACTATGATTCATATAGATTAAAGAACATATATTAATTATGCAAACAGTTGTGTCTGATGAACTACTCCACCAAACTACTGTCCCAGTTATTTAAATTTTTAGTACATGCACTATGATTTACATGGATTAAATAAATAGTAATTAAAAAACCCTCTGTATTTGTACCAGAAAGAAATTTTCCTTGGTCTTTAGCTATTTGAGGACTTCATTCCCTCCCTGAGATACACTGCCAGTTCAAAGATAATAATGCTCAGATTAAGAGAAATATTGCAGAATAGGTATTTGTGCTTAGGTGCATTTTCTCCATTCAATCACTGGCATTATTCTTCTCTTGCTCAAAGTCTGTACACAAACGCCAGCTAACAAACATATGGAAAAATTTAAATAGTTTGACTTCCAATAGTAAAATAGTTGGGCTTTTTCTTCTTAACAAGCAAAAGATAAATCTTTCATGAAACAAGAAAAATGAAAGGTCAAATATCAACATTTCCATAGATAATTAAGAGGAAAAATTCCACTCCAGTTCTTGTATTTTATAAACCTTGTCATGAGAGGAAACAAACAAAGGCAAAACAGATGCAGTGTGTAGAAAACAGAGGCTTCAAACAGAAAAAGAGCTGATGCTGCACACTGATCCCAAGGTATAGATACACCTTCTGGGGCCTTGAGCAATAGAAATTAGTTACCTCATTGCAGGGAAAGTGTTGTTGTCAACTGAGCCTCCAACTGTGAAATGTGAAAGTGAACAGGCACAGATCTGGGATGCTTTGATTCTGGGCCATTTTTGTGTCTCCAGCTTTCTGACAGTGAGGCTCAGATTAATACTGTTAATCAGTATTAGAAATAGAGCTGGAGACAAAAAAGGAGCAAATCCAGTTCCCACTGCCCCATTGCTGACCTAAGGTAATTCCTAAAACTGCAGCTATTTCCCATATGACACTGTAATAACTTTTGGATTTATTGTTTGTCCTAATTCTATTTTATTATGCCTTTGTGGCTGTCTGTCATTTTACAGCTATATTCTAAAGCACCTGCAATGCAATCTATACATCAATTAGCAGCAGTTACTGTGGTAATAAAATCATCATTTTGATGTGACTTCTGATTAATCTGTAAATAAAGAGCTTCATCTCTGTGTTTGATGTTTGTCTCTGGTAACTATATGGTTTCATACTGCTTAATGATAAATTATTTTAGAGTGGTTAGAATTTTCTACATGAGGGGTTGAATATTGGCGAGCATATTCACGACAACTTCCTGGAACCACAATACATATTTTCCAAACAAATTCAGTGTAACACGAGCATTACAGAAAAAAAAAAAATCATTCTATTGAAGATGAGACCCTTGAAGGTGTCCACAAAGAAGCCACAAGCAGTTATTCAAAACACTGCTCACTTTTGTTTGCACTGCCATCCTTTTCCCCCACGTTTTTAACATATTCCAGATTTTCTGAAGTGATAAAATATTTCTCTTCTGCAAAGCACTCTGAACACTGGGAAGATTACTGGGTGATTGATGATGAATAGAAATTGTTTTACTTCTCTTAGAATACTCTACCTTAAAGGATTCTCTTTTTTCTTCCTAATGAGCAATTAACATGGTCTCTTAACATCTATTTTACACACATCATTAGGAGGTAATAAATTGGTACTTCCATGCAATGCTATATTTGAACTCCAGTGTAGCTGAGAAGGGTATAGAGCCACAGAACATCACTATTAAAGCTCTGTAAAGATCCCCCAATGTCACACAAACTCATCATCACACAAACTCATCAAATGCTACCTGTGCCTTCCACAGACTCAGTGAAAAAAACACAAACCCAGCCAAGCGAGGATTCACTGAGCCCAAATTCAGTCCTCATTCTCCACCGCAAAACATTCTCTCATACAAAGCGCTACAGACATAGCAAAGCTCCTACCACAGAGACAAAGGTGGTCATTCACTCCTGAAGATTTGCTGATATCACAAGTGTATGTGACATCACTGAGCCCTTTTTTGTCAATGAGGCTTTGTGTTCTATCTACTCAAGCTTCCAAAAAATATATAAACTCCATATCTGAAGCTGCAATTAACCCTCATTTTTCTTAAGTGCAGTTGCCAGGAAACATCCAGGAATTGAACTGAAGTTGAACAACAAAAAAAAAAGGCCAAGCCTGTAAGAGCAAGTTACTGCTCCAAGAGTTCTTATGGGTCACATCCGATACACAAACTACTGCTGATTTCTATACCTGAAAACTCAATTTAGGGACAACTTTTCAGGGGGAAAGCAAAAAGGAGAGACTTCTTAGTCTTGATTGACTCTCACTCCTTCAAATGTTGGAAATCCCTTCCAACTCGAACCATTCTACGATTCTGCAGTTTGAAAACTGTGCAGCTCTTTAATTTTCCATGGTTTTAGGTCCTATCAGATGATCTGCCTCTTTCACCTGTGCACAGGTATGACTCCTGCAATCAAAATATTCAGATTCAACTTTCCTTCCACAACAGTCTATCATTCACACCTCAGAGCTACAAACACTGCTCAGAATCAGCCTTCAGCAGGAAGGAGCTGAACTTGTGCTCAGGCCCCTCAATGCCAACCCCCCTGGCCACACAAAGCTCTCCAGGCAGGCCGAGCATTTTGTTTTGGCTGTTTAGGGTTTTTTAACAAGTCATACTAATATTGCTTTCTTCATAAATGTTTTCCAGTGATACTGGCTGCTTCCCAGACTCCAGTGAGGATGTCTCTGAAGTGTGCTATAAGTATCCTGTTGCAGAATTTTAAACGCCTACTAACTGGATGCAGTTGTCTTATTTGTGAAAGGTGGTGCCAGAAGTATTATTACATTTCAGATTCTTTTCCCTGGATAATGGTGGAAAATTGTGTTTTAAATCCATCCAATGCAGAAGTTAGACAAAGGAATGTCCGGGTTCTTGTTTTGTGCTGTTTTTTCATTCCAGCAGTTACATTCCTCTGCTTTCACCTTCCCCTTTTCAAACCATGTATCCAAAAAAAAATAAATCACATGATTAGTAGTCACACACCTAAACCCCCAGGGTTTATACATGCTGATAATTACAATTGTCAAAATAACTAAATACAGACAATTAGCACATGTGTTATGGATACTCAAAATAAACCCTAACAGGTATTTTGGCTTACTATAATAGCACCAAAAAGCAATAGAAATAATTTGCTGATTGCAAAGCTTCTGGTGATTAATGTCCATATCATAATACAAAAGTGCAATGGGTAGAAGAAAATTACCTTGAGGAAGTTGAAGGCAAAACAGAGAATTCATTTCTCCAAATAAAAAAAAGTAGTAAGAGTTAGCAGGACAGAATCTGCATTAATCCAATGCCAATGTATGTAGGATGGTATTTTGAAAGGGGCTTTGGCCTGTTCACCACAGCTCAGGAAGAGCACATGCTCTCGATTCCTCACAGAAATGCCTCATTCTTTTAGACATTCACCTACTTTTTGGCTCCATGTGAAGCTGGTTAATCAAGTCATGTTTTCTCCAATATTGTTTGGGTTTTAAGTGCTCAGAATATGAAAGGCAGGAGAGGCAATCGGAGCATTTTCCATGGTAAGTTCACTCAGCATGCTATTAATAATACCAAGAACTCTTAATGCAGGTCCAAAATAATTTAGGCTTTCTTCCATTGGAAGCCACAAGACAATAAGAGGAGGCTCCAAGAGAGGTGTGGATCACCCACAAGAGGTCTGAAGAGCAACATGTATTTTTACTGGAAATCTGCTAAGTAGCCAAAACCTTTGGAACACCATGACACCAATCTGGCAAAGTGATCTTTCTTTCTCTGCTTTATTGAAAACATCTTAGACAGCATAATGAAAAAATACGCTTAATTCCCATGATTTTAAGCTTGTCTTTCTGCTGGCCTGAATACTGTCAGAAGAGTGAATATTAGGAAATTCAACAGAGCTTGACAGATTTCATTTGACCAAAACAAGAGTGAGAAAGATTTCTTTTTTTCCTTCTCTCCCTGAATTTTCTTCTATCAAGAAGTCTGGGATGGGATTTTCCCCTCCAGTGATGTATTTATAGCTGCAAAATAGGGATCTACTCCAAAGTCAACTGAAATCAATGGGGAGACTTATTGACTTCAGTGATTATTGGATCAGACCCTAAAAGTAAGTCTTCCAAAACTACAGAAAGTATTCTGGGACATGTTGTACCAGAAATGATCACCAAGAATGTGAAATAACTCAATTATATTCAGGGTGACCAGCGTAGATAAAACAACTCTTGTAGCAAATACAGGTCACAGATGGTGGGGCAAAGCTTGGTACTTCTTTAAAGGTCCAGGCAGTTGAAGTTCTAATTTTGGTGGAGTAGAAGAGAAATAGAAAAAGATGTCAGGCAACCGCAACACATTTTCATTTAAAAAAAAAAAAATTACAGTCAGTGAAACAGAGCTCCCACAATCAAGAGCACTAAATGCACATTCTTTATGCCCAAATCTCATAAATAGGGAATACTTAGAAAGGAATAAGCAAACACATCAACTGTGAGGAGTTGCCCTGTCTGGAAGGGGAACTGAGAACAGTACATGTTGCTAAGTCTGGCTGTGCTGTTCAGGACGGATGGTTCTTCAGAGATGGTGACAAACATCTGGATATCAGGGAGTTTCAGGAGTTTATGTCAGATAAAGAAGCATCTCAATGTCACTACCTACACTAAGCACAGGTGCTCCCTTCCTGGTCATCACCATCTTTTATTTAAGTCATCACAAGACCTTTAGAAAAATCTGACAAACCTGTTAACCTGGCAAGCATTCAGGTTAGAAATGTGTTATCTATTTGGCCCTTAAACATCCACTACCCAAGAGTTTAAGGTACTTTAGTACAACATGATACTCAAATGAAAACATGGAGAAATGCAGGAAAAGAGCTGGAGATCAGCCTCTCCTTATCAGCTATGGGTCTGGTCTGCTCTATCCAACGAAGCCCATCATGGAGCTGATGCAAAGACTGCCTGAGTACATGTGTCCCCAAGGAGCTCTCTTGCCATGAAAGACAAGAGTGGGAGGACATCCATAGCTAAAGCTCCTATCAGTTTGAGCAATGAGGATGCAAGCAGAGGAGTGGGGAAGGGGTAGAGAAAAAATGGATTTGCTTGTGTGGTGGACTTGCAAGACAGTTTGTGGTTCTCATGCACCAAGAATCTACGGTTTATTTAAGCATTAAGACAAGGTTTTAACTAAGGTTACTATCAGCCAGATAACTGAGGTGAGAGCTTCTAGCAGTTATGACAGAACAAACCATACTAGAATCACTTCAGCGATATAAAAACTATAGACTTTTAAACTGTTTTTACACTTGTCTTTCACCTCCTAAACACAGAATGGGGTTGCCAAAACACCTGCTCCAGGTACTCCTAGTTAGAGAACACTTATTTTCATCAGTGACCTTCAGAGGGCTGGAACACCTCTCCTATGGAGACAGGGTTGGGCTGTTCAGCCTGGAGAAAAGGCTGTGGGGAGACACCTTAGAGCACCTTCCAGTACATAAAGGAGCTACAAGAGAAGTGGAGAGGAACTTTTCACAAGAGCACGGAGTGATAGGACAAGAGGGAATGGCTTCAGACTGACAGAGGGGGAGAGTTCAGGTATTAGGAAGAAATCCATTACTGTGAGTGGGGAAGCACTGCAACAGGTTGCCCAGAGAAGTTGTGGCTGCTTCAACCATGGAAATATTAAAGGCCAGGCTGAATAGAACTCTGAGCAACCTCATCTAGTTGAAGACATCCCTGTTCCTTGCGTAAGTGTGAACTGGATGACCATTAAGGGTGTCTTACAACCCAGGCTATTCTATGGTTTTGAATTTCCAGCTGCTCACAAACCCTGCTTTGCTGGACTTCTGGGTCCATCCTCTGCTCAACAGCAGCAGTGTGTTGGAAATTAGGCAGGAGAGAGACTGAAGCTGATCTAGGCATTCAAATATGCTCCTTTACTCCTCATTTCATAAGCACCAAAACCCCAACCTTACAGGAGGATAAAGACTTGGAGAAGTATTTTCCCCCTTTCTAGGCCCAGTCACACCTTCCACTGGGTGGTCAGGACAACTCTGCTGCACTATGAGGGTCTTTGTGCTATCATCAGGTGATTCTAGGAGATAACAGCTCAAATGGAACAGAAAAGGCAATGAAGGGCACTGAGAGGGCTACAAGGCTCAGCAGAGACACACCCCCAGCCCACAGCATCTGCAGCTGTCTACTGGTTCAGGTAGCACAGAGCAGAAAATATGGACACATTTTATATTATAGGCAAATCTGCAAACTTGCATAAAATTCTTAAGGTATTTTTCAATACACTTCTTTCCAAAATCTGTTTGCAACTATGTCTAAGGCCATACAAATGAACTCACAGTACATTAGAAAAGCTGTTTCAAGAAACATTCAGATTCAGAATACTAAGTATTTATCTTCATCTTTTAGGAGAAAAACTGAAGGCACTGGAGGGCCAGAAAAAGAAATAGAGCCTTTTCAGAGGTGTTTCTCTTTTAAAGCAATGCCATTTTTAAAACACTGCACTTCCCTGTCTAAACTCCAAATTCCAGAAGACAGACATCAGCAGGAGACAAGATTGAAAGAATTTTAAATCATCAGTACCTTGACATCACATTTGCATTAAGCACACACCGTGCCTTACATATCAGACACCCAGAAAGAAGTGGTGTCCAAAATTCAAGTGATACATATTCCTTACAGCACAATTAAAAGCAGAATATTTGTTTTATTGTGATCAAAAAACAAGATTAAATTCAATAAGCACAGAGCACAAAGCAAATCCCTTCAGACATCTATTCTTCCCTAAGGTGTATTCTAAAGAAGTTCTCTTGTAAGTCAAGAGACTTCTTTAGACTACACCAAATCCTGACACCTTCTCAGGTTCCTGCAGAGCCCTCCAAGACAGAATGCTCTGCCCTTGTCCTGCTCACCTGATATCAGTGGTAGGTCTGCTCTTTCACAAAGTCAGGAGGTTCTGACAGCCCAACCAGTGCTACAAATCCTGGCAAACATTTTGTTAGTAATTACCAGAATGCATTGCCAGAATACAGCTGGAAGCAAAGGAGACTGGAAAGTCCACAGCCTTTGTGGCTGGATCACGAGGCATGAAAGCTTTTTGTACAGATTCTCTCAGTGAGGTTTTTGCCAAAGGGAACCTTCAGATCTTCAAATACTTTGGGAGGGTGGGATGGAAGATAATTGGAACGTCATCCAAGGTCACACAAATATAAGTGAGGATCAAGACTTTTTTTGACTGAATGTTGTAACATTGTGAAGTTATGAGTTGTTTTTCCCACCAGTTGAAACAGAGGCTGTGAAACAGCAACACTTGAAAAAAAAGCAGGTGAGAATTAGCAAAACAAATCTTGACAGATCAGCTACCAGTAACATTGAGAAGAAACTATTCAATGGGCATGTAAAATGTTTTGCCAGTCCCAGTTGGGATAGAGAAGACATTCTTGCAGCAGCAGAGAACAACCAAGTCATTAATGTTGACAACCGAGGCAATTAACATCCAAGGGCACATCTCTGGGATTGTTCACACCAGCGCTAGAAATCAGTGCATGGCAGGCAAGTGCTGCCTAAAACTGTGCTTAACACAAATTAGTCAGAAGATCAGCCAGTCATTCTGCATTTCAGCTGCAAGGACTTGAAGTGTTTCAATTCAGGTTGATGTATTTGCAGTCTAGTAAAGTAGTCAAGTCCACAGTTATCTTCCAGCCACTGGGAAAAGTAGTCAAGCAGAGCTTTCAGTGGAATGTAAACATCACCCTCAGCATCACTGATGGTAAAAAAGCAGTACCTAACACACTTACCAGCATTTATCTTATTTTCTCCTGTCCCCAAATGCCAAAGTACTCCATGAAAAGAGGGGTAAATATCTAAATATCCCTCCTGGCAGTTGGGTTCCTGTTTTCTGTGCTGAGGAGCAAGAACATTCCCTTGCCCTCCTTTCAGACATCTCCCAAGCCCTGCCACAAAGGAGGGGCTAAAAAAATAAACCAAACCTGGTTGGCTGATAAAGAACACAAACTCATTCATGTCTAAATACAAAACTGCAATCAGGCCTGAAAATTTTAAGTAGTATGTGACAAAAATATTGCCTAGTTCATGGGAAAGGAGAAAAACAAAAGGTAGCCAGATGCTTCAAGGAACCTGAAGAGCAACTGTCCCAAAACACCAAGACAGATGGCACAAAAATCTTAAGGCAATAAGCAGCAAAGAGGTCACTTCTTGCTTTCCAGATAGAATTAATAGTGTCCAAAGCTAGCTAAGAAGGATATGAGGTAAAAGTTCTACATGTCTAGAATATCTCAGGGAAAACTCATTCTATTGAGAATTATTCCATAGAATAATCAGTTAAAACCCATCGCTTCTACAGAAAAATGAAGTGGCTTTCAAGAAATCACAGACAACATTAGAAATGTAAACGTATCAGACATTCCTTTAAGGACCAGCAAACCAAATAAATAACAAAATTAATTGATGAGAGTTGATGCTGCTCAAGAGTGGAACGTTCCCTTGGGAAGGGAGATCAGGGAAAAAGATCATTGCACCTACTCAGATGTTATGAGTTTGAGATAACCAGAGCTTTTCCTAGGAATGGAGCCCTATAACATGTAAATTCCCAGCCAGCACAAGTTCTGCAAACCTTCCCTTTCTAATATATTCAATTTCTCTTTAAAAAAACCAAAAAACACATAACAGATAACCTTGAAGTTAGTTTACTTAGATTTTCCAAGAAAAGTAATAAAGGAGACAGCCATCCTTTTCATAAACTCACAAACATTCACAGTAAAAGCAACAGAACAGTTATGAAGGAGAACTACTCCTCAGAATGTTAAAGAAAAAAGGTAGCTGAAGGATAATAAGGGATCGCTATAAAATAGGAACTATTCTTTATTCCACTAATTTTCAACTACATCTCATGGTCTAAGCCCCTGATAAAATAATTGAAAATAGAATTGAGTAGGAAGAGAGGCAGCAAAGTGCAAGCATAGAAGATGGGCACAGAAAGGCAGGTCAATTCAATGAAAAAAATCCTGTGGATAGGCAGGTGGACATGTATGTATGGGCATATTCTCAGCTTAGCTTTGTGGAGAGCTTTCTAACCCCAGTTCAATACAGACAGAGAGGAAAGCGACACTGTTTTCAAGTTGAGTCACTTTTAGGGGCAAGGAAAAGTTAAGCCAACCATGGGTTTGAATTATAAGAAAAATAAGGTCTCTGAGCTCAAACTGGTCTTTACTGTTCTGATAAACAACTCAAGTCATGCAGCAGAAAACCTCAAGGCCCGCAGGGTTTGCTCATCCTTGCATGGCACCAGTGTCCCAGGATATATTTAGCTGCAGGCTGCCCTCAGCTGCCACATCATGTCTGCGGGGTGAGATGGTCCCAGAACCTTCAAATCCCGATATCCCTGGAACAGATCACAAACCAGCTGCATTCCAGGTGCATCAATTGCCTCTTCACAGCCATCTTGACACCCTCAACCATCTCTTTGGGGTCAGCAGTGACTCCCCTCACCCATCACATGGAATACAGGTATGGACAAGAGCAGGCACTGCAAGAGCTGGGATGAGCTTCAGGGTCAGATTTTGCTGCTCAGACTGCAACACACCTACAAACTCTATCCCTAATCTCTGTCTCTGTTCTGACCACCCAAAGAGTGTTAAGAGCTGTTGGGAAACAACCATCACCTGGTGCATAATACAACTTCAGCTATTTAATATTGTCAGAGTAAAAGCAGCTCAAGATATTATTGGCATTAAAAAAAATTACATGTTCTCTTAATATTCTAATTCCTGTTTACATGGAACAATATAGGGAATTTAAGTCCAAAGTTTTGATTGGCCTAAATCAGCATTTCTAAGCATAAAAGGAAATTGATGGAAAATTATACATAGCTCTAGTGAGGACATATTTCCTCAAATATTTTTTCTCCATTAATATCTGACTGCCCTGCAACTTCAGGAACAAGAGTGGCTGCCTTAATCAGCAACCCCAGAGAACAGCAAGGGGTTTTGCATCACCTTCCTCAGGTTATTGAATTTGAAGCATGCAAATAACAATGTCAGTAATTCAGGATGGAAAGGCCCACTAGGTCATGTAGACCCTATGTCAGGACAGAAGTTTTCCCAAAAGTGCAGTTGCTGAGACTCTGCAGAGAATCTGAATTACCCCAACTTGTAAAATATTGTGTAAGGACAGCATGTGTGAAAAGGACACAAGAAAGCTGTGCAGTTACAGAGATCCATGGCTGGGAGCTGTGGGCCCCAGCACAAGGGGACATGGATCAGTGATGCTGTCCCAGATGCAGGGGGAGATCACCTACTGAACTCAGTGGAGTGACAAAGGTGAAGCAGATGAACTGCAGAGAGCTGCTCTCCTGTAGCCTTTGAAAAACAACAAAGCAGAATAAAAGCAGGTTTCAGCTCTGGAAGGAAAGGTGACCCCATGAGATGCCCCTTCCCCATAGCGGGTTGTAGAGTTGAGAGAGCCTCAAACAGATGCTGAGCAAGATTTTCCAGGCAGAAATTTGAATAAGCTCCCTGTTAAATTCTGTCCCAAGGTATACACAATCAGTGTTTCACGAGCACAGTATAGGCTGAACCCTGTTACATCACCCAGCATTGTGTTCTGTAATAGCTTAAGATTTCCAACACAACAAAAATTTTACAAAGTTTTCTGAGGAGAGAAAAATCTCTGCTACTCCCAAGGCAGGATATTCTGACAGGTTGAACAGTGGAGGAAAAATATTCCATAAATGGAAAAGAAAATCTGTGGGCTACTTCTGACTCCACAATTTCTGCTGGTGAAGCAATAGAAAGGGGGATGAAAGACAAAACAAGGAACATGTCACCACATCATCTGCTTGTCTCCCTCTGCCACAGGCCCAGAGAACCAATTCTTCCAACCATCAGACTCCAGCCTGTACAAAGCTGCCTTAAATCTTGAGTGGTGGAAAGGGGAGACACTATTGACCTGGCTGCTACACTCAATTTTTCCCTAATCCTTACTGCCTCTAATATGTAAATTGATCTCCTGAAGAGCCTGGGAGGTGACAAAGGGAGTTATACACACAATCCTCCTTGACTGTATCAATGAAGATTTGCTTTCCAGAAGTTCATCACCCTGGGAAAAAAAGCAGTCCTGGAGGAAGCTTTGTCTCATTGCAAAATAAATTGATAATGGGTGATACTAAAAGGAAAGTGTTCAGCCCCAATTTTGAAGCCCTCTCTTCCCTATATAGAGAGGGAGACCACTAGTTTCAAAGTCAGCAAGTGAGGGGAGGAAGGCAAAAGAAAAATCTTCCTTGGAGGAGGAAAGCCAACTCCTCATCACATTGACCCATTCATAGGCAAAACAACAGTAACACTAGATTTTAGTTTTGGATATTAACAGGGTTGTTACAAAAGCTCTATAAAAGTGGTCTTGCAAAACATGATGACTAAGAATCACATTGCTGAGGTAGTATTTCTTCCAGTTCACAGCGAAATAAATAATTGCTGTTTCCCTACAAAAACAATTCATGGCAGCTTTGGAGCCCTTGCAGCTCAGCCAGACAGCGCTTACAGAGGGAACCTCCAATTACTTTCCCTTTTCCTCACCCAATCCCTCTGCACTAATAAAGTGATGCATGAAAAAATAAAAAATCAAATTCGTAGATAGAAAATAATTTTGCACCAACATACATTCAAAAATTAGCTCAGAGAAGCAAAGGAGTAATAATGGCCTCACTTCCAGATAGTAATTGAACATAAAGACAGATTTAACATGGCTCTGAACTGGACTCTTTCCCCAGTAACTCAGGGGCCTAAATACATCTCCCACAAACACTGGGAAGGGGCTTTTACCATGTGTGTTTACAGTAAACCTTTGATCACGTCTACGCTCATTTTGGCTTTTCTCTTTACTTCAAATCCCCATCATCACACTGACCACACACTCTTCTGGCTTGTTCGCTCATGGTAAACACAAAACACTTGCAAGGGATCTTTCCTTTCTATAGTTAGAGTTACAGCAGAAAAATCCTCTGCTGACTCAGTTTATTACATAAAGCCTGGGATATCCTGGGCATTCCCAGAATGCTATGATTTGACTTGAGAAGAAAACCAGCAGGACACATTCGCTCTACTCTAGTTTATGCCAGCAGACATGACACCACTACACCTCATATCTGGGCCCCCTTGTGTCCAGAAAACCAAGTTTAGAAGAGTAAAACCTCTATCTCCTTATTTCTTCATTCAGACACATTGCAAGATGACATTAAATCCCTGAACAAGCAAAGCAGCATATTTCCCATAGAAGTGAATCACTGCTAACTGTCTCTTTTTTTTCCTTTAAAGACTGTACCTAAAGGATAGAGGCAGCATATACAGAGATTTGCCCTGGCCATGTAAAGATCATAATGAAGCAGAAAGCATTTTCCAGTATCCCTGACTGTGTACGTCCAGGGGAGGGAGTAACAGAGGTTTGAGGGAGAGAGTTGCATTGGGAAGCAGGGTGGGTTTTTCCTCAGTTAAGATAAATGTACAAGAAATCCCTCAAGAGCATTTACAGTCAAATGATAGCAACAGCCCTTTCTTTCTGGAAGCGTTTTCATTAAATCCCATTGCAATTAAAGGTTCATTTCTAAACACAGACTGGAGGCTTAGGTATGGAATGAAGTACTATAGAGGGACAGCTTGTTCCTCACCTCAGAAATGCTTCTACACATCCCAGCCTCCCATGACTGCTGTTTGTTGCCACTATTGACTTGGATTCCTGCAGCTCTGGGGACGCAAGACACACTTTTAGCTCATGCAAAGCCCATAGAGAAAGCAAGAATCTTTCAGGGCAGCACGATCACGCACAATAGCAAGATGCTTGTGAATTGGGAGGGAGGATGAAAGTGAATGCTTACACTTAAAGAACAAATTCTACTACACTGGCTTGTTGCCAGAAAAAAATAACCCATTACAATCAAAACCCAGTTAAGTCAAACAGCCCATGCTTAATTAAGCCCACTAAGTTTTCTGTTCAAAGCAGCTGATATTTTCAGCAGGTGAGACTGAAGCTTGTCAGCTCAGAGTATCAAATCTAAGCCCTAAAACATGGACATCCACACTGTGCGTATTGCTGACAAAGAAAAGGGAACGTAGAGTCCAGAACTGAACATTCACAACACAGAGCTTCAACTGAAAAGATCAATAGCTACATCTACACTAGCAAGCAGTGGGCTGGGCCTGTTCTCCAGCTCTCAGGCCAGATGAATACGCAGTACAGTTCACATCCACTAAAGTTGAATATTTTTTGTTTTCCCAGAATGGTGTCCTCACTCATATTACCCACCAGGACCAGCCCCTGCCGACCCTTTTCCCAGAAGTTGGCCAGAAATCACTTGGGTGACTGGTACTTGCTGCATGTTCAAACTGTGCCTGGAGTTCTGCTCAGTTATCCAACAATTAAACAATACGAGCAACCACCACAAGCCTGGATTCAGTCACACATCCCAGCCTTTTCCAGTTTATTAGGATGGTATGTAAACCATCCATCCTGAGAATATTAACCACAGCAAATAATTTATTTTGAGCTTAAATGAAGGGTCCTGTCTTAAGAGATCATTACAGCAAGATTGCTTCCAATAACTCAAACAACCTTCACACCCAACTCACAGCAGCAGTTCCTGCGTACAGGCTGGTACACTGACTCATAGCATACACCTAAATACAATCCCAGTCTCTAATATATCCTGATTTTCCTGGTGTAGAAGCTCACAGAGCTAAATTCTGAACCTTGTTTGAAGCATGGGGAGAAGGGAAGAGGAAGCTGACTGCAAACAATGAGTATCAGCTCATTTTAGCCATCAAAACCACAAAAATGTCTGCAGTGCAGATCAGTCATAAAGAACAAGCAGGGGAGATAAAGAGGGCAGGAAACCACACACCTAAACACACACACAGAGAAGCCGCTACACACATGTACCAGCTTCGAAGTGCTGCTTGTCTGGAATGGTAAGAGACATGCAAATAGAAAGCAATGCTATTGAAAAGGTCTCTCCTCCCCTTTTCAGACAGAGGTGTGCAAGCCAAGCCCCAACTCGTTTGGGGATGGGGTGTTTCACTGTGGTTTGGAGATGCATTCAGCATTTTTTATTACTCAGAAGCTTTGGTTCTCAATGTATTTTTATAAGGAGTCTGAGAATGAAATATGATTCATATTTACATCTGTTAACATGTTGAGAACAAGAAAAAAGATGAGTGAATTGCTGCTGAAAGAAAAAAAAAGTAGGTTCAATTTCCCACAAGACTTTCTAGGTTTGGGCTGCAAATGTTCATGTTACCAGAAACACTGAGGTGAAGGCAAAAGACAGTGGCAACGTCAGCAGTGATTTGAGCTGTGCATCTGGTCTTTTGGTAAGGTTGATTTGGAAAGCACTAAGTGTTGCAAATCAGTTATGTCAATGCAGGATTTTGATACAAACTGTTTCGTCCCATGATGTAATTTGGGCTGGCCAGCCAGAGCTCTCCCCTTGGAGAAAGAATACATTGTAGTAGTTTTGTCTGTATGAATGATGAGTGTACATATTCTTATTTATAAGATGTTATGTGTGATCTTTTCACATAAATCTGGGATAGCTGAAGTATAATGGAAGGAAAATGTCATGTATCACAAAGAATTTTTTCCCCAAATTAACCTCCATAAATGTCTTAAGAACAGAGGGAGCATCTAATGAAAGGACCATTATGCAGATCATGACATTCCATTCATAAAACCAGAGAGGCAACATGATGGAGCTGCAAGACTGGGGGAGAGAGGAAAAAGTGATTTCAGTGTACAGCAAAAGCTCAGACATCTTAGCTAAGACCATAATTTGTATCATCCAGGCTGCACATCAGGGTTTCCTGAAGTATAACCCAGAAACCCTAAATTTCTACCAGGCTGTGATTTCTCATATCAAGAGGCATTCTCCATAAAACACTATTTATATTAGAGCAATTAACCAGATTACACACCATGATGGACAGGCAGTGATTGGCATCACACAAACAAGCAGCAAGTCAAGGCAGACATGAGCAACCACAGACAGGAGAGAAGAAAAACTATTATTCTTCTCTAAGAGAAGCAGTGAGAGCAGAGATTGTCCAACAGGACCAGACAGCCCATGGAAGAGTCAAGAACTGAAAGCAGAAGTTGTGCAAAGCAATGCCTTTCCTTGGGGTCTGCCATCCTCAGCCAAGGGCCAGTGACAGAATTAAAGCTGAAATAAGAACACTTACTGGACATCTCGCCACATAATAGGATGAGAAGATGTCTCCTAATGAAGGAATATTTAATAAGTACTGTATTTTGGATTAGGCACAGTTTTATTCTATCTACACACAGAAGGGAAGGTGGTAGAGACAAAAGAATGGTCATTTTCTCAAGTTATCTATAGGGCAAAACTTTACCCAGTGACCCACATCATCTCAAAGGTGGGGGGCAGGGTGTGGGGAATAGAAAAGAGGAGTCTGAACATTATAGACATTAAGGGGACATCCAAACAGCCCCTGCTGCAGGCCTGGGAGTGCAGGAGTACATTTAAGAGACTGCAGACCAGATGCTGCAGACTAAAACTGCTCAGCAGTCCCAGCTAAGAGCAGCACTCAAAAAGAGAATCAAAATGGTTTATGCTTTTTTTGTGAAGGTCTATTTGCAGGGGTGCAGCCAGGGCTACCAAAGCCCAAGTACCTGCAGGAATCCTGCACCCTTCCCAAGCTGTTCCAGCATGCTCACGTGGCACTGCAAGGCGGCTTGGAGTGCTCCCGAGATGGAAACCACATGCTAACATACCCCCCCGGGAAAGGGCCCAATGTGCAAGGCAGTGGGCAGACCACCAACTAACTACATGTGTAAAGTGCTCACTGGGTGTCTGACTTGTTTGAGAACCAAAAGGGAGGGGGGCAGACAAGTTCCCACCCTCCGGAAAGAGCCTGACACATGACATGTACATTTGTTGCAGGAAAAGAATCCCACTCCAGCAAATGTGTTGGAGAAGTTGCTTGACAAGACAAAGTGGCTTGTGCTCCTTGCTTTTTCTCCCAGGGTTTATCTTGTCTGAGAGCGAGGTAAAACCCAGCCTGGGCTGGTGTGAATCAGAAAACTGCTAATTGATCACATTTTTGCACACTTCCTTGCCTGAACTGATCACTAAAGTATTTCTAAGGTAAAGAAATATCACATTACTGCTGCCATTCTCCTGTGTCAGCAATGAAGTAAATAAAGGATGTAGGGCACTGCTGCTGACAGAGGTTCACCCATCACGGTCACAGCAGAGCAAGGATCAAGGTGCTCTGTTGCCCTTATTCTCATTTTCCATGGATACTCTGTCCTTGAAATACAGTAATCATCCCTTTTGCAGGTACCACTCCTCCATTCAATTACTTTCTCTCTTCACCCAACAGTCACCTTCTTGCATCAATTATACATCACAACACCTTGGGACAGAGCTCTGCCCTCAGTTGTTACACCTCCAGGAGAGGTGACAGGTGGCATAAGGGTTGCTCAGCTCTTCCTACCATTAGACTCCCCTCTGAGGTTACTATAAACAAGCTCTGGGAAGCACAGCAGAAGTGCTTGAGGAGGGCAGGGCCTACTCCCTCTGGAGGCCTCATTATGACACTCAAACTTAGAAAGCAAAAAAAAAGTTTCTCTACAACACATTCTTTCACACAGAAATTCCCAAACTCTGGAGAGAAATTCAGAATCCAAAAAGACAACATACCTTTTTGATAGTCATACAGACATTTTTGCCCCCTCAATCCTTCCCCTCCTTAAAATCCTGAAGCCACATCTCAGAATACCATAATTATCTACTGTGTTTTTAGACTATTACTCCAGGGAGATTCCAACAACAACAAAAATACTGCTCTTTTTGCTTTTCTACTTGTTTTTAGTCCAGCAAAGCAGAGAATACAGCTTTTTTTGTTGATGTTGTTTGAAAAAGGTATATGCAGTTGTCAAATTGTGCCACCATGTACATTACACAAAGTTGCTTAATATTGTGGGCAATAGGAAAATGGGCATTAAGTTTTTCCTTATGTGGAATACAGATAGAAATAAATATACTAATAAACACAGCCTAGCCAAATATAAATCCTGAATAAGTTTGCCTATCTCCTTTTTGTTACCTTTATATGTTGCAGAATTATTTCTGCAATGCTATGAAGCTTCAACAATATAAAGTATTTGTTTAGACTGATTTACCAAGCCTAAAGAGCTCATTGCACTTCTAAAACACAATTTAATCATTTTCACACAGGGTCATTCACTTATTAAAATTTAAATCCATGTGCAAACATCACTATAATGAAATACTACTGTATTTCCAGTATAAGAAAACAAGTCCTCAAAATACATTCACTTTAAGAAGAGCATCCTGAAATATGAGATTAACTGTGGGGGGGAAAGGAATAAAATAAGTAAAAGTTATTACCCTAAGGGTCAGAGAAGCAGAAAGATTAGACTGCATGCAATCTCTAAAAAGAAATATTAGCTCTGCCTTTTTATCAATCATAAAGTTTTTGTAACAGGAATAGACCAACTTGTTTAAAAGATGTCTACTGTATTTGTTTTTTAATATTTTATTATACCCAAATTAGTGTTAGGGGGCTTTACTTAATTTTTTGCAGTTAGCAAGACATTCAGTGTCTAAGCCTGTACCAATAATTTTAACCTTGTCTGCTGATTCCAGGTTCTTAAGAGCTGTAAACTTGCACAGTGACACCCTGTGCAACAGCAGCACATCAGCTGTCACATCACTGGTGACAGTCTGGCTTTCCACACAACTACCTGGAATATCCCAGTTATTGCTTGGTCACATCAAGACCTCAACCAAGAACAAGGCCAGTAGGTGTCAGGCAACGGCCAACACCCCCACCAATACACTCACCTACAGCCTTCAGCCCTCTTCTGGGCTGAAAGTCACCCATTGGATGAAGTGCAGGCAGGGAATGAGATCTGGGATACAGATTCACAGCTACTAAAGATTACAATGAGACAGGCTCATTTTGACTCACTACTTAAACCAATACCCAGTCTCCAAGATGAAAAGCAATTGAACTAAACCACTGTACAGAGTAGAGCTGAGTACAACACACTAACTACTCTAAAGATACATAAATATGCAGAACTAAAGATACATAAGTGTGATAGCCCTGAACTACACAACCAGTATAATTCTTAGAAAGGAAACCAGTGTGAAACCTCCCCTGAGGAAAAGACCAGCAGCAAACATCAGGGCTGTGTGGATGAGTGGGCAAAGTATCAGCACCTCAGCATTGTTATGCAGTAGCTTAAGCCTGAGATTAACGAGCAGGTCTAATAGATCTTGTAGTCTCACATTAGAGAACAGAGGTAGCAGCAGCAGATGTGACATGGTATCAGCGCTTCTGCCTGAACAGCAATAAATAGAAATATCCATTCCTTTGCTTGGAACTGATAAACCTGAGCAAAGTTGTCAGCTGTGAAATGCATTAGTGCCCAGTTTTGTTGCTCACAGTTTGTAGATCATTTCTGGTTTGGAAGTGTCACCCCCTTTCCACACCAATCCCTTTAAAAAAATTGTAGATATTGAGATTTTATTTGAGGGGTTGGGGTCTGGTGTGGGTTTTTATTTGTTTGGTCGGGTTTGTTTGTTTCTTGGGGCTGGAGGGAAATTTATTTATAAATGCGCATCTAACTCAAGGTTAAAGAATTCAACACTTAGAGTGGAGAGTGGTGGAGGACAGGTGAAGGAAAGTAGTGCAGGCTTTGCTTCCCTGATTTTAAAACAGCTTATTCCTTTTGGCTTATCACCCAGAGAGAAAAAAGCTGCAGAGCTGAGGAACTGCAAAGTCTCATGGATTCCAATCTCCATCCCCCCTCAACCAATAAATTGCTTAAATCTTGACACCCAGTTCTTAGTTCTCACATTTAGAAGTGACATCTCATTCAACCCCAAGCTGTCCCATAAAATGAAATATCAATTAGCAAATCAGTTTAGAGAATGTTTCCCAGAAACATTAAAAGCTCATTTGACCCTTCCAAAAATCATTTCACTTTTCCAACAGCAAATTCTGCTTTTAATCTCTGTTTTATGCCACCACAAAGAAGTTTCCATCACATAAAACTAGAAAGTACTGGATGAACACTCATATGGCCTAGTTTAGTATAAGAGCAGTAACATCTTTCCAACTCTGCCACTGTGTGCTAAAGATCAACTGAAAAATTAATGCACAAAATGTTTTTTCTTCAAATTTATGTTTTCCCCTCAAGGCTCCAACTGAACTCTAACATCAAAGTAACATACAGCCATTGAATTTCACCCCAAACTTCAGCCTTTGCCTCTGTGGAAGAGCCATCAAAATTGTTCTAGTCTTCCAGCAAGCAAAGGATTGGTATTGACTGACTGTTGGCTGCCCAGCAAGGCAAGAAACTTGTGAACAGAAAGAAGAGGGGTCTTGGGAATGGTTTGTATTTTAGGAAGACATTAGATATGAAACCCGAATTTATTAACATATGGATGCATTTTTACAGAAGCCCACGAGAAGCCTGATTGCCAGCCGTAGTTTAATTCACTCAGATAACACCGAGACTATAAATCTTCACTAACAGCTCAACATGCAAGGCATTTGATGTGTCTGGGAACCTGCTGTATGAAAGAAATTAGCTGTAGAAAAAGAAGCAAAACGCCTATTCCCATGGGAAGAGTCTGCAAGACCAGTAATAGATCATTTGTTCATTTGGAAGACACTTGTTCCTCTAGTAAAACAGCAACTAATATTTTCTCTTTCCACTGCTCAGACAGGAAATATGGTGCTAAGGGCCAATAGACAGAGCAAGTCACCATGCTAATTACACGGTCAGTAAACATTTTCTCTCCCGTGTTTCCTAAAGGCCTGAATAATTCCTGGTTAGAATTCAGCAGTGGAACCAGCCACTTTCTTCCTCTGACGCAAATGCTGAGGAGATGGATCCCATTTAAGAGGATATCCAGGTTAAACACCCCTGTTTCAATAGGATGATCATGGCACCTGGAAAAGGTTGGACACTGTCCCAATTAAGAGGGGAAATGAGAAGACTCTTGAAGCAGCAGAGGAGCAGGTTCTTAAACTGCCCCTCAACAGATGGCAAACAGCCAAATTTAAACAGCCTGATAAATTTACAAATGGGATTGTAGAGCAGGTCACTCACAGAATTTTTTTCTTTGTAGACAGATCCCTTCTACTCCAGTATTCAACTTCGCTATATAAGTCTATTTCTCACAGAAAATTATTCAAAATGAACAACCTGATTTCACAAGGCAGCATGATATGGAAAACTCTCTACTTACCTACAAAAACAGAAGAAGCAGATTTTCTTTTAAGGCACAAAGATCTACTTGCTTGCTGTAAGTTTCGGGCTTTCCTAAACTTGGTCAGACTCTGAAATTCTGACAAAACCCAATATTTTTTTTATTGGGCTACATCAAATGGGCTGACTTTCTACCACACAAAAACTGGACATCCTAGGTGTCTGATCTCCTCCCAGAATGGGTTTGTATGGTAAATAGAGGGATCCATCTACAGATTCAGTAAACTCTCTCTTCAGGAAAGAAATCTACCACCCATCCACACAGTACTCAAATTCCGGGCTGCTACTCACTGGCTTAGGACAAGCAAGTCATGAGATGCAGTTGTGTCAACACCAAAGGAAAAAGAAACACTCAATTGTTTTGAAAATGCTTCAGAGTGAAATCCCATTTCTCTTGTGCCCTGAGTGCAGCTTCATCCCCATAAATTTTAGCTAAAACAGGTCCCCAGTAGCATTCTGAACAGTGTCACTGCAAGCAAAATGCTTGATTTCCACCCACTGCTTCCCATGCTCTCAACACGTGCCACCAATCACTTCCATTTTGATGTATAGTTGCTTTTAATTCTAAAGAGGAGGGGGCGCTTAAGGAAAAAACAGCTCTAGATTCAGAGTAAGAAGGAGTTGGGTTAGATCCTGCCCCAGTACAGACTGTCAAACCCTCCTGGAAAAGAGCACCATGGCTGATATCAGGAATTAGCCAACTCCGTGGAATTTCTCCTTTCATCTCTCTACTCAGCTGTATTTCAGAACCAATGTTCCCAAAGAGGACACTGCTTTAGGAGTGCTCCAAGTGCTGCACTGTCAGACACTTAGAGGTCTAATTAACAGCAGTGCTGAGCATGAGCTTTTCAAATATACAAGTTTATGGCTCCAAATATCTCCCCAAATCCAACCATATGCTGATGATGCCCAAAAATCAGCAGGGAGAGGGAATGAGCAGCACATCCCTGAACCAGAGGCTGCTTCTGAAACCAGCTCTACACAATTCCAAGGCATTGAATCTGATGTCATTATCCCCATTAGGATCAAACAGGGGGTGCTGTGCCCATGGCACTGTTTGACAACTCTTGTCTCTTGCTGTTTGAAACACTTGAGTCAAGGTAAAGCCTCAATGCTATGAGAGAAGAGGACATACTTTTCTTGGAGTTTTCCTTTGCAAGAATTCAGCTAGATACAACAGTAATGATTTAAATGATATTTACAGCCACATTTGTGGCCCTTCGGATTTGATAAATTTTCCCACTGCAGCAGGTTGTTGTACTGGTCCTTCAAGCACTGTACTTGAATGATTTTATTTTCACCACCATTAACATTGACAAGCCTCTGTGAGGCATTAGAGCCAGTTACTCTGGCAGAAATTGAAGAACACCACAAATGACTGTGCATTAATAAAGAGGCAGAAAGCACCACAGTTCTCTCCATTACTCTGTCATCAGAGATATCTGCTCTAAGTTGTGCTCAGAGCATTAGCCCATGTAGCCTGATATGAGTTCACAAGGCTGGAATTCAAAACACTAACCAGCTGTGGGAACCCGGGAAGAAGGCTGTCACACTAAATGGTATCCAGATTAGAGCTGTGAGAATTTGGGAAAGCCCGTCTAGCAAGCAAGATCTCTTGGGGGGAAGGGAGGGAAACAGTTCCCAAGCTGTTAGATTCACAAACCTAAAGGAAACTAGGGCTCTGTTAGATACTGGCACTGCAAGGCTCAACTGGAACCAAGTCTATATCAGGGGATATTTTCCCAAAGGAAGAAATTATTTTATTGAACTAAAATACAGGCAACCACCTCAAAGACAGTTTTCTCTCCACAGCGCAGTCCAGGGCTGGATACACATGATTCTCTAGAGGATCTGGCTGTGATAAAAGTGACAGGAATCATGGTCCAAAAGATGGACCTTCTGTGCTACCTGGCACAGGAGGAGGTATGTGCCTGACTTGCAGGTGCTTGATTCAAAATCCCCACCAACTCAACAGCCAGATTCAAGTGAAAGGGATGACTACACAGTCAGATATGCAAGGAAGAGGGAAATTGCAAATAATTTATTACTTATCTACCCTAAACTGATATTCCACCTAGAGGGTGATAAAGCAGGGGGAGACAGGAAATATTTGTCTGTCTTGGCTCCAATACCACAGGTGATGTAACACAAATACCCTTACAAGTAAGCACTGCAATATCCGTTTAAAGGGATTTTCCATGTCTTGCTAAGGCATGGCAGACTTGTGGACCAAGCCCCAAACTTGTATTTGCTGCCCCTTTATAACAGTCTCTAAGAGTTCTTTAAGAAAATAAGAAAAATGAGAAGTCCTTAGATATGACCATTGACAACCTGCTTGGTTTCCTTGGATCTGGCCACACTAACCATTCCACAGTGCCCACACAGATGGGCAGCCAGGGTTTCAGGAAAGGAGGAAGTGTTAAGTGAGCTGTGGGCACATCCATCAGTGTCAGTGCTGGAAAAGTGATGCCCTTCAGGTGCTGGCTGCTGGAGGAATCCATCACAGGGTGGAAGAGGCCTGTTCAAAGGCAGGGATGCCTCAGGAAGTGATCTTGTTCTGCATACTCAGTGACCCTGAACACAGGAGCCACACAGATGGTGTCAGTCCTCTGGGACTCCAGGAACACAGCCCACAACCTGATTAATGTCACACCTGTAAGACTTGTGGGAGTAACTAATGACACATGTCCAGTGAAATTCCCCTCTGCAATTTCCCTCTTTCCACCAGAGACATCTATTTATCTGCTAAACTTTGCTCCAGACTCAGAGGGTATAAAAAAAATTCCACAAGTGGTTCCCTTCTATTGACACACTAATTGGCCCGATTATGGAAGAAAACAATCAGAGACAACAGGGGAAAAAAAACCCCAAAGGACAAGACTCTTACAAACTCTCCCCTCCCATGTATAACACTGAGACAACAAACCAAGCAAAGACAAGGGTGCAACTTTCTTCCTCTGTTAATTAGTGACTGACAAGAAAACTTGGATTTTCTTTTGTTTCCCCGATATATTTTGTTTCTTCAGCAGCAGCAACATTAATCAAGACAGCCATGATAAGACATTTTTCTTGATGCCAAAAGTTTGTCTTGCAATGGAAAGGGGTACTACTGTCAAGTTCTCTTTTGCAAGCAAAACTAAATTCTCATTACTAGATGCTTTTTTCTCCCTTTTCCATAACAAAACGCTAGACAAGAAGCAATCAGGGAAGAGAATGGCTATTAAGTCTTTTGAAAAACGGATTCCAAACAAAATTCACAGCTCAGGAGAGCCTCTCCACAGCAGTGACAGAAACCAAAGCAACATAACTCACACATTCTCACCTCCATCAGAAGTCAACGCTCACTTGCAGGGATCAGCAAGTTCTGGTTGTCATTCCTGTTTTTAACTCAGGCCCTGTTGAAGTCTGCTCAGGATACCAGCCTCAAACATGCTTCTGGCTGGCTTCCTATATGCTATAACATCACATCCTGAGAGCTTCCACACCTTGCACAGCCATACAACAGAAACCCTCTCCTTCGGAATTCCCAGACCATCCCAGAGCACCCCTCCAGTCGCCCCAGAGGCAAAGACTACAAGATGCTGTTTCTTCCTGAAGTTTCTTTCCCTCCTAGGAAAGAAACAACTCAAGTCCCTGCAGAAACCCATCTGGCAGTCTCAACTCCTGCAAAACCTTCCCCATTGCCCAGCAGAGACATGGACTACAGAAGGATGTGCAGGATTAGGCTGTAAGAGATTTAGCCTGAGGATGGTTAATGTGACTCAGGAAACTAGACATCAATTACTGAGCATGAGAGAGAGACTAGGGAAGAAGTGGAACTGTTTCTTTTCATTAACTCATTTCATCAGCATTTGACTTCAGTGGTCTTTGACAAGAAATCTACTTAAGGGTTTTAATGCTTCAGCCATTCCAAGCTGCAAGTGAATAAACCCAAAGGCCAAAGTACCTTGACCCCTGAACACTGATCAGCCAAAACCCAGTCAAGATATAACATGTCCAGCCCAACATCCTTTCCCAGATTTAGCATTGCAAAGATCTGAGTGGTCAGAGGGTAAAGCAGCTTTTCTGGCTTGCTCTGCTGTAACGATCAGCAGCAAAATCGATCTTGCCATGATATAGTCAAGACAATTTCCATTTGAAATCCTGATTGCAGACAGTTTTCATCTGCCCAGTATTTATTGCAGCAGCCTGCAGAAGCTTCAGACATGCATGAGGACCCCCTTAAGCTCAATATTTAACACAAGCAAGTTGTAAGAGTCTGAAGAGAACAACAGATTTTCTGCTGGATTTGTAAGCCTGGAACAGTCTCCCAAACTAGACAGCTAAGTGGGTTGGAAGCACTGACATTTGAAAGGCGCTGTCCTGCCTCCATCCCTCAGCTCCAGTACATCTACATCTTCACTGGTACTACGCTTCACCAGAACATTTCAAGTGAGGTCTAAAAGAAAATGAAAATAGCAGCTATGCTCTAACAATACAAGGATGCCTCTGCCTGAAAACATTCACGTACAAAAAAGGTAGTGTTTAAGTCCCTTGAATTTTTAGACACTATTACACAAGGGGGTTTTATTTGCACTGCTGCTTTTGATAGTTATTCACTTATTAGCAAGTAATTTTTGTCTGTTAAACATTTGCATCTTATATGAGAAACATCAAAAGCTCAAGACCTTTGATGACACTTATCCCCATCAAGGCACAGCAAACTACAGCAACAAGAAAAACCTAAATAGAAGGCATTCAAAGAAAATTAGCATGGAAGGCAGAAATGCATCAAGCTCCAAGCAATTAAATCTTAATGAATAAACATTGTTCTCCACTGCTGCCTCAAGCTAAGAGATACCCACAACGCAGTCAGCACAAACTTAATTCTTTCCATTCCTCTTTCTTCCTTACGGCAGTTTTGTCACTTGTTTCAGCCTGAGCTCTGCAACTCTGGTATCAGCTGGGTGTTCCCAGTACTGATGAGACTATGGAAGAGTTTCACCCCCAGAAGCAAAATTCTACAAGGCAAAGGAAGGAGAAAATCTCACATGCAAGATGTGTACGTTTTAGACACTGTCCAGTTTGTGGCATCCATCATGCTGTGCATTTCTGGAAGGTCCTACACATGAAGGGGCACATTTTCAATTTTCATTGAGATGTTATGGAAGGTGAGGGTGGGAAGAGGGAGGCAAAATTTGTCAAATATTTCATTGCTTTTTAAAAACAGAAGTTTCCACCAAATGAAAAAGTGTAAGATTCTATACTTAAACTAGCTCTAGAAGTTATGTTGATGAACAAGCATTATGACATTTAGCTCTGATATCAGAAATTGGGAATGTTCAATTAACAAACTGATCTAAAAAATCAATCAATCAAAGCCACTAATCCTGTCTTGCACATAACTTGGCTGTGTATCAATTCCATAGATGTGTTACTAGAAATCTTTTAGGTGCAGCCCAGAGCTTGTCTCTGGAGTTCCCCTTGTGACTCTGGCAGGTGGAACGCATTGGCTCAGTCTGCACCTATGTGAGACAGGGAAATGACTGCTTTTGTTCCCTCAGAATAATTCCTTTCTCCTCTAAGAGTATCATAAGCTGCAGAGTTCCCTGCACTTCCCAGCACTAGCACAGCTTTTTATTGTGCTGAAGTAAGCCTATATATTTTATCAGTTACACACTGGAAGCTACTCCATGAGTAGGAAATATTCTTTTCTTTTCCAATTTAGGATTGATAAGCAATACTTTGATGCATCCTCCCAGCAATATAGATATATATAATTAGGTATATACATAGCATTCAATCTCACAAGTGTCTTATCTACAGCTTTAAGGTTTCCAACCTACATAGATAACACAGATCCATCACTTAATTTCTCCTAGCACACTAAATAGGAATAAACAGTTAGCCATTGAAATTTCAGGAAGAAAATACACAAAGATGATTTTCAAGGAACTAACAGGATCTGGAGCACCTCATCCCTGCTGTCTAATACCTGATACCAAGCCACCTGTGTTATTCAGGAATAAAGAGAGGACTTCCAATGGGTAGGGAGTCCCCACTCTACAAACTGCAGGATAAGGCCTCTTCCAACTTACTAATGTCGATTAAAAAAAAGTAAAAAATGATTAAGTTTTTAACAAATTGTAAGAAGTTGACTTTAGCATTGATTCAATAATCTGAGTGAAGGAATTCTAACTTCAGTTTCACAGAACCTTGTCTTTTGCACAGGTTTATGCTAAACCTACAGTAAGATGAATGCTCAAGAGCAGGATCCCTAAAACTCCGCATGCTGAAGAAATTAGCCTATGGATTGAATGTCTTTCAGTTGACAATTAACACAATCATGGAAAGAAAAGGAGAAAAAATGAGTGCCAAGGGATGAGAAATAGAAGGTCTGATTTCTTTTGTGAGCTGAAATAAAATTTAACCTGTTGGCTAAAATTTGGCTTTCTTCCTATTAAAATACCTTCCTAAAGGTATTTTAATTAGTTCAACATGTTAGATGTTCCAACTGGACCTTGCAGCTCGAGGGGAAGCACCACTGTTGATTCCTTGTCCTGTAGGGTACTACTCAGAATATTTCACACACCCAGGCCTCCTCCTGTTTTTAATCTAAGCATGTCATTAATACAGAGAAACAATGCTAACAGATAGTGCCAAGTCCTAATAAACGCTGTCTCAAATATTTTCCTAATTAGCAAGTAGTAAGGTGCCCAAAACTGAAGTCAAAAAGCCCTTTTACGACAGGGAAGGAATTCAGAGGTGGTAGACGTCACGTGCTCAGCTGTAACTTGGAGCTGACAGATGCAAGGGAATATAATCTCATAGCAACATTTTTCTCTGGTGAAGCATTAGAGCACTTATTTTTAAGCCCACATTTAAATCCAATCAATATTTAAAAGAATTGAGAAGTATGTTGAAACATGTCACCAAGCTAGGCTCAAATAACTCACTTGCAGAAGTTACTCTGACAACAGGGAATGGCATGAACTAGAATTGCCCACATATCCCTGCTCCCTGAGGATTAGGAGCCAGGACTATGGGGAGAGGCTGAGAGGATTGGGATTGTTCAGCCTGGAAAAGAGAAGGCTTCTGGGTGACCCAGTTGTGGCCTTCCAGTCCCTGAAGGAAGCCCACAAGACAGACAGAGGAGGGACTATTTACAAGGGCCTGGCGTGATAGGACAAGGTGGAATGGCTTCACACTGACAGAGGGCAGGTTTAGATTGGATATTAGGAAAAATTCTTCCCTGTGAGGGTGGTGAGCCACTGGCACATGTTACCCAGACAAGATATGGATGCCCCATCCCTGGCAGTCTTCTTGGCCAGGCTGGATGGAGCTTGAGAAACCTGGTCTAGTGAAAGGTGTCCCTGCCCACAGCAGTGGGGATGCAATGAGGTGATCTTTAAGGTCTCTTCTAATCCAAACCATATACAATTGTATAACTTCAAGCATCCTTCCTTCAATCCCAACTACTAAATGGGACAATAGTACCACTGCAGGCACTTTATCATTGGGGGTGAGGGGAAAAAAAAAGAAATCAAACAGCAGAATCTTTGACAGCCTGAAGAGTCAGGGAAAAGCAGGGAGGGATTTGTGTCTCAGCAGCGTGGCTCTGAGTCACACTGTCTCCCGGAGCTGCTCCCTGGGTGGTACAGTTTGCACACCATCTCTTGCTCAGAGGATGAGCCTGAAGTCACCACTGAGCTCCCTGGGAAGGAAACAAACACAATTTTTACATGTGCTTGGTCATATGGCCTGTATGATGTTATCCAACATTTAATTATGAAGAGCAAGTTTTCTAAAGCTCAGACTGTTTCGCTTCCAAAGAGATCCCAGCGGAAAGCGTTTCTACTTCCACATTTCCCTATTTTTTTTCGGCCTTGGTTTTCCAGAACCTCTTATAATTTATACCACCTACTCAGCAAGTTTCAAGGCAGTCAATACTGACTGACCACAGCCATAGAGCAACTCAATGCTCATGCCAATTATTTTCAACAATATAGGGATTAAATTACACACACACTGCCAGAAAAAACCATCTACCTCAGATTTAAATCATTAAGAATGACCCTCTGGAGACAATAATCTCTCCTAAATGTGAAAGCTACAGACAAATGTCAGTGTTGTCTGGCCCAGGAATGTTTCCTCATAACAAGGCTGGTTTGTGCAATCAATGAGGCTGATAAAGTCTCCGATATGCTCTCAGGGCCTGATCCAAAGCACAGGGAAGTTTATGGTAACACTCCCATTGACTGGAGCTCTGTGGGAAGCTTTTTTTATTCCCTGACCCATGAGAATTTTGGGGATTTTGAAAGCTTTTTCCCATCCTGAACAAGACAAAAATTGAAATCTCGAATTTTTGAAACTTGGATATCTACTTGCATCACTCCCATAAGACAAGATTTGTAAAAAACCCACCTGATTAAAATATTTTGTTTGAAAGTAGAAGGAAAAGACTAAGCTTTGAAATTAAAGCTCTTATTTTCCAAAATCAAAGGCTTTGTATAAAGAAATTGGCATTTTTTCAACAAAAATGTAACATCAAAAACTTGTTGAACAATTCCAACATTCTCTTCTGAACCATAGAGCAGGTCCTTCCTGCATGGGTGAGTTCACCTGGGTTATTTTGCTCTTTAAAAAGAGAAATCCCTTGTACACAGGCACTCTATTCATCTTTATAACAAGCATAATTTGTGTTCCAGCCACTGAAGAAGGACAGTCTTAGTGCACACCAAGGGGTGGAAGCCATTTGATGCAAGGAGAATAAATAGTAGAGCAATTGCGAAGTGTAAACACCACATCTTCCCTTTTGAATCAATCACCCTTCCTTCTGCAAGGTGATTACTATCAAATCATGTGTCTTCAAGTACTATTTTCCAGCCCCAAAGGTCTTGAACCCCTGTGAGCCAAATCCCACGTTCTTGTTACAGCAGAAGCCACTGGATGGAGCTGTTAGAAACAGTCTCAACCTCAGGGCGAGTCATGTTCAGTCTTCAAGAAAACCGCATTGGTATCACTTCTAAGCCATTTCCAGTGGGGAAGCTCTTAGGAGCAGCAAGGAAGGTTTCTCACTACTTACAAGATTTAGAGCTCTCAGCAGGGAATGGAGATCTGCCAGTTTTGCAGAGGCAGGGACACCCTGCAAAGCCCTGAGTGATGTACTTTGTGTAATAGGAGCAGGAGGTACTGAGAACACCCACCTACATCCTCACACGAGTTTCATTTCCTAGGAAGAAAAACTGATTTGGAAGACCCTCAGCATGGACAAGCACTCAAAAAGATAAGCAGAATAAAACAAGTTCCACTCCATGTAAACCAGGGAGCAGAAACAGACAAATAGACATCTATTGACTTTTTGTAGCCATAAAAAGAAACATGCAGAAAAGCTGGAATTTAAACTAAAAAAATCCTGATAGTAAATGCTAAGGCTTTCTCCTATGCATTAAGCAACTCCTGCCAAGATTTGAGTCACTGCAATCCATAATTCTGAAGAACAGTAATTTCCCAGGCAAAACATCACTGGTTATAGTAATACAGAGCTGGAGTTCATTACTCTTTCTATATATGTGTGTATGTATAACTAGAGAACAACTCTGAAAGTCCAAGAGCTAATAATAAACCAGGTGACAGCACCTGCACACAAATGGCTCCTCCATGGGAACTCCTGAACTGACATGTCCCAGTCTCTGACTCCAAGGGCCATGTGAATTGTCTCACCTAAGAACCTGGAGCAGAGTTTTCCATGTGAGAGAGCACAGAGCACCCAAGACTCCAGCTGAGTGTTAAAGGAGGAGCAGCCCACGTCCAGCAACACCCTGGGCAGTGCACAGAGAGCTCGATGACACCAGCATTCCCTGGGGAACGGGCCACTCCAGCAGCACATGTGCACACTGCAGTAAAGCCCAGTGCTCCTCCTGTGCCTCTGACAACCAGCACAGTAAGTTTGGCTTCATGTTTTTCATAGTAACTTCAAAATAAGTGCATGTGTCAGCTCAGTGAGCAATCTGCCTAGAGACCTCCCCCTCTCCTATCTCTGGCTTTTCCATGAGCTGTCAGGAAGTCCAGGATAGCAGTCAGTTCCCTCATTTCCACTCAGAGCCTAAGGTCGGTTTCACAGACACTCCCCCTTTAAACCCCTTGCTGAGTGTGCCATGTTTTGTATCATCAGCCACCTTTCCTTAGCTATCATCTCAGCTCCCACAGCAAGCAAATCCAGCAGCTTTCCCAGCACAGGGGCTCTTCCACCTCTTCCTGGACAAAGTAGCACTTGAGGCCCCTGAGTCCCCGGCCTCTTATTCTCGCATCCTTGCACCTATTCACACTTTCATATGCACCAGGCCAATTCACTCCCTACTTTCCCAATCACCATCCAAATGCAAAGTCTCATCTGGTGCCTGAAAGGTTTTCAGATGGTGCAGCAGATGGAAAAAAAAGCTTAATTTGTCTCCAGTTTGATGTATCAATGCTACGCATTGTGCATGCTGTTAAAGAAAGAAACTGGGGACTCAAAACACATGCACATCTTGCTCCTTCATAGGCTGTGGGGTCCTCCAGGGCAAAGGAAACATTGCATCCCTCCTCAGAGTAACTGCATAAAGTAAGCTTGAAGATTCCAGAGGGCAGGATGGGTCCAGCTCACATTGTTCGACAGCAAGCAAAGGGTACAAAGGGAAGCTGGCAGACTCCTGAAAGGAGCAGGCCTGTGCCTGCAGGAAAGGCATTTTAAAACAGCTTCACTTATGAGAAGATCCAGAACACTCAGACTTCACAGGTACTGCACACAATTAGCTGCAAACAACTGTCACCAAGAGCTCTCAGACACAAAGCCAGACTGAAGGGCATAAAGCAAACTCCAAGGATATAGTCAGAGAATGAGCTGGACTGGATCTCTTGGAAGTTGTGAGCTTTTCACACCAGAGTTTTTTCTTGCCATTTTTTAACAGAAGCACAGCCTAAGAAACAGCTTGTTGGCATCTTCTGGCACATATTTAATAAGTGGCATAGTTCTACCTCAAGAGGAATGCACAATACTATTACAGATGGGTTCAATAGATTATAGATCTATGAAGACTATGATAGAAATGTCAAAAAGCCATCAAGAGGTCTGTCCTCTAGGTACATGTACATGACTCAGCAGATCAACTGATGTTCAAATTAGCACTGAAAGGTACACTTCCATTAATGGGCAATATCAACTTTGCTCTCCATCCCTGGTTTCCATCTATATATTGAAAGCTTCTATTAAAAAAAATGAGATTTTATTCTAACCAGCATGTTTACATGCACAGAAGATGACAATTGAAAAGACAGTAGACAATCCCACCTGTCCCCAGAATTACCTTTTACTTAAACTTGGAAATAAGATGACTTTCATCTTTGGTATTCCTGATTCTCTGTTCAGTCTTTGCTTCCTTGTTTTGAGTTTTTTTTTAAGTAAAGCAAGATGAAATAATTACATTCGTCTATTATGGAGAACATTTCCACACTGCTATCATAGCTCTGTGAAAATGTATATACAGAGTTGTTCATGCCAGCAAGAGCATGGAAAAACTTGGCATCCAACTTTAGGAAAGCTTTTTTTTCCTCCACAAAATTGGAAAACTCAGTCTTTGGAAGGCCCTTATAGTCTTTCTGTCTCCATGTTGTGACTAAGTAGAAAAGGATAGAGTGACAGGAATAAAAGTAAAAAAAAGAAAAGGAGGGGAAAAAAATCAGGAAGAAAACAAGGCTGGCAAACTCAAAACCAGAATTTAGAAATTCTATCAGTAATTTTTCCAGGTATAACAATTCCTTCCCTGAACTCCTTTAAAAAAAAAAGACTGTTATCTCAATTTTGAAATTTTTTTGTGTCTGAATCTGCACTATAAGTACTATTATGCTTGTTACAATGCCATCCATCACCAAGGGCTCAACAACCATGAACTGATAAACCCATGCATAAAAATGTGCTTTATTAAAAATCCTATTTTTAGGATAGAGCTTCTGATCTGTTAGTACTATATTTTTTACACCTAATGCATGTTCTCATCTTTTACCAATCTTGAAAATGCAAGAGTGCAGAAAGATTCTACAAAAAACTCAGTTCTCTGTGAAAAAATCAGTATCAGTCAGGGCATTCTTACCCCTGAGATAAAAGGGCAATTTGTTTCCTCTGCTCTTTCCTTGGACATATCATTTGCACTCCAGAATACTGAACAGTGCAATGAATTTGGAAGTCAGAGACACTGGAACCTCTAATAGTTTTAAAACTTAAGCTCACTTTTTTTGGCAGGAATCTAAGACAGCCCAATTCTTGATGATTAACGATGAAGAGACAACTAGAGAAAAATGTTCAAGTGCAAAGTCTAAACTTACAGAATAACTTCTCTTGGCACTCTGGGGAAGAAAGAAAGCAAACCCTGGCCAGTGAACTCTCTGGATTGCACAGGCCTGCAACAATGGCCAGAATGTCATCTGCTGCAAAAGTACACCAGAATCATGAGGAAAAAGCTTATTCAACACTGACATTTTTGAAAGGGCACTCCTGATGTTAAAGGCAAAATTCACAGGTATTGCAGGTAACCAGCATTAACTACAAGGGGGGGAAAAAAATCCCCTATTTTATCTTTTAAACTGTTCCTTAAACGTCCAAGGAGCAGACAGGTCCAGACACACGCACTTGCTACTTTTGTGCTGTTGGGAGTTTCGCCAGCACACGATTCAATCCTACATTTCCATATCATTCCCAGATGTGCTATCACAAGACCATCCCAGAGCATCACCTCCAGAGTTTGCCCTCAGAATCAAAGCCCTTCCTTATCCCACCCACCATTAACATCTCCTCATAATTCATCCACCAGCAATCAACTGAAACACGGCACAAACTCAGTCCTGATTTATGTCATTTAATGGGTGTTGTGACTACAAGACCTGCCTCTAATTTACCATATTGTAAACCAACTGCTCAGAAGCAGCACGTGTTTTCCCAGGCTTCAGCTACACTGTCTGGGGGGGAATCCATTCTCTGTGGCAATTCCCACAGGGAAAAGGAAGGCAAAGCACTGCAGCTGTGATGTGTCTGCCCATGGCTGACCCTGGGTCAGCAGCAACAGCCCAGGAGGTGCTGGAATCCCCTCAGAACCTTCTGGAGGATTTTCACAGGTCTGCATTTTTGCAGTGGGACTCTTGTCCCTATCCCTGAGAACATCCCTGGCACGGCATGCGAACAATACACCAATGTGATTTCAATCAGGTCAATAACAAATTCATGAAGGTTCAGCCCTCACCATCTGTCTAAAGGGAGAAGGGCTCTGTTTGGTTTGGGGCTTGGGATTCTTCCCCCTTTCTCATCCTCCTTTCTTATCAACACCATTTGACAAAGCCATCTACATAACAGAGATTTAATGGTGTTTATGGCAAAAAACCAAAAGAGCAAATTAAGGCAGTTCCACTATTAATTCCCACCACACTGGAGCATTACATAATTTATCACTTAACATGTATATAATTTAGCATAATTTAACATTCAAACACATTAAACAAAGACAGAAAGACAATAGTGAAAGCTTAATAATAATGATTCTTCCTTTACAAAAGAGTATCTGTTTGAAGTCACAGTCCCACTAAAACTTCAAAAATTTAGGTGCACTTAGCATTGGAAGCAAAAAAGAGAAGTGGATCAATGTGTCTGAAATCAGAATAACTAAACAGGAGAAATCTTATAGTTTGTTACATGACTGTCTCAAAATATTTACTTCCAATACACATGCAGACAGTAAATTTAGATTTTAAAGCAATTTAAATCTTGAGATAACCTGTCAGATACCTTGTGCTGCCAAGAGCTTTCCAGGGCAAAAGATCTACACATACAACCAGTGTCTCACCCTATGGATATTTCCCATGTGGTAACTTCCACAACACTACACTTCGGAATTAACTTGGGTGGTTTGTGGCCCTGGGAATGTTCAGACCTCATTTCTGATCCATGAAGGGAAGAAATAAAGTGTCAGGATGCAGTGAGGAGTCTCAGTGCCAAGGCAGGAACGCACATGAAAGCTATGTTCTCCAAGCGTGCTTTAGGATGCTTTGCACAGCCTGGGCCACTGCAACAACTGCATGATAAACACATGGGCAAGGAGGGCAAAAAGAAAGGAGGAAGACCTTTCTTCCAGCATACAGAAATTTATTAGAGCAGATTCAATCATTGCACTCATGTTGAAGGGAGTAAATTCACGCTAAACTCACCACACTAAAGATAATGGAACAAGTCATGGGAAAGAAGACATTGCTGAGTTAAAGAGCAACAACAGAGAAAGTGGCAAAATTCTTTGTTTTGAGCTACTCTAAGGTTATGTCACACACTGAGATGAGTAATTTATCCAGATGATGGTTTTTCTTCCTAGAACTTTCCTAGCTTTGTCTCAGTCAATACAAACAAATTTAACAGTTGCACATCAGTTTTCAAAAATATGGTCATTTTCCATGTTAAGAAACAGCTTTTTTACTGTAAAAACTAATACTTCTGTACACATCAACCAAAATAAGCTGTTTATTTCCTTTCATTGCTCACCATCTGAAGACTGAAAGGCACCTTTTCACACTGACATGGTCGTCTGAAAAGTGGGAGCTTAGTGGAGTACAACTCTTATAAATTACCTGCCATCTGTGGCAAAGTAAATGGACATCACCTTTGCCCTTTCGCCCCCCAAAACAATGGCTGCACACAATCACAAATGGAGACAGATTAAGAGATGAGGAAGCAGAAATCAGTGGTTCCACTTACAAATAATTAAGACATAGGAGGATTAACGCAAAGTTGTTGTACCATCCAGTGCAAATGTAAGTAACAAATTAACTAGAAAAGATTGAATATCTGACAGTATTCCACTGAAATAGGGGTAATAGGGGAGTTTCAGTATGGCCTTCCAGTGAGTCACAACTGGGTGCAAACTGGTTTTGAAAACCTGTTCCTAGATCTGTATTTCAGCAATTTACTAAGTCAGGGACATCCATTCAAACCCTGCTCCAAAACCCATCTCCCTGACAACCCAGCACTGGTGACTCCACCTATTCTGGGTGACTATGGGACTGAGCACCAGAAACGCTGCAACTCTGTTTCAAGAGCATATTCTTGTCTTTATCATTCCTGAGCATTGTGGAAGCAGAAGAGTGAAAGGTGCAACTATATCCTGTCCAACCACATTTGTCCACACAAACCACTGAAGTATTACCGAGACCTAGGCAACTTCATCCTTCCTTTGTGGGAATGGCAAACTCTCACCTCAAAGATCTTTCACCAGTGCACTTTTCCCACTCTTCCTCTCCTTGAGGACTTCTGAAAATAACCTTGAATGTTTGGAAAACTCTCAGCCATAGCAATGGAAAAAAAAAAAAGATGTTCCTAGAAACTGAAATCAGAGTTTTACCTTTAAGCTTTTCTAACTATTTCTCTCCCTCACTCTTTCCATACAGAATATTAACCAGGAAGGATTGATTTGAAAAGAACAGAAAAATTAGTTTTAATAACTCTGTGCTGAATGGAAGTTTTACCTCTAGTTTAGAGAAAGCAGAACTTAATGTTTAGATTATATCTAAATATATCACTTAGAATTCAATGGCATTTCATTTTCTGGCTACTGACCACCTTTATCAGACATTTCCTGCAATTCATTTCTTCTAAAATCTACAGATACCTCTTGCAATGAAGAAAACTGTTTATGTAAAGTTGAAGATGCTTCAGCCCATGACACCACTTCAGCAAGAGTTATTTATGACAGCCTAAGGAAGAATTTGTTTCACTACATTTTTGGTCAAATAATGAAATCTTTATGCACACAAAAACCCCAAATTTAAATCAGCATAATATTTACCAGAAGGTGGAGAAGCCTGAACACCACCTGGAGCGCTCTTAGAGCAAGAGGAAAGGTTAGGTCTGATACAATCAACTTTGTCCCACAATATCTTTCCAAAATATTATTTGTCTATCTTATGGACAAAGTCAGAAGGGCTAAAACAGGCAGTCTGTGGGATCAATGTCTAATTTTACTAAAGGAGTTTTGGAAGCTTCACAGAGTCTTATTTGAAAAATTTACGGCTTCTGGCCTTAAATATAGTGGTATTTGGAGGGGTTTAATAAGATGCATGATACATCTTTCTGGTAAGGCCAGAAAGTTAAGTTCTTGAGGAAAACATTTTTTAGCACCATTTTTAACAAAGCAGAGCACACAGATATATGAAAGCATGAAATAGAGCTACTTTTTTCTCAGATCTTCAAAACACTTGGGTTCAGCTAAGTTTACTGCAAGAAATGAGTGAGGTTTTAGTGTAATTCCTCTTTAAGACTATCCACACCACTGCCATTCTCAATAACAATACTGTTAAAAAAGAAATTGTCCACAAATGTATAATATTTGCTTATGTGGGAATGTATTTCCAGTGAGATGCAAAGACTGGCTTTTAAGTGCGCCTGGCACTCAGAAGCTTCTGGCGTAAAATTGAACATAAGTGTCTCAAAGGAAGATGAGCACTCAATACTCAGCAGTTTATGAAAAACAAGTCATATTTGAGCCTTTCTCAAAGCCTGTCCTTGATTATGGAAACTTAGTAAGATCAATTCTGAGAAGGGAGACTCATCACCACTCACAAAACACTGCTGCTGGACCATATCAGGACTTGGCAAGAACAGCCTGCATTCTTCACTGTCAGCTTCAACCAGGACTAAATGAAGACAAGGCTTTCAGCAAAGGTAAATGCAGAATTTTTAATATTTAATAAAAACACCCCATTCCTATGAACCCATTACCTAATAAAAACCAGCTCTGCCTTCAGAGTAAAAAGATAAAGGAGTTTAAACTTTAAAGGGAACAAAGCAGTAAATTATTACATTCAGGAATTATATCCTTAACTGGTGCAAACTGGCACAACTTCAACAAGCCCTGTTGATTAACATCAGCACACGATCTTGTCTAACCTGTTCAGCACCAACAAACTCATGCACTCGTGTGGTACTAACCTCAGAATATCTAATATTTGCTCTCTGCTGTCAGCAAGTACTACTCAAAGAGAGATAGTTCCTAAATTATAAAGAATAATAAAGAATTTTCTCTTCCCCATTTTGTACTAGTTCCAAAAATCTATTTTTCTTTCTTCTACTTTGGCTATTTTTGCTCATGGAGGCTTTGGGACAGCGGCAGTGGAAACTGAAGCTGTCTGGTTAATCTGAGGTCAAATTTTGTGTAGGCAGCTGCAATCCAATCTTCCCCACCCTGCCCTACCACTAGACTCAACTCTGACCTGCTGGGACCACCCCCTCACTCCTGCAACAGCTCAGTCAGTACACATTTCTACTGAGTGAGCACAGACAGCTAAAATGCTAAAATATCTATGTGTGAAAATACATATATTCACTGTCAGGTCCCTGATGTTTTTGGTTGGAAGACAACCAAGACCACCAAATGCATTTGGCAGTCTGGAATCTACTGATGAACCAAGTCACTTAGCACATGTACTTAGTCCTTGTGAACCAGCTATGGTTTTGAACTGAAATAGTGGTTTAAGGGAAAAAGAAAACACAGAGCCCCTGCTGCCTCACACATCCACCACAAGGCTCTGAAGTCCTTCTCAATCTGTGAGAAGAAAATATTCAGCACCCCAAACTCATGTCTACCATATTCATAGCAAACCACTGGGTCTTGAGCACTTCTGCTCTGACAGAAGTCAAACCAACTGATTCAGAGGCCTGAATTTTCAATTTGAATTTCCTAGTGTGTCTAAGTGATCAGTCTGATATTTTCCTGATACATGGAGATGGTTTTGAGGGACTTCGAAAGTCCCATCCTAGAAATCTCCAGTAAATTCTGGCTTCTGAACATTTATGTTACATCTGTTACTTTAACACTTTAGCACCTGACCAAAGTCAAGCCCTTTGATTGCAGTGCTGTAGCACCACACAGAGACCATCAGCTGTGGAGAGCTCAGCCCCTGAATGGCTAAGCCAGAGGAAGAGCAAGAGGAAGTTTAACCATTCCCATTTTATAGGTGGGAGACTGAAGCACAAGGAAGCAAAGGAGGGGCAGGAAAAAAGGGAAAGATGTAAGTGATATGCTCAAGGCCACCCAGGAAGGCAGTTGCAGCATGAGCACATGAATCCACATTTCTCACTCCACCCTGTTTCCCCTCCCCTCCGCATACAAAGTCTCCACTCAGAGCTGTGAGTGTGTTTCTGTGGGTCAGTGCTACTGACTATGGTGGTTACCCAGAGGGGCCCACATCCTCAGCAGGTGCAGGGGGATACAAATCCATTGGCAGCTCTCAGTTCAATCCATTAGAGAAAGGACCTCTGTGTGAGCGCTCACATCCTGCTCCCGGGGCTCCAGGAAGGAGACAGAGCTGGCAACAGAACCCTCTGTGAGGACCACACGGAATAAATCACAGGGAAGGCCAGTGGATGAACATTTCCTGATCAACATCAGATGCTGAACAAGTGGGAGAACAGGAAGCAGCCTAAATAAGCACATTTTAGAGAAAGAACAGCATAGGCCAACATGAAGACAGTGGAGCTGAGATGCAGGACCTAAGTCCAGCTGGGCAGACAACTCCCCGCATTAATTCTGGGCAAGTCACCCCAACCCTTCTCCTTCACTGGTTTCAAACTATAAATGTCTTGAGGCAAGCACTGTGATCAGACCTGTCTTCACACTGACCTGTGGACAGTTGTATGGGTTTCTTGTACAAGGAAGGCACATTGTGTGTCTGCACAAGGAAGTCCTTGCAGTCACAGCATTTAGGAATTACTGTTACAGGGGGTTTTAAAGCACAGAGGAAAAAGGACTGGATTAATTGCCCCCCAGCTAACTGGAAACATGGCCCTGGATGCAAAATCAAAGACATCCAACCAAGCTTTAGGTAACATCTATAGTGCCACTGATCTCTGACAGTTACCTGTTTCTGACGAGCAAGGAGAGATTTCCTTATAGAACACAGAGACCAGCAAGATCAAGATTATAGTTAGCTATAGTTTGGTTTTCAGAAAATACAGACCATTATATCCACCACTAGGCTTCAGTCCACATATCATTGACTGCATTTGTGAGAACCAAACACCGCATCCATTTCAGCATCTGTGTTCAGAGCAACAATGCAATTTCAAAGCAAATCCACCAGCTGTCCCCACAGATGACACCCAGCCTTGCTTCTGTGTGGTTTGGTGTGGCACATCAGCCTGGCACCTTCTCTCCAAGGTTTTGGAACACAGGCATTGGGATATACTCTGTCCCAAGCACATCTCCCCACCAGCACTGATACAGCAGAGCCTCAGGGGGCTCAGCACTCACTGCTTTGATCTTACTGATACTGCACCAGATTAACCACTAACAAAGTCAAAGCCAACGCAGCTTGGAAATTACTGAGAATTAATTGCTCTGTTGATGTGAGCATTTTAATAAGAAATAATCACCATGAGCAAAGAGATAAAAGTGAAAAGCAAACTAGAGAAAAATTCCTGCTGTCAGAGCAGCTTGGCAATGTAAACACCAAGTCACAGCACACAAGTCTTGTCTGAACTACCATGAGAATGACTTACACCAAAGGTGCTCTTGAGAACAGCAGAATTCTGTTCATAGGACAGTTCTCCCCCTAAAAACATGTTGTAAGTAGATGTTTCCTCTAGAAACAAATTTCAATTCTTTTTGTATTTCTTCAAAAAGAACAATCACTGAAGTCATGAAGTGTTTCGAGTCAGAAGATGAACAATGAAACACATTAAGTATCCATTTTATCTAGATCAAATGTCAGACTGCTCAGATTTCTGCTTTACTAACATTTCAAGCTTTTGTTCTGGCTTACAGGCAAACTAATCTTTGAGATAATGAGCCCCTTACAAAACGAAAAATTATCACATACTCATACAGGAGAAAGAAAGTATTACTTCCTTATAGAAGTGTCAGCTGGTTCAAAACCTGGAAATAAGTACAGGATCCCCCACAAAGACCTTTCCCCTGTATAACTGGCCCAATAGCTGAAGAAAACAAACAAACGCTAAACTAAAATCAAATTAATGTACACCTCAGTTGCCTCATCATTTTCCCAGCCAGCAGTTTGTCAATATTAGCCCATTAACATCAGCAGTTCCACAAAAAAGAAAAGAAAATCAAGATAATGAGAAATGATGACTTTCTAGCAGTGTCACCATGACAAAGGTGGTAAGTACAGTTTAGGAAAACAAATTAAAAATTCTCAGCATCAAACTCAATGCACACATGCCAGCAAGGGAAGACTTCACATCCTGTTACCCACTCATCCCTGATTTCATTGAATACTGTAAACACAACCATGAAAACATGTTTCAAAAATCACAAGAGAGCACATACGTGTGGTAGGACACAAGAGCACTCTTGAGGCTTTCAGTCCAAACATTTTACAGACTACAATGAAAACTAAAATCTCCTCCATTGCCCAAAATCAATATACATTCCCTTAACCCACTGGCAAATAAACTAAGGAGAGATTCACAATGATTAATTGTTTTTCTGGGATTCTAGGAGTGCCATGGTAGCCAATACCAGCATGGCTCCTCTTTATGCCTTTGCACCTGTGAGAAGTTTGCAGAGATTTGAGGCTAAAGCAAGCAATACTAATACTACTGAACAATCAGTCCAGAAAAGACCAAACATTATAACACCACCAACTTGATCTGAGTGAACACAACTGGCATGACATAACTGCTTTCTCAGGAAGGGAAAAGTTTTCTCCCACGTTCCAATAATCTTCATAGAAAGCCCAGCCTAGAGGTAGCACAGAACAAAGAGTCACACTCAGCTACGTATGAAGCAGAGCACCCAGCCAATCTGCCTGCCTAGAGACAGATGGCAAATACAGCCAGTGCTCTGAAACTACAGCTGCATGCCCGAGCTCCCTCAGATCTATGTGTGTGATCACTACAGATTTTCAAATTATCTAATAGACCAGAGTCTCCTGGAGATTTGGGTTTCCAGACTCTTGTTTTCTTTACAGAGAACCACATTAAACTTACCCAGAGCAAAGTCAAAAGAAAACACATCTCAAGCTTTTCCATTTAAAAGTGTTATGCACACACAAACACATTGAATGGGCTTAATTTTGTCCTGTAAGTACAATTTGCTCACACTCTGCATCAGCAGGAGCAGCCGGGAACAAATTACAGCAGGAAGGCTGAAGAGCTCTCACTGCACCTTTCCCATCCGGGCAGCTGCCAGGTGGGCATCACCCTCTTCCTTCTCCCTTGGTTCTGGAGGGCAGCTATGGCTTTCCTGGGTACCCAAGGGCTCAGCACAGGAATATCCAGCTGCCTAGAGGTTTGGAGAACTCCACAAAGAGCCATGACCATGTACCAGATCTGTTGCACACACACACTGCTGGCCAGGTTTTATTTAGCCCAGTCCACGCACCAGCATATTGCGGACAAGTGTTGAACTGGCGGGGTTCACAGGTAACAGTACCAGCACTAAAACAGTGCATTTACCTTGTGCTTCTTCAGTGGCAGAGGGATCTCTCATGGTACTCCATAAGTGTCACTACTTTATCTCCCAACATCTTTTTTCTTTTCCATCAGTCCCTCTCCCAATACAGACAACTTATTCCAGGTCCTATCAGCAACACTGCACATGTTCAGACTGGAGTGAAGGAAGAATTCACCCTGTGACACACACCAAATGCTTTCCATCACTGCTACTTTCCAGGCTGGGCAATCCCACCACAGCTCATCATTGCAACCAGGCTGGCAAGAACATGACAATACACCAGGTTAAGGCTGAACATTTGCCATTAAGTTCCATCAAGCATCTTAACAAAAAATATCTCTTTAGAAGTGGGAGGCACCCATTTTAACTATTAAATACCAAAAAGTCCAAATTATCTTATTTCAGTAGTGTCCTCCTGATTACTTATTTCAACATATTTTTGCAATAAATTAAAGCAAACTCACACTTGGGCTGCTAGCTGCACTAAAAGCAAAATTACTTTATGCAAATAAAAAGCTTCAGCACTTCTGAATCAGTACTTTTACTGAGACATGTTTCACAAGTTAAAAAATTATTCACATGGAAGAATTTTATATTTTCAACAAATACATATTACCTATAGCATGAAAATCACATTTCCTGTATAGATACATGTGCTTCCTTTTCTTTTTATTACTGGTTTTTTATTTGTTTGCCTTCAAGTGCATAAAATCCTCATAAAGGCTGTTGAAGGTATGTTTTTAAAATGGCTTGAGACACTAACCCCCCAGAAGTTCACCACCAAAACATGTCCCATACAAAATACTACAAGTAAATGTAAACATGAGGGAAGTTCTCTTGTTACCTGTATTGTGATCAAGATTGACTCTGTTAAGTCATTGGTATTCAGTTCATAACACAAACTTTCCAGGCATAAGCAAATGTGAAAACAAACAGTACAAAAAGCAGTTCAGTTTGATATCTGGACAATCAATTTGTCAGCATGAAAAATCAAGTAACTATTAATATTCAAAGAACAATGCCATTTAGCTGTGAGAAGTCCATTATAACCCTGCCACCTTCCAGCCTGACAACCATATAAACTCAAAAGTGTGTATATACACATGACCACAGACTTAAGAAGGTCAGTGAGTACCACACAACACAAGTCTTGGGCAAAGAGTCCCAAGGAAGAGGAATGTTTACTTCACAGAAGCAGAACAAGTAGGTTGAATTGCAAGGCAATTTTTCTTTTTTGGCTATGACTGATAAAAACTCATATGCATGCAAATGGAGGGAAGACAACAACAAAAACCCAGCCTTTGCCAAGCTGCATTAACCTGTTTATTCAGAAAGCTTGTCTCCACACTCAGAGCAGCACACCATCAGATAGCTTTGTCCTACAGGATTTCTGAGCCATGTAAACTACAGACACCCTATCACAGTGGCTTGCAAAGTAAATCACTTGTATGTAAATTTTATGCAAAGAAGAAAGCCAAAACAATCCATCTCATTATTTTCTCAACCAATTATATCAAACACAAACAAACAAAAGATATTACTTATATGCAGAGAACACAGACCAATGCTGGTTTCACAGAGGAGTGACCGACTCCAGTAAATTAAATGCCCAGGGCCTCGGTCTTCATCTGGTCCTAATTTTCAATTGGTAATAAAATATATTTTTTTCACTTTCATTGTAGCTTGTTTTTATCTACTCTAAGTTCCAAGATGTCCTGTTTTGCAAGCTCTGATCTGCCACATTAAAAAAAATGGACTTGAAACATGTACAATAGCTGACACAGCAACACCATGAAGGCAGCTGAGCTCCTGCACTGTCAGCTGACTGGAGAATCCCTCTTCCTGAAGCCAATAAAAGTTGGGAGAAGAGAGGCATAGGTGGAGTAGGGGATTTGGCCTTGGTAGAAAGCACCTAACTGCTTCATCATCCTAAAAGACAGTGCAACCTCCTCCTCTGAGTCTATGCAGGACTGGACTCTCTTGTGCTGCATTTTGGCTGTTCTGGGGTTTGTGTAACATTTATCAACTGCTGAAAACGTTCAGATCCATTCCGATACTGTGCTCCGCCAACAGAGTGGGAGAGGACAGGAAGAGAGAAGAATGAAGTTGTCATCACCACCAAACCTTCCCTCGCAACCACAGCGCAACATCCCCTACCTTTCCGAGTGCAGGCAGCCTGCAGGAATCAACTCACTGAGCTTGTGGAGCCAAGTCCATAACAGCAATAAACACCATGCAGCTGCAGTACTTCTAATACCACACACAACATAAATCACTGCAATTTGCATGAGGACAGTCCTCTCGCAGCACCAAGAGGGACAAGCCTTAGCCATCCTCCCAAACAAAACATTGAGGGATGATATGACTGTGTGCTTAAAGCACAATTGTGGCACACACTCAAGAGCAGCTGCAAAATGGAGTTTTGTGGCAACTGCAAAACCTCCCAAAAAGAGGGTCAATGGTGCTCAGGCTGTGCTGAGCTCTGTGCTGGTCCAGCAAGATTGTCACCCCCTGGCAGAGGGAGACAGTTACACCCTCACAGCAACACATGATTGCAGCAGAGAAGTATTCTGAGGATTGATTTGTTAACCAGAAAAATCAAATCAGTTTTGCTGGTGCCATCGAGATTAAATTAGAACATTTCTAAAAGTCAATTTTGCAGATGTTTCCCAAGTACCCCATCTCTGTGCAACAGGCCAGGCACAAGGACACTCATTTGAAAGACAGTATAACAAGGTTTCCTGACTGACCTAAACAATCTCTCCTGAACACCCCATTAATTGAATGGTCTTCATTGAAAGACATGTACACAAACCCCATACACTTATATTTTATATAGAAGATTCCACTAAATGAAATAAACACTATTCATCTTCAGCTTTCCCACCTCCCTCTTGAAATAAGGCTGTCTAATTTCACATGCTCTGGTCTGAAAACATTAATAATTAAGAAAGCAACCCCTCAGACAAATTCCCAGGGTTGCTCAGCCTCAGTGCTCCCATCACAGCTCAGCTTCCCACCCTGTTTCTGACTTTAAATCCTGCAACCAAACATCTCTCACTGCCCTTCCATATATCCCTAGTTTTCTTTCTTCACTTGCAGGATCACAGATCTGCAGCTCTCTCAAGACCCTGCAGGACCTTTCTTGACTGGTCTAAATCAGTGGGAAGTTTTCTTATCCAAGTCACAGCAATTCCAGCCCACAGCACCAAAGAATTTGGCTTCTCCCAGAGCCCCTCTATCCCCACGTTCATTTCATGAGCCCACATCTCTTTGCCTCTAGGAATTCAGTATCTGGACTTTGGTTATCCTCATTCACCATAGATTTGACCCTGAACACACAAATTAACTGTGAAGTCTGCATCTAATCAATTTCCATGAATCATGTATTGATTTTTTGTTTTGTTTTTTAACTCTGGGTACCTTTACTCTCCTTATCACCAGCCTATGATGGACAAGATAAGCTTCACAGGAAGAAGCTGATAAAACTGTTCTTTTCCATATCTATTAACAGGTACAATGAGAATTAAAAGCAAATAAAAGCCATAATTTCTGTCATTAAGAGTCTTCCTACTGCCTCTAAAAGGATATGCATGTTTTCAGAAAGTTCTCTGTCTCATCTAAAGATACATCCTTCCATCTATCTACCTCCATGGGGACAACTTCAGTGTTGAGGGACCTGGGCACTTACCAAGGTCTATGCAAATACCAAGGGTTGCTGCAGGTTCACTTAATTCTGTTTTGTCTCAGCTACCCCTGCTAAGACTTGGCTGTTCATTTTAATAGTAGCTAAAAAAAGACTAATCAAAAAAACTTTAACATGCCCTGGTTTTGAACAGCACACATGGAAGGAGGGAAAAAAATTGAGTAGAGTAACATCAGCTGAATTTACATAATTAGTCACAAAATAGAACTGTAAGAAAGTTGCCTCATCTGTACCAGCACTACACTTCAGTAATTTAGAAGTAGTTGCCTCAATTATTTCTTTCCAAGGATTCCTCTGTGCATTGACAGGTACACCTACTTAGAGGTGTTAAGTTTTGTCTTTTAAAAAGGAACATGAGCACAGCTGCTCCATTTGTACCATAGTTGTCCTCTCTTGCACACAATCAGAAGGGGGAAGGACAAGGGGTGGGGGAGAATTCCACAACATAATCATTTGGCAACTTACATTATTTTCTTTCAAAGGGCATTACAATACACTTCTCTCACTTGGGGAACTTCAAGAGAAGATAATTGTTCTTGTCTGCCTTGTAACATATATTAAAAATGTTCAAATGTGGCTTTCCAGGGAATTCTGCCAAATATTTTTAGGCACCAGACCCAGCTTTACTTAATTTTATGTTGCCTTCTTAGTCTATTATAAAATACCCTTCCATGCAGTTTGAATTTGGTAAAAAGGCTGAAGCATACTCATTTATATTAGAAACATAAAAATCCCTCTTTCCTTGAAATAGAGATCTTTAACTCCTAATGTGACAGATGTACAGTAATTAAAGTGTCTCTACAGAGCTTAACACACATCAGCAAGCTTTTATAGCCACAAAGAAGCCCAAGCAGAAACAGAGAGGATTGCTGGCGTTTTTTTAGGAGATAACATACCAAGAAATAAAAGTAGCTTCAAAAATTTTTGTTTTACAAGCACTTTATTGGTAGTATAACAGTAGCACCTTGAGACTGAAAAAAAAAAGACCAGAGCCCTGCTGCATGAAGCATTATAGAAGCCTCAACAATGCAAACCCTAAACCTTTAGTGCTGTCATCAGCTATAGTATAGTATGGGATTATACTGTAGTTAGGTTAAAAAAAAAAGCAGCTATTTGAAGTAACAGTAAAATATTATTAGCAATGATGTTTATTACAAGGGATAAAACAATAGCAGTGGGCAAACCCATCTGCTCCAAGGACTCAATAGCCTAAGCAAAAAAGAATGCCAAGTACAGGCACAGCTCATTGTACAAGGGTAGGGTATGTAGAGTTGGGGAAAGAAAAGCTGAGTAACAGAGAGAAATTAAACAAATAAACAAATAGTACTGAGCTGGCAGCCTCAAGACAAAGAGCAAGTGGGAAACAGAGACTTGTTCTAAATCACACAGAGTGACTTGCAGTGAGGAGCATCACAACCAGATCCTCACTTTAGCATCCACCTGGTGAATTCCGGCATTGCACTTGTTAAAAATTCAAGTCTAGCCTAATACCACCCTTTGAGAAAGACCAGGCAATCCTCACCCAGAACTTCCAAGGACTCAGATATGATTTACACAGCTAGATCAGTGTAAGCCCGCAGTGTTTCTGGATATGTCACCACCTTACCCCCACCCTTTTAAAAGTTAGCACCAGAAACTGTAGATAATTAGCACAAAAGTCCACATGAAGTGTTGCATTTGTTTAAGTGTTTATTTTGGCTTCCTAAAACAGGCTGGAATCCAGCTCTTGTGGTCAGCTCCACCTTAGTTATATTTGTCCTGTTATGCACAACAAACTTGGAGCCACACTTAAATATGAAACACTTCGAAACTGTATTAACGCAATCTCATCATCATTAATAGACACATCAACTCCTGTCACAACCGCCCATCGGCTGACTGGTTTCCTTAACTCGTTTTAGAGCATGTCATAGAGTAGCAACACTGTTTCACTTTTCTGAGCTTTTCCCGAAAATCCTGAGGAAGGCAGCCCAGACTGTCTGTTGAAAATTGAAACAGCTGAGTGGACTCCTCCTACCTCCCCCCATCTTGTGTTTTCATCTTTTATGGTGGCAGACTAGTCTGTGCCAGACAAACTAAGATTGCTTGTATTCTTCAGTCACTTGGCTGTTCTTTCCCATAGATATTCCAACAGCAGATTAATGTCAAGCCATGTTGAGCCAAGCACATGAATCTCTGAAGGTTTCAGGCAAGCTGGAATGCCACCAGATAGGCTTTTTTTGCTGTTAAACCAGGAGACTGCAACTAAACCTGGTCTTAGATGTGCAGGAAGAAAGTAACTCTCACTTGTGTCAATTAACATGGATGTCTGGGGGGTCAAAATCAGGTCCCCTAAATAGTGTCTGAAGAAACACAGTGGCATAGGGAAGTGAGGTGTTCCCTCTTTATCCTGCTGCTGTATATGCCATTCACTCAGTTTCAAAGCACTGCACTCCACAGGTAGAAGGAAACTGTTCCACTCCCAGCAAAGCCAAGGGCCAGAGGTGCTGCCTCCCAGGGCCCCAAGGACCTACCACAGTCTATCAGACCTCTGTTTGGAGACCCAAGGATACCAGAAAGGAATTAGTGCATCAGGAAAACCCTCACCCTCTCACCAGCCCCAAACTCAGTGGGGTCTTCTGCCTCTTGCAGGAAGAACATATTTGCATATTCTTACTTCTGGAAGGGGTGGAAGCTCCCACTGTTTTAACCATTAGGCTTAGTCTCTAACATGGGAAGGAAAAGTCTTCTCTGAGACTCCCCTCGGCCCCTCAAAGCCATGATAATGCCTTTGTTCAAGTGTCTCTAAGTACACCACAGACACAGATAAAAACACAGAAGGGAATCTTCTGGCCTTACTACAGCTACAGAAGGATAGCACACGGGGACAATAACCAAAAAGAAGCAAAGATGGGCAAGTTAGATAAACACAGCAGGGCAGCATGCTTCTCTTAATGCAGCTTCTTTCCTAGGGCACATGATAATTAAACACTCGTTAGGCACCTGTTACACCCTTTTGCAACACCACCCCACTACCTCCTTTAAAGCAAGAAAAAACCTTGTTCACTTCTCAGCATTTTTATCATGACTATTTACATAGAGTCACCTGGTACACTGCACTAGCATAACCACGTATCAACACTTTGACCTCACCAGTCTGCATAAAAAGTTTTTGCAGATCCCCTCATAACACAGATCCCACTAATCAGTCAGAGATCCTCCTCAGAAGGTCAGTCCAAGGCCACCACCTTTCCTGCAAGCACTCCAAGCTTTGGACAAGGTCCAGAATACCAGTTCAAAACCCAGCTGATCTCAGCCTGCCAACAGCCACTTCTCCAGGTCTACCTTAATCTGCCTCTTGGCAACTCAGCCCTCCAGCCAGCCCAGAGCCCACAACCCTATAACTTCTGAGGATCAACTTCAGTGTAAACCACACAAGAAAAAAACAAACAAACAAACAACACACAAACCCACAAAATACTTAATCCTCAGCAAATCTTGACAATACAGACACACAACTCCTCTCCCCCACAGGTCATTGAAACTACAAGACATATTTCAGTCATGAAAACTGTAGCCTCATATAGATTCACCTTAAAACAACTCAGTTGTACAAGACAATATCAAGCTGAAGACTACTTACCTGGAACAGGCTTCTTTCCTGCACAAAACCCATTCCTTAAACACAAACCCAGCCTGCTGTTTGAGGAGCAACTGTGAGGACATTTTTCTAGGAGAGTAAAAAGCAGGTCCCCCTCCAGCTCTCCCTATTTAAACCCTCAGACACTCCAGGTGATGCCACTCTCCACTGATGGAGCTCTTCTGCCCCTCCCCGGGGGCTCTGGCAACTCTTGGTTTGCCAGTTTAGGGTTTAATTCAGCTCAGATGGGGAACAACAGGTTCATGTATATCCAGGCTAGGCCTGTGTGCAAAACTTGATTGCCTCTGGGATTCTACTCCACTGGCAGTCCTTGTCATGTCTGCTGCTGTGGTGACAAAAACTGGCACATTTCTACAGAAAATGCATGTCAGCACTTCCCAAACCATCACTGCAAGACGATGGGCTTAACATTTTGATCATTACTTAAACAGGCTTTAGTCTTCAGCAGTATATATCTGCCTCCCATGCTGTTCTAGGAAAAAAGAATCACCCTTTGAGAGGAAATTATATTTACAATCATGAGTACACACATCTAAAAGTCTAAATGAGAATAAATTCTAGTTTTTCACAGGAAAAAAGGTCAGTCTCTCACTGAAGAAAAGGACCACTGATAGGTAACTGATGGAAGAGATAACATGGGGGGTTTTTTGATTCAGAGACACTAGAATCCATGAGCAGCTAAACATGAGTGTCTGCATGATTGACAAGGAGATATGAATTGCTTGTGTGATCAGGAAGGGGGAAAAGAACCTCTAACAAACCGTGGAATGTGAGTGCTTGAATAGGTCCATAATCAGCCCACAAAAACGCACAAAAGAACAAAATCTATAAATTCATTTTTCTGCAGTTGTGCAGGGGGTCTGCAAGATGGATCAACGGTTGACAGTGGTTTGCGTTCCAAAACATTTGGAATCCAGGGCTCCAAATGCTCTTCATCTATCAGCAGCTTATGTTACTAAAAAAAAAATAGCCAAAAATTGAAATGCCAAACTACAAACTCCTAAGAAGACATTCTTGAAGAGCTAATGGAGAATTGGATACCAATGTTTTGCAGTTAAAAGTGCTGGCACTTTATAAAGAGAAGCCTTTTGTTAGAGACAGGAAGTTTAGTTTATTGCCTGGTGTATACAGTTCACCCACCACATTATTTTGGGCTATTTTCATTCCTCACACAGTAAAGAGGAAATTCTAAGAACACTTCATTGCTTTTCTTTGTTTGATGAACAGCAAAGGTTTGCAGTTTACTGACCACTGTATTGCTTTCCTACTTTTGACACACAATTGCGCTTCACACAGATCCTCGGGAGGATAAAACATTTGTTCCTTATAAAAATCAATTGTTTCTGCCCCATTCACTTTAAGTCCATCTCTCACTCTCATCTTTCATTACTTCACAGACAGAATTCCGAAATACAAAACTAGGGGAAAACAACCCTTAATTGACACCTTTTTTTTTTTTTTTTAATAAGCAAAACTTCAGGCATAGAAACTCCCAAGAGGCAAACCATGAAGGTTTTTCACCTCCTTTCAGTTTCCACAGATCTTTTTCAGTAAGACACAATCTGAAACAGAGGAATAACACCACAGCTATGCTACAGCACTACTATTTAATAGTAAGATTGCTCTTCTGAAGAGCATTCATTTTCACCCAGATAGTGCATCTTATCTACTGATTGTTATGACTCTGTTGACTGCACAACATGGTTCTATTCAGCCAAAATTATAAAGCAAAGAGCTATAAAACATGCTTGTCCATTTGCTCTCTCCCTTTTCATCAATTCACAAGATTATCCCAAATGTTTTTATACCATTCTTGCCTAACAGGAAAAAAAAGGATTCCTCATAAAAGGTTCGGTTTCTGAAAAATGCTAAGTATTTAAACATTTATTAGAAACAGTTTTAGTTCCTCATTAATCTGAAGATGAAGTATTATTGATTTACAATGAGCAATTCATCCGATATCCTTCAGCAGCATATAAAAACAGAGCCTGAGAATTAAAAAATGGGAGATGCCTGTTTGGCAGCAGTTTGCTGTGTCCTGCCAATGGCACAACCTGTCCAACTGGATGGAAAACAGCCCTGCTCTTGCTGTGTGTGTTCTGCATGCTTGAATGTATGTGTCCCACTGATCATAGGCTAACCTACATTTATTTTTATACTCCAGGATCAGCAAGTATATATTAGATCAAGGCTTTGGGGACTTATATTGCCTAACCTCAGTCACTCAGGCTCTTAGTCACTGCAGCGATGAGCACAGTAAAAATAGATAAACTGCCCAGATAGATTGACACAGAGGCACACACACATCTATGCACACAGACATACATATCCCTAGGGCCTGATGGAACAGCTCCAGTGGAGTACAGCGAGCTTTGGATCAGCCCCAGCACTACTATGCCATACAGACTGACTGCCTCTGATCTTTGAAATCAGTTTTAAAAGGCTTACACAGGGGCTGAGCCTCCATTCTGTGACCCTGGTTTTCCACCAGTGGAACTCTGTTGGCTTTAGTGGCATGTAAAACCAATGTAATGAAGTGGAGAATTATGCTCACATTATGATTTTTAAGTAGCTTATTAGCCTGCATATTACACCCTGTTTAGTGAGTTGGCAGCTGTGCAAAGGATCTCAGGACCTAATTCACTGAAGCTGATATGACTCTTCCCACTGGCTTTGGGTCAGGGCTCTAAATCATTCTGAAAATTCTGGGGAGAGATATTATAAAGTGGTACAGTAAAGGTAAAAGGGTGTTAATGAAGGTCCCTTGAGGAGGTCATGGCTTTTATTAGTTTGGAAGAGCTTTCCACAAGTAGAAGAGGGTTTAAAAAAAAAAAAAAAAAACACATTTCAAAGTGTGCCAAATGTTCCTGTACATGACTTCTTCCTTGTTACCATAAAAAAAATAAATCAAACCCGACCAAATTTCTGGATGAAAAAAAAATAATTTATTTTTCAGACAAAATAGATTTGTTTATAGCTTGTAACATGCAGTGAGTGTATGGGTGGAGGTGGAAGTTAGAGAAAGGAACATGTCTTTGCCACCCCCATCTCCTTTGCTGCATGTTTGGCCCTCGGGGTGAATTTCCTGCCAATGTTGCTTGATCTTAACTCTTACTTCTCTCTCCTTTCAAGGCTGCCTACTCTCAGGTGTGCCAGAGTCACATCTCTCAGCCTTTAGGGCTGCACCTGCTTTCCCCTCTCTGCTGCCACTGGCCTTGCATGTCTCCTCTGGGAACCTCCTGTCACGCCCAGCCCTCCTGCCTGGCCCAGCTTCCCACACACACACACTTAATGAGCAGGTAGAGTAATTGCTTTCATAACATTTTTCCCACAATGACATTTCTTAGTTTGCTCAGGCAAGATTGAGTGTTATTGTGCCAGTTCCTCGAGTCCTGTCTCAGCCTAAGTTCCCTCAACACTATTAATAACTCCTGTGGAAACAGGTTGAGAGAGTTGGGGTTGTTCAGCCTGGAGAAGAGAAGGTTCTGAAGAGACCTTAGAGCACTTCTTGGTACCTAAAGGGGGCTTATGAAAAAGAGGGAGAGCAACTTTTTACATTTGCAGATAGTGATAAAAAAGGGGGGGACACTATTAAACTAAAAGAGGAGAGATTTAGATTATGTTTTAGAAAAAAAATGCTTCCCTGGGTGGTGAGACATTGATACAGGTTGAACAGCGAAGCTGTGGATTCTCCATCCCTGGAAGTGTTCAAGACCAGGTTGAATGGGGCTTGGACCAACCTGGTTTAGTGGGGGTTTTCCCTGTCCATGGTAGAGGTGTTGGAATTAGATGATCTTTAGGGTTTCTTCCAATCCAAACCATTCTGTGATTCTGTGACTATTAACACATGCAGTTGCTTTGTCCAAGGAATGACTCCTGGACCCTCAGTTACAAGGGCCTGGGAACTACAGAGCTATCAAAGATGGGGCATAAACCCCCAGCTCCTCCACAATTTCTCACCATAATTTTGTCCCTCAGCTTCTGCAGAATGGAAATCAACAACAGAACAAGTATGGGAGCAAATGCATCAAAAATTCTGAAATGCAGAAGAGCGGAATTAACAACTTCATGAAATGGTGCCAGTCCTTGGCAAGGACTTCGAACTAAGTCCTTCAAAAGAAGATGGGCCAAGTTCCATTTGTGTGATACGTCAGGATATATGTGGGGGCCAAGAGGAAACCATGAATTTCATGCAGGATCTGCTCAGAGCCTGTAAGCCATAAGAGACCATTCTCATTGTCCAGATGACTTTGCAATGGACCCTGAAGATTCAATGATGTTGATTTGACTCTTCCCCTCTGGCATTGGGTCAGGGCCCGAAGTTACCAGGAGGTGACAGGACACATCCAGAGGCACGCCTTGGTATTCCATGGCCTAACAGCAGCTCAGCAGCAGCACAAGCAGCTCTCAGTAATATTTGGAATAATGTAACCTAAAGAAGCAGGTGAGCAAATTCCCACATGGGCCTCTGCCCCTCACTGCTCTTTGTACCTGAAATTAAAGCTACCTCAAATGATTGCATTTACCACAGTTTTCCTCCTGAAGGCTGGATAAATTTTCAGTGAAAATCCCATCTTTTCTCATACGTTTTTAATGTTCCATTTTTCCTATTACATATCTTTTATGACTTTAACCCTTGCACTAGAAGGTTATATCCCAACAGACACACATTATTTTCCTTTCAAAGGATAATGAGTATGAATCTACTACTCCATTATCATAGCTCAGTGACTCAGAATAATTTGCAAACGTTTAAAATTTTGACTGCATGATTTTGAATAGTGATTAATAGAAGGAATATAACTACCCAAAATGTTTCTCTGGAACATACATCACATTCACAAGAGGAAAATATTTTCAAAATTAGAAGATCCAGTCCAGAAATGCCAAAATATTTCATTTAGCCATACTTATGAAAAAGCAAAGTAATGAAATTTCAATGTATTCTCATTTCAAAACACTACCTTTTGTTTCAAAATATTCCTAGAACAAAAAGAAAGTACAGGGTAAAGCCATACAGCAATCCAAAATATATATTCCACTTCATGCCAAAATATGGATGTAATTTGGGAGGTTCATGAGTTCTTGAAAGACACAGAAAATGTCTGCTTCAGTTCCTGCTCAGTCAGATCATTTTCTAATATTTTGGTTCAGTTAGCAAAACACAAAGCAGAAAGGCATTCATTTCTTCACCTCTAAAAAAGAGATTTCTTGCAACATCCAGACTATAAGATGTTATTTCCTCAGACACTGATGATATAAAAGAAGAAGCCTTATGATTTCAAGAGCAATGAGAGAATTGCGCTGAATAGACATGTTCTGACAGAACACACTGAAAGACTTTTCTTTCTTATGTGGAGCTGATATAAGTAAATCAGTAATTGTTTCTATCTATAAGACTCAGTGCCTGTTTCTTGTCACCAATGCCATCTAAATCATTGACCATGTGCCCATTTGTTAGGGGAGGTTACACTGAGGGCTGGAGGATTTTCTCTCTGTTGGACTGAAAAAAAATTATTAAAACCACATATTAATATTTATAAACCCCCATGTATTAATATCCAAACACTCAACAGAAACCTCCACAATTCTCAAACTGATAGATTAAAAATAAGAAAAAAAATTTCCCTTAGAACACCAAAACCTCAGTTGTTGTATTTTAAAGGTTTTTTGTTGAATCTTCAGGACTGCAAAACTCATGAGGGTTTTCATTAGGAAAAGAGAAATAAAATGACCAAGAAATACTTCTTGACAGCAACTCAAGTTTACAATTTCAGAATTCTCTGCAATAGTTATAGGTGAAAATTTTCTCAATGAAATTTATCTTAATGAAGTTTGTATTAATGAAGTTTATCTTAGTGAAGAAGTTCCTACACAAGCTTTTATACATCAGCATTTGAGTCCTTCTCCTTCCAGGTACATGTCACTCTTCACATGATAAAAAGCAAGGGATAACTGTGCTTAGCTGTACCAATAAGGGATGAAGCAACTGGTGAATGAAACCCTCGTGCTCCTGATTGGGTATTATTTTGAATCAACTGCTGCTATTAGTCATTCACCCAACAATAACATAGCAGCAGAGGCTTAGTGAAGACAAGACGAAGGAATTCAGCATTGAAAAGGTGAGTCTGAAACGCTGCCAGTCCTCACAGCATTTTCTGGACTTGATGATATCCAACATACCACAACATGTCCCGACCACGGCAGGACAACTTTCCCTGTAGCACAAACATCCCATCGGCGTCACCCGATCCTATGATTTGCGTCAGCAGGACAACCTGTGGGAATGCAGATTACTCACATCCATCAGGAATTTAGGCTCCAGTCAGTGTCTGGAGACCCTGTCCATGCATCCCACCACAGGGAAGGGAAGCCATTAAAAAGACAGCAGTGGGCACGATGAGTGCACTGGCATTTGGGGTATTGTTGGGATGAAAGGGCAGAATATTCCAGCCAGGATGGAAAGGAAACACATTGTCCTAATACGTCTTCCATCACAGTAAGTAAAAAGAGATTTTTTAACAAACTCATCCTAAGACAAACAGAAAACAGGCTTGAGTTATCATAAAATTAAATCCTTAAATCCTGCTTAATCCTTGATCACAGAAATATAATCAGAACAGGAAATTGAAATTATTTACATATTGACCAGTGTTGAAGCAAATGCCATTCTCTGCTATTCTGTTTTTATTTTGAATGGAGTAACCTGGAGATATGTTAGTTCTTTTGTAATGCCTCAGTAGTGTGTTTGGCACTGTGTAACACAAGAATATGCATTCCCCGCTGCCAGTGTTATCTAACATCCACTTTGTTTCTGTTAGCTCATTCCTTTCTCACAGGCTTCCCCAAGGAAGTGGTACTTGAGTAGGATTCAGCAGCTGTGGACTCCAGACTTGGGCACACGTTCATGGTTCTCCATGCTTTAGATTGAGACCCTGAGTGACCCAGTTTGCTTTCAGTGTTCTCGGGGGGTCTGACAAAATATTTCCACTCTCTCACATTCGTCTGAAATTCCAAAATGGCTCTCAAAGCTGAAGGCACTGGCAGCAGTGGATCCCTTACTGTCTCCAGTGAGGGCCAGGGCAGGCAGTGGCAGTACAAGCCCTTTTCCCTGCATGATTCTTTCCCCTCTGCTCATTGAGAGGCTCCAGCTCTCCCAGTCAACATCATGGTCATCCCAGTGGGCTGGAACACTCTAGGTTGTCCTCCATAAGGACAAGGGTCTGATCCTCCCAGAATATTTCTAATTTTTTTTTTTGTTGTTATTAAACATGAACAATTCCAGGCCTGAAAGCCAAGCAGTTTACTCACTGTTCTATGTAATTCTCTTATTTCCTGACTAGTATAATCCATAAGGGCCTCAATATGTTAATTTTGCACTCAGTCAGCATTTTTAGCTTGTTTAGACTTAAATTGCAGACATCATAAATGTGACAAAAATGCGACAGGACCTTTGCTTTACTTCAAATATTCTGGATTAAAGTGTGTCCCAGTGAGGCAATTTCCTCTTAATAGGAACAACTTAAAAAAACCTTTTCTTTTTTCCTTTTGTAATATTAATCATTAAGCTTTAAAAATGGATCAGACTAAGCAGCTTCCTGTTTGGTGGTGACTATCCTTTCCATGATCTGTAGTATTTTACACCATCTATTCCTCCTGCCAGCTGAAAACACCCTTTGCTTGGAATACTTCTTACATGGTGCTTTTTCCATCTTAAATGAGCTGCTTGCCCATTAGACAATTAGGGTAAACGGTAAATATTTGCAGCTTCCAACAAGCATCTGGGGAGTAGTCACTACAACTGTCTGAATTACCTCAAATTGATTGGCAATCAATTAACCTGAGGGGAAATTATCTAGCACAGCAGTAGCTAAAGTGGAAGAGCTGAACTCCTCAATGGCCCCAAGTGGTTTAGTAGTCAACAATCACAGCCAGTCAGGAAAACAATGGGAATTAGACCTGCTCAGACAAACCCTATCTCCTATAGAACTGTGCCTTAAATATCTTTAAAGCCCCTGTGACAATTTCAGATATTCTGATACAGACATTTTTCAAAAGATGAGTCAGTGGCTCTGTTGAGAGAGTTGCTAATAACACACGGATCGCAGGTTTCTGAGTCAGGCATACGCATATGCAATAATGTTCTTTACCGGAAACACGGCATTGATGTGTGCAGATAAAGCCAGTTACAGATGCAGACAAAAGATGGCATGTGGTGCTGTAAAGGTTTCACTGGCAAAGGTTTGGGAAAGCTGAATTGCTCACAATTAGTGAATTATGCAAAATGTCCTCAAGGAGTCATGATGTATTTCAGAAAAATTGTTATAGGCTTACTTCAGACCTCTACTCTTTACCTAAACTCTGCCTTTTAAGCCAAACATCTACTTGACAGATAAGTAATGGAGTTCAAACTCTTCCTACCATAATCTCAGGGCTTGCAATTCCAGAAGGCTCCTCAAGCAACATCAGGAGATTGTTTATTTTTTTTTAAATTAGAAGTAAATTTTGGAATTAATTTGATGGCCAAAGAAGGAAGAGATAATTTAAGGGAAAGGAATTGAAGACCATGAAATTTTCTCTTAAGTCAGTTGCTGGAAAATCTAATGTGCTCAGTGCTACTGAAAATCTCACCAACGAATTTCCAACGTTGAAATATCAAACATTTTCCACAAATCTTTTTATAGACTTGCAGGGGATTAAGAATAATTACAGCTGTATTGTTAAGGGGGCCCTAATTAAATGCAATCAGTCTGATTAGTTTATGTCTTAACCTCCGCATCATTTTCCCATCAATTTTTGTGTCCTGCAGATTCTAGATGCTGATAGATCATCTCAGTTCCCCACTTTTTCCATTACCAAGGGTTCATTATGCACGTTAAGCATGTTTCCATTTGCCTGAGGTACACCAGGGGCAGGGAAGCATTTTTCAAAGATAACTCATTTAATATTAAATGTCAAAATATTACTCACTTCTTTAGCAAGATCATGCAGCTGCAACCTGGAGAATTAATTTGGGATAGTGTCTCTGTGGAGTTCAGGGCGTTGGTCTAAGCATACCTTTAGCTAAACAAAAAATCATTGACTAACCCAGAATTTAAAACATTGTATGGAACTAACTAAAGGGCAATAATGAACAGCTAAACATATGAAGGAAGTGGTTTTTAAGCCAGAAACGCTGTGATTAATTATGGATAAAACAGCCAGGGGAACTTCTCATTACTTAAAGTAATGAAATAAGTCTATTAGCATGATAACAAAGAAAGTGGAAATTACTGTAGGCTTTGTTTTGAAGATTATCACCATAGCATTTCTCTTCTGCACAAGCAATCAAGAACCCATTGAAGAAAAAGATCATGAATACCCCCACTTCACAGACAGAAAATCAGTGTAGGAGAAAAAGGCAGGTTGTTTATACAACACTTACTTCCAGTGTTTCACTGGAAGCAATTCCTGATTTACATTCATGTAAATCAGGTTCCAGACAGCCTTTAAATGACATGTCCAAGGATCTGTGTCAACTGAGTGAACTGTCACCTGATCCTCTCCATCTCAGTCTGAGAATATGCAACAGAGGCTTTCTTTTCATGGGAAGACTGAAATGATAATCTGACTTCCAAGAAGAAGGCTTTCCCATGCCTGCCCAGGTAATTGCTTCAGGAGCAACAGACATCCATCCCTGAACTGTGCATTTGCCAAAAGAATGAAAAGAGATGATAACTCATCAGTCCTTATGAGGACTTCACTGTTCATGTTGCTGTTTGGGGGATAAGGCTTGAGTGTCGTAGGGTTTATTTCTAAGGTTTTCATTATGCTAAATATCCAATTCCTTTCTTTTATACAGGAACAAACTATGAAACAAATCTTTTGGGGTGCTTTCTTTTAGGATTCACACTTTTAGGGACCATCTACACATAAAATCTATTTCACAGAAAAGGCAGAACAGATTTAAGAAAGAACAGTCATACTGGTGAACAAAACTACACACAAATACCTTGATTTTGTATTAAGAATGTCCAAACTGGTTCTCAGTCAAGCTGTGATTGTTCTTTCTTACCTGGAAAACTTCTTTAAAGCCGAACCGACCAAGTTCTCCACAGTGCAGTGTGTCAACACATAGTTTGCAGCAGCCAAAACACGGTCACCTCTACTGGCTCTCCGCAGCCCATTCATTACAGAAGCCATATGAAACTCGGTTTGCTAAAAAAGCAAATGGAAAGGAAAGAAATTGAGTTATCCCATGTTTCTTAAAAATGGCATTTGAATGTGATAACAGCCACCCTTTTTCTTATAAAACAAGACAAGGCCAAACTAGTCTTTATATGCCAATGCAAAAGCCTGAGAACAATTTTAGTCCCTTTGTTTAGTTTCATTATTTAGCAACACAGTCAGAGTTATCCAGGCTTAATCACTGGACCTAATGTTTCTTCCTGAAATCCAAGACTTATAATAAGGCTTTTTTAAATGCTCTTCTGTTCAGTCTTCCTTCTCTGCTCCCTTCTACCAGATCACCTTTCTGCATGGGACTAAAAGTCTGTGATTTCCTCTCAAGATCTGTATTTTGAAAATTGCTGCCTTTGAGCCATCAGGAAATCTTTGGTGCCCCAAACCAACCTTCTTTTGGATTCCTGTGTATTTATGTCTTTGCCCCTCTGCCTGCAAAGAAAAACAAACACCCCAAGAAGGCTCTTGAGGTTTTCTCCACAGCTCCCCTCTAGCACTGGCTACAGGCCAGACTGCTAGGTGGTGCCTTATAACCCCAGGATGAACCAAGATAAATCTGTGGCACCAGCAAGAAGCTGGGAATGCAATTCCTGCTTCCATTTCAGAAAATGGCAAACAAAAATAAAAATGGCTTTCTTGTGGCTACGTGCAAATCCAAGATCTGAAGCTGTACAAGGTAACTGCCTACTACAGCTGCTGTAACTGCACAGTCCTACATGCTAAGGTACTTAGGCAGCACAGTAATGCCTAGAATGGAAATACATGACTTTTCCTACAAAAGTCATGACCTTTGGGCTGCACATCATGGACATCACATACACTGGCATTGTTATTAGCATACAAGAATAGAGTTTCCTGCTCCTGACAGGTCTTTGCTTTGTCCTTCACTGTGATTTGGTTCTCACAGATATTGGCATTAGATGATCCAAGCCATGAAACATTTTTAGCAAAAGTGTTCAATTTCCAGAGAATCCTTTTCCCTAAAACGTCCTAATGTTAAAATACAGAGACTCCTTTTGTTCCTCTGTAAAGACTAGGAAAGGAAACTGAGCAAAGAACAGCTTCTAATGCAGCAGAAATATTTCCACACTCTCCTTTCCTCTGTCCAACTGGCAATGTTCTTATTTATGTCCAATCCACACAGAGGCTTCCATAGGAACTGACTGCAAAATCCCATAAATTAAGACATATCTGTTTAACTTCAGTAATAAAATTAACATAGTTTGGGGGCTTTCAAAGACAGGCACAGGGAGAAAATGTTTGGTTTGAAGGGTTGGTTACAGAGCTGTGGGTGTATAATCAGTCCAGCTTTCCAGGAAAAAAAAGCTACATTTCCCAAAAGCCAACACAATCAAAACTGATTTTCACTTTGAACTGATTAAGTACTTCTTTATGCTGATCTTTCACACAGTTTTGCAGGTCATATAAGGAGTGGGGAAAAACAACTCTTCGCTAGTTCCAACACTGTTAGGTGGCTGCTCATGCTGGCACTGCTCTTCTGGCTGACAAGGAATAGCACCACACCCTAGAAAATGCATTACACACTACAATGATTATGCATGTTAAAGAAAGAATCATTGCTTCAGGAAAAAGTAAGTCTTAATTATAGATGAGCAAATAAATTCATAACAGCGTCTCTCCCTTTAAACTTTCACATAGTATTTATTTCAAATATTTAATGCATCATTCTCATTAGAATTTGGAAAATTCCAAGTTTCTCTAACAAACACATCTTTACAGTATGTCATTTTACTTCACCAGTAGCTGGTAATGATCAACATTACCTGGGACAGTGTTTTTTTTCAGACTGAATAATTTAAGAACAGTGCAGCTGCCCCATAGGATTTGACCCAATCTGCTTGGCATCATATGTCATCTCCTAGAGGGGTCAGCATCAGATCTTCCTGAGGAACTGATAAGGTCTCAGTTGCTGCAACATGCAGTAATTTAATTCCCACAGAGGACTCATCCTTGTCTTTAGAGCCAGGTATTGCCTTAAGCCTGGAAGCTCAGTATTCCCTCTCTAATGTTGTCAGCATCAATTCTAACTCTAGACATGCCTTTTGTACCTACTGATAAGCAATCTCTAAATGTGGAATATTAAAATCAAATGGGCATACTGGTTGGATTTTGGTTCACATATTTTAGTTTAGCATTTGCCCTTGATGAGTATTTCCCTGGGTGCTAAATATTATCATAAAGCAAATATAAATGAATGTGGATACCACTCAACTCAGACTCAGTGTTGCATACTAGTTTTTAAAGAAATAATTTCATTTTTCTACAGATTGTCTGATAACACCATGTGTTTACTGTATTTGTTTGGCTTTGTGATTGATATATTTCACTGTTTGACACTTTATGGCAAATCTGACTATTATACATTGACAAGGTGGCTCCACTGAGAGTTTAGACTTCAAACAATAGAAATTTATTCCAGCCACCATTTTATTTCATTAAGAATTAACATGACTCTCCAGCTTTCACCAATTCAATGCTGTACACACCTCCATAAAGACTTCTGCTGGATTAATGAATATGTAGTTTGGCCTGAAGTGCTGTGATACTGTGATTGTGTTTTTTGACCTGCCTTTGTTTTTCTGTCATGTGTTGCACAAGCTTCTTCTAATACAAGGGCTATTGCAGTCACAGAGATTGATAACTTAAGATGATAAAACAATTACTTGGATAAAAGTATCATTTTGTGTATCTTATTAAAATTTCAGCTTTCAAAATAGAACTGCAGAAGCTAAACTGTCTTTGAAATTCTATCACACAAATCACAGTTGCTTCTTACCCACAAAAGTGTAGTGGAGGGGTAAGTCTTTTTTTGTAAAAGTTTTAAGACAATTCTGACACTTCCAATCCTTTTAATTAAAACTCTGCTCCCATGACTCATTTAAATGACTTTAAAATGTAGACATATATCAAACTAGGCTGTGGGTGTGCACTGATACTGTGATTTACTCTCAATTGCTGGCCAGACTTATCAGTTAAAACAATTTAAAAAACATGGTGTTTTTTTTTTTCCTCAACCACAGACTAACAGGCAAAACCAAAATGGATTTAACCCCTCCAGTTTGAGAGCTGCGTGGGATTCAGCCACACAGCTCTCATTGAAGTCAACAGGAGTTCAGTTCCATGGGTGTGGTGTGGCACCTTTCCAACCACCTCCCATAGGATGGAACCCGTGGGAGTAAGAGAGTGGGCAAAACTACCTTGTCCAGTGGGGTCACTGCCCTTACGCTGACTTAGTGGATCATCCGACCTGATACCTCGGCCAACTACAACCCAGAAGGCACACAGGTTGGTGGGCCAGTATCCAAATGGTGAGTTCCCCCTGAAAGTATGGAGTAAGCAGAGCTTCTGCCACTTCAGAGCAATGCACTGCTCGTAACTGTTCTCAGAAACAGGCTACCAGTGCCACCCCTAACTTGTGAGGGATCAATGTCAACCCTCAAGAGCAGCAACAGCAGCAATCAAAGATGCAGACAAACTTCTTAAGGTCATGAACATCATGCAAGCAAAACGTAGGAATTGCTGAGACCATTTAATTAGTCAGGTTGGCCATAAAAGCTGTTATGTTTATGGTCTATAAAAGATCTGCTTCTTCTTTACACATGAATGCAGTTCAAGGTGTTGGATGTTGCTTTTTGAAAGCCATGGATGGAATCCTGGGCCCAGGGAAGAACATGGGAACACGGCCATGGAAGACTTTACCCCACATGTGGCGGTGAAAATTCCTAAAATGAACATTCCTAGAGGGCAAAGACATTTTAAACTGTTTAAAAGGCTTGCAGCAACATTTCAACTTGTCCCAAGCTCTGTTGCCTTTTGCGTATTTTCTCAGTTTTGAAGAGAGCTTGGGAAAGACTTCCAGGAACTGATATGTAAAAACAGGCTCTGACTCCTGCATTTCGGCATCTCCAGCAGCTCCCACTGAGTTATCTGAGCACAGCTCTGGGCTCTGCCTCAAATCCTCTCTATGACATGGGGTAAAGTTTCTTAGTCTCTCTCTTCCTTACTTTTCCAATCTTGAAGCCCAGCTGATAATGCTTCCTTTCTTCTGTGTCATGTCCTGTCTCCAGAGACCATCAGCTCCAAGAGAGGATCTCAACTACAAGGCAGTGTTTGTTCTGTGCCTCCAGCATAGGGCTGGGATCCCACTGAAGGCTCTTGGGGCACCGGGCTCCAGGCCAGGACTCGGATAAGCTTGGCTTTTGGTTCAAACAAAGGTTCTCTCTACTCACAGGCCATCACATCCATTTATTTTGCCCTGTGGTGAAGTTAATGCTACATCTGTGATGTCACAGTGGTTCCCATGACAACAGGTTTATGACTTCAATGTAAAGTCAAACGGAAGGAGAAGCTCAGGGACACGAAGGAAAGCTCTTATTCAAATCAGAAACATCTGACACAATAACAGAGAAGAGAAATGGCCAAGAAGGTACATTTCTTTTATTGTTATACATGTCTGTGGTTTCTTCTTAAGTTTTCAACACCGCGTCCTTCTTCCATCACGTTTTAATAGCTACTCTTCCACTTACATTTCTTCAGTTAAAACTGTTTTCTTTCTTCTTTTAAATAAAAAAGTAAATTTAATACCATTTGTTTAACTAGTTAATGAATGTCTTTGCCTTTTTTCAATTAGGTTTAATTTAATAGGAGTAAATTTGGACTTCAGTATAGTCTTCTTTCTGATGCCAAATATGAATGATACTATTTCTGAACAAACAGGAGAACTGTTAAAACTGTGGCTTTCCACGCTTAGCTTAATAGGCTTTCAAAGAAGAAAATAAATAAAAAACCCCCACCACATCAAAGATTTTTGGAACACGGATTAAAAAAAAAAATGCAAGAAGGCAAAGCTATTATAGAATAGAAATAAATATTGGGCAGGGTAATGTGAAGACTCAGAAGCTTTTCATTCCATGTTTTTTCTTTGTTTGCTGTTTGTTTTTTCCTGAACATAAATCTCCTCAAACACAGATGGATTAAGGTGCCACCAAGGTACAGACCAAAAGTGACACTGACAGGCTTAGTGTTTCTCCAACATGGGAACCTTCACAGGAGCAATCCCTCCTGCAGTCCCAACAAGGCATTCCCAGGAGCATCTAAAGGTGGAGACGATGCCTAAAGAAAGCCTGTGAAGTTTACCATCCACCCTTGTTAGCAAGTCTAAACACATCAACTAGTCAACTCCACGATCCTGAGAGCCACACTGAAAATGGGGATGGATAGCAGTGCTTGAGTTACACATTGCAGTCTGATTCACTGGAATTACTGGATAATGTCAGCTGATAATGAAGCCTTTAGAGTTTCAGTTGAAAAGTTTTCAGGTAGCTCCTGTGCAACAAAAATTGACTGGATTTAGCATGTTATGTCTCCACTTGGTCCACAGATAGTTGATTGAATTAGTTAATTAAGGCTGGAATTTTCAAAGAAGCCACAGGAATTAGGTAACCAAATTCAATGAGATCTGGGTACTTAACTCCCTTAGACTCCTTTGAAAAGGCCAGCTATAAATGTTCACCTCTTTAGTTGCAATTATTTGTACTCCCAGGATTATGAGTGCAGCTGTTTAGAAATGCAGAAGCAGGTTGCAAAAGCAGGCATGGCATGAGAACAGAAATCTGGCCATGCACAGCACAGTACATAAATGTATGCAACAGAGGCCATACATTCAAACCATCCTTAAAGTGAAAATACCAGTAGAGTTAGTAATATCTCTGAAGCCAGTAAGAGCTTCTTAAGATCACCTAATTAAAATCAACTAGATATACACACTCAAATATACATGTGCACAAACATTATATATATATATATATGTATATGCATGTATAAAAGTATATGCATGTCTATAAAGAGCCAGATGTGAACATGGGTGCAGACAGTTGTTTGTTTCTGTGTGCATCTTTTTCTTTGCAAAACAGTAAATTGCAATAGTATTTGCTCCTGGGAAAAGGGGCAGCTAATCTGCTGTGGCCATATCCATGATCTTATCCAAGTATATGAGGAAACGCCTTCCTTAACAGGTACATAAAACAGGCGCTGGGGAGGCAGCTCTTTAAGCAATACAGAAGGAAGCAGAAGTATCATCTAGAACAGTAGTCATCTGATTAAGAAGTAAAAATAACAACCTACAAATACTACAACAAAACAACCCTCTAATCAACAAAATCTGGCACCTTTCTTTGTACCTGACTGCAAGGCAAAAGGACAAAAACAACATTGCTGTTTGATAAAGACTCAGAGTGTTAATAACAGAAGCATTTGGCTTAGACATTTGATAATGAAGGGACTCTCAAAAAGGATAAATTCTGAGACCAAAGAAGTGGGAATGAAGAGCATCCAGCCAGACCCTGTTCGTTAGTGGACAACGTTTTTTTTTTCTATTAAAAATTGCCAGGACTTTAGTTCCATGTGTTCACAGCAAGAGTGCTGGCCTACAAACAAATCCAAAATATCCAGAAGATCAGCTTCTTCATATAAGGAGGGTTGGTGACTTTCCATTAGAGTGAGTCACCAAGTTCTCCAAACCCTTAAGGTGTAGTAGAACAAATAAAACTGAGGTTAGCTGAGGAATGCAAACAGATATACAGCACATACAGAGCTTTAGCTTCACTCCAACATCCATATGTGGCCATAAAATACCTCTTAAATGTAAAATGTATGGATTTCCCTCTGCAACAAAGGCATAAAATATCTCACTCCCAAACAAGTATTTGAGCATACAAACATGATCTTTCACTTCATCTAGGACTACCCACCCAGTAAACCAAGCTGTATTCTTTCTGGGTGGCTCAGAGAATAGCATATTACAGTGGAAACACCCACTTATTTCATTTACTGCCATTTATAATATTTTCCACTATTTGCAGATAATGAATTCATCCACTTTTTGCCAAGATTATGCAGCCTGTTTTATAGCCAAAATTATCTAGAATCCTTCTAAAAATGTGTTACCCTTCATTTTCCATGATTGCTTAGTGGTTCTCTTGGAGCAGGACCAAGATCAACCATATTAACAATGCACAGCAAAAACTGGACTGTCATACTCCTCCTCTCCTAGCAGCAGGAAGTGTGCCATCGAGCTGGTCCCTGAGGTATGCACAGCTCCAGAGCGTAACTGCTCAGGTTAATTAAAGCCATTATATGAGAAACGAGGAATTACTTTTGGAGTTCTTTCCTTTACATATTCTACAGTGGTCTGCTCCTAAAGGTAGATACATTTCAGATTATCTGATGTCTTCTTGGCGCCGCTGACCCTTCAGTTCTCCAGGATAAATTGTACTTGTGGACTATAACACAGCAGAGACCTACAGTGTGTAACACGCCTGCACAGACACAGCTGCCAGCCCTGTGCAGACTGACACATCTTTAACATCACACACCACGAGGAGCCCTTCCCGATCCAACGAGAACACTGACAGCGGGCGGAACAGGCACTCCATGACCAAGCCTATGAGTAGGTGCTGTGTAGCTGCAAGGCACAAGCAAGGAAAAGATGGAAAGGGCCAATGTGAGATGATGTCTGCAAAGAAAACAGCACTAACCCAATACACAATTTCCCACTCCCCTCACTGGCTGGGCTGTGCTGTGCTGGCTATGGAGGGTGGAGCTGCTGCACCATCCACTCCCTGCTCTGCACGAGGGAAGAGGAGAAACAGCCTGGCCACATCTGCTCTTCCCCTGTGCAGTGTCTGGCAGCCTGAAAATCCCATGCAGGGGAGAAAGTGGGCTCCTTGCCATCACCAGGCTCCACAGCTGGGCCCAGCATGTAAGATGAGGCACATGCAAATCTTTGCAGGAATTCCTTAGTGCTCAGCCTGGAGGTTTGATCTTGGAGTCAAGGAAATCTAGCTCAGGACCCTACATGAAAGAAGCAGTGCCTGCTCAGAGGTTCCAGTGGTCAGTGTTAGCAGTGATAACAGAAGGAATCACACTAAAATCACAAACAAAAGCTAATCAAAACAAACTCGTGTTCACTTTTTATAATTCTACACAAAAAGAAAACTAGTGCAATAAACATCCCAACAGCCAAACAGTCCCTGTTTCTTATCATTATTGCTATTTTCTTTGGCACCTCTGGGAATCACTTAGCAGGAGCTATGAGGAAGGAGAAACTCTGGCTCAGCAAGAGGCTCTGTAGCAGCCAAAATCTATTCTTCCCCAAATCAGCTGCAAGCCCGAAGCTGAGCAGCGGTACTGAACAAGTTAAGCAGGCACCATGTGTGAGTGCAGAACCAGGGGAGGCAGGGGAACACACAGCAGGGTGAGTTACAGCCACTGGAACAGAGACAGGTTATAACTGTCAGGGTATAACTGAAGATTTCTCAGCACTGACAACTGACAGTGCTGCAATAAATATTAATACTTCAAACTCCTACTTGGATTCTCATAAATACTCCAGACTTTGCCAGGAACTCCTTTCCACTCCATTATTCGGTTTTACCATAGCTGGTTGGGGCCTTTATAATTTCTCCCTTCCTCTACATGCAGCAACACTTTACCTCTTCATATAGAGCAGGCTCTGCTACAACACCCAATCTGGCCAGTCTGAGGCTTCTCCAGCCAATGCAAAACATACAGATTTTCTCTTTTTTGGCTCACTCCCAAGTAACGTCTTGAGGCCCTAATACTCATCCAGTTGATCTCAATGGAGCAGGATCTCAGTTGATTAGCTTTATTCAGATCGGTTTGTTAAATCTTAATATCTCTCTCTTGTCTCTTTTTTTTCTTTTTTGCCAGACTCTTTGATTCCCTTTCTGGTTCTTCTCAGGGTCTCCAAGCTTCAAGCACTTCCCTAAACACCCGCTAATGTTTTGATTTCTGATGGTTAAATTTAAACAAAACTTAAAAGCCTTTTCCAACTATTTTTACTCATTCTCAGAGTCATTTATCAACCCCATAGAGAGCCTAGATTCCCCCTATATAAATGGATCACCCTGTTCAACTGTAGCCAATGTGTAACCTCCTTTATCCCATAAAGACAAGAGTCTGACCCCTTCCTTCTGGGCAAAGCAACCAGAAGCCACTGAATGTTTCCTGCTCAAAACATGACCACTTATTAGAATATGTCCTATCAGACTAAGGCTACAATCAGCCCAGCTCCAGACTTTCATGGCAGTTGGGGTGCCATCAAGGATGCTACAACATATTCTGGCTGCAAAAGGTAATCGTTTTATTTGCCCTGGCCCAAAAGGCCTTTTGTGGCTGGCACTCCAGTCAGGACAGCTACATTCCAACTCTTCCCATGTCCAAGGTGTATTTCCTTTCAAAGCCCAGTCCCAGGATATACCCATGCTGCTCCTTTGGTTGGTCCAATTCCCCTGGCAAGGATTCTGACTTGCACTTCTTGCACTTACTGGAATCTCAGAGGCACATGAGAAGGAAATATGTGGCCTCTCAAATCCCCTAAAAGTTGTACAGTTGCCACTAAAAAAGGTACCCTGACTTAAATTATTATTTTTTTTTATTTTTTAATAGACAATTACTCAGTGCTTTTGTACAAAGCCATAGGAATTTTATTCTTGGAGCAGTAGATAACCACAGCACATCTCTCCCAAGTTTCCAAGGCCACAACCATTTTTCTTAATTTTGAAACTTTGAAGGAAGAATGCTGCTTTGGCATCACAATTTTGCACAACTTGTTAGAACCATGGCAGAATGTTACAATACCAAGCCACATGAAATGGAAACATTTGAACAGATCTTTGGGCTAGATCCCTTGCTTCCACCAAGCTGCATTCAGCCAATGACTGAATAGTGTCTGGCTTGGGTAAAAGAGAGTTTTTTGCAGCCTCTAGTCCTGGTGTCCAGTAGGAATGGTTTGACCTCCCAGTGCAATTAAGAAGGGCCTCAAGTCTACTCAGAACTGTGTCCCTGACTGAAGACTTCCTGGGGACTTTCTGACAGCTGGAGATAACTGAAGCCCTACATGCTGTGCTGTGCTGCCATGAACAGCTCTTTCCTAACACCTTTGGCAGGAGGCTCCCAAAGCTGGCTCCGAGGGTTTCGCTGCCAGCATAGCAGTGCAAAGAGACCAGAACAGTTCAAAGGAACCGTTTCCCCTAAGAGGAAATGAAAAGAGAGACTGAAGGCACTGGCAAGCCATACATGAGACATTTTGGTTAAAAGCAGCTAGACTGCACTTTGGAACAACTTTTTGCAGAAGGCTTTGTTCTTCTGCTGCATGGATCATACCCCCACAGTTCATTGCTCCAGCTATACACAGTGTGTTTGGTTTAATTCTCCAAATTGCACTTTTCTATCACAAAATCCCGCATCAGAACAGGGTTTAAAAAACAATAGAGGTATTGACATGCTGCTCCTGTAGACTAGCTATCTCAGTCATGGCATTTCAGAAGGACACAGCCCAGTTATGAAAACAACATGGGAATGTGCATGGAGAAAATCATGGTAACCAGAATGAAAAATAGATATCCAAGAGAGATGGACTTCCATATGACAGAGCTGTACTGGCATCTACACAGCTCAGGTACTTTTAGAGTGGAGTCTCTTTTGTGGGCACATACCTGGGCCACCTGAGGTATCCCACCTCACGCTGATCATCCTTAGGCTGGGCTGCTCTGCTTCCTACAGCAGGGTTAGCCATTCCCTGGTCCCTCTTCCCTTCAGAGGATTAGGCAGCCACAACCCAGCATTAGTTAGGTCAGGAGACCATGACATGGTTCTAGACACTAGTAAAACATATATATCACAGTATCTGCCCCAACAGACAGAAAACGGCACATTTAATGTAGGTAGTTTTGACAACACTACTGTATTACCCCTCTGGTGTATGAGCACTTGAAGCACAGCAACCCTGTGACCTGCCCAGGGTGAAGGACCATCTCAAAGAGGGGTATTAAACCTTTCTGCCTTCTCCAGAAAGTCATTCTGCCTCCTGTCCAGAATACAGTTCAATGCAAGCTGAGCTCATCCAACAGCAACACTTCAAATAAAATCCCCCAATCCTGTATTTGAAAACACTTTACAACACAAATGTTATAAACAGAGAGAGAGAAGCCAGGAGTAGGAGCAGAATGAACTTATGAAACTGAGGCAAGGAAAGAGAGATGTAATTTCAACTGAGCTGGAGAATTAGTGAGGAGGTAAAAGTCTTTACAGGTGGCTGAAGCTGTAAGAAGCCTCTTCTCTGAAGCTGGTCATACTGGACAAAGAAGTTTGGGAATGATAACTGGGCTTCACTAAGGACTCAGAAGCAAATTCTTTGCTGCAGGTCAGAGATTCCCCTTGTGAACAGGCAGACTGCAGGTGAGCCCTCAGATGATGCTGAAGTGAGAAAGACCCCACCTGTAAACTCCATTGGAAGTTGCCTGATAAAATACTGACACAAAAATAAAGGCAGAAGCAGCACAAACCTCCCCACAGGAGCAGTGCCTGAGCACCTTCTCAGCCATCCCAGGTGGCTTTTGCAGCCTTGGCTGAATCTGTGCGGCCTCTGCCTTGTTGTGGTCAGTACCCCACTCTGACCAACCTAAGTGACCTCAGAGGTGTCTCTGTGGTTGTAGTCACATCTATAAATCACAGCCCAGACTGTGAGTTTGCAAATCCTCCCCAACAGTTACTTTGTCTTCTTTAGCTTTGCATGCTTGCAAATGGCTGAAAAAAACCTACAGAATAATATCTACTGAAACGGCTTTCAAGGGTTCTTTTTTTCTTTGTCAGATTCTTCACCTGCTCTGTCAGGATGTTCTTTTATTGCCTTTCATATTTTCCATGAAAGAACATAATCTCCCAAAGCCCCAGCATATCTGCCATCTCAGCGCTATCAGGAAAGAGCTGATGAGAAGATGATTGTCAGGGATGATTAGAAGGACTTTACAAACACAGGAAAGCATGTTCTGCATTAATTGCTAATCTATTTCAGCCAATTTGGCACCATGACAAATGCAACTGGTTGTATCTAACAAGCCAGAGGATTGGGGATAATTCTGTGTCAGTACAGTATGTCCAGGGAGAAGAATCAACCCTTAATCCCAGGTGACTAGTTTCTTTATAAATATATTAGCAACATAATGGAGGGCTTTTTAATGGGATTATAACCACACAAGCAGACCCCAAGCAGCTGCTCTTCTACTCAAAGGGAACATGGTTGACAATAAGATTTAAGGAACTGAATGAGGGGAAAACGACAAACCTGTGGCATGGCACACTTAAATGACCTCACTGCTCAAAAGGAATCGGGTTGTGTTGCATACATGAAAAGAAAATCCAATATGCTTAAAGCAATCTCTTTGGGCATGCTCATCACTACTTTTTCCCACTGCTCCTCTGTCAAAAGTGGAGAAAATGGCGAAATCAAGAACTCCTCTTTTCATATACTAGGGACAGATTTTAAAGCCAAAAAGATTTCACTCATACGCTGAGGGGTCATTGTCAAGAATGGCAGGGCCCATATATTGTCACCCAACCTTTGTGTTACTCTCTCTGCAGAGCCAAAGAAATTCTTCATTCCGGGTACAATTTAACAGCTCAATGCTGTAAATATGTGCGTGTGCAAGCAGGTCTTTGAGTGTATGTGTGTACATGGCTTGGAGTCAATGATCTTTGGGATTGGACTAGAAGATCTTTGAAGGCCCCTTCCAACCCAACTCATGCTATACATAAATATCTATAAATGTGCAGACAAAAAAGGACAGCCATGAGGCAGCCACGGGCAATGATCCTGTAATGGAATAGCAAGAGAGAAACAAATCTCACTGAGAAATTCCCCTCAGTGCATTTCACAGGGCTATTAAAATCACAGCCCTAGATTCTATTCATGGCAATACCCAGGTCCCCTTTCTTGCCATAATTTTTTTAATTGATAGAAGTAGTGAAAGACAACTGTGACTTTATAAATGCCACATACACCTCAAAATATAATACTTACCCATGTTTGAGTGATCACTTGTTTGTAGTTCAGTGTCTTGAAGCTGAGGCTGGGATTTGGCTCTGTGGCTTTGAAAGGAATACAGTATGGCATAATACACGTAACTACCATGGAATACAAGCACTGCAGCATGGAGCTGCTCTAGCAAGGACTATTTAGGCAGCTCAACCTTAGCATAACAAAAATTATTTCCTGAAGTTCAGATGTAATTTGTGCAGCTCTGGAATTCTGTTACCAGAGGCCCTTAGTTCAGGGTGACAGAATGACTCACAGGAGTATTTAAGCATTTATTTAACACTAAAGTACACCCTACATCACTCTGAAATGCTTCTGCTAGAAGCAACTAAAAAAAAGGCCACTGACACACCAAGCCTGACTGAGCCACACTGCCTGTCTGAAATCCACTGGTACTAACAAAATATCCCTAGTGATTGCAATGGCTTGGGATCAGACCCACATGTTATTCTTGAACACCTCTTAAACTTTCAGGGCTTGACCTCAGGGTGCCCTGGCACCAGTCCAGGTGACGCTGTACCTCCTTTCAAAGAGCTGCATGGAGCACTGACCTTGATCTCCTGTTCCAAACACTGCTGAGCTCATCACGGTGGCACAGGAAGTGTTTAAGATATATATTCCTACCCACGTGCATCATTAGCAGGGATACCAAGGCATGTAAGAGTTTAACTGGCCTCAGTTTTCATGGCTGTGATGGTGAGCTAATGAAGTTCAGTGAACACTTTCTATGGCAAGTACCTAACCGCATTCTCCCAAATAATTTCCAACAGTGTAAGTGCATCACCTCCAGCCAAGTAACCTGAATATCTTCCTGCCTTTTCTGTATGACAATAATCAGTGTTATGAAAGCTCCCCATCTTGAGTCTAGCAGGTGACAACACTTCTGTAGCCCACATCTATGATCCCCTGACACTTTTACATTTTACTAATGATAAGCTCTGGCTGTGATGCACTAAAAATATCGTGACTGTGGAGAGCATTAAGTGTATCTCTAGTGCCTGATTCAGGAGAGCAGTTAATGCTGTGATTAAGTCCAGGGCTAGTCAGGACAAGACAGCTTATGTTTAAAGAGAGCTAAGTATGTCCGGTAGTACCATCCTGAATAACACCAGCCTCCAGAACTGGGTCTGTACCAAGGCTGTGGAAGGGTATCCTTAAGGAGCTAAAAGACACTACAAACTCAGCTGTCTGGTACTCAAAGGATAAAATGTGCTTTTTAACTGCCTTTATCACAAAATACAGCAACCTGTGTCATTTTAAATCTATATAACTTTAAAAAAATCTAAAGCAGAAGACTGCACTGCACATATTTCTCCTCCTAAAGAAAGAACAAACAGTCTGCATGAGCTATTAGGCACACTGAATAACACACCGCTGGCAGAACACTCAGAGAGGAGTTATAGGTGCCTATTAAAATCCATGCAAAACTGACTAACAAATGCTGGAATTAAAAATGAAGACTAGCAGGGAGACAGGGGCTTTGAGCAGCACAGTATTTCAGATCATCTTACTGAAAGCTTCAAAATGTCATCGGCTTTCAGTCTGAAATGCGTCAGCAATCATTTCATTTTTATCAAAACACAATTAGGCTGTGGTGAATGACAGCATAAATCTTAAATAGGAAAGATACAGGATGAAAGACCACCAGGGTGGAACATAACTGTAAACTTCTCCATAAAACTGCATTTGAGTTCTGATCATATACACAGGAACTCCTTTAAATGATCCAGCAAGGATCTTAACTCACTGACTTCCAAAGAAAGTGTTACCAATTAAGTGGGAGAAACTTTAACAGTCAATTTTAATTACGCTAAGAGATTCACCAATCAATTCCCAGCTCCAGCTGAAGTTTTTACTAGAGAGGACTGGAACCAATTTACATGCTTTTATGTTGCGTCTAGACTTTAATAAATGGTCTAAGCACGGAGCAATTCTATGCCAGTATCCAACTAGTTTTCATGTGCACTGAGAAAGGCACCACCAGCTTCTCTAAAATTCTCCAGTCTTTGTGTCTTGAAACGTTCCCCTGAGAAATGATTGCAGAGCTTACTGAGTGTATTACAGAAGGACCACTGTGGGCAGTACATAACAAGGCAGTGATGCCACAGAGTGTCCTCCAGCTCTTTGCTTTGGTCTAACAATGCAAAGTGTGCAGAGCCAGCTCTTCTCTTCAGGCTGAAATGGAACAGATGGAACAGCCTTTCTGATTACAGGACATTGTTCCTATCAGTATTAACCCAAGTTCATTAGATTGAAAAGTATCTAAACAATATGAAGCCACCTGGGATAGCTACAAGCATTTAACTGACGCCCCAGAAAGGTATATCCAGGCAATCTTTTGAACACCTTAAAACTTTGTCTTTCTGTTCTGTCATCCCTTCTCTAGACCTTTCGTGGTGCAGATTAAGCTGTGGGCTACTGTGCTAAAGGACCTGAGCATCCAGTCAGCCCAGCAGCTGTGGTACAGAGAAGAACGAAGCACCTGGTTGAGAGATTGTTTAAACAGGGCAGAGCTGCCACAGCACACTCAGTAGTACTCTGGCTGTAGGAGACTCACCACTGCGGCATCACTTTGATCATTGCTGTAGGTCATGGAATCACTCTGAAACCAAAACAGCCTTGTTAAAAAATTAAGTAGAATTACCATTTAGGGAGTTCTGTTGCGGTTTTTTTTCCCCTTCCCTCTCTTCCTTCTCTTTAAACATGCCTGTCGGGAGTGTGAAATTGTGTGCATTTATCACTACCCTGCTGAGCAGAGCTTGTTAAATTAAGAGAGACATATTTAATTGAATGGATTGATAGACATTTATATACTTTTATTCAGAGGGAATATAATTTTAACTTTTAGAAACTGAGGGGTTGGTGTGGCCATTCAGAGCCTCGTAGGATGTTTCCTACTGGAAGATGTCAGATTAATAAACCTCCAGGAAGACCTGCAGGCCAGAGGTCTGACAAAGTTGGGCATTGGGAAGAAACACAAGGATTTATTTTAGGAAGAGGGAGCACAACTCTGGACCAGCTTAGCTGCCACCAGAGGTAACAGCCATGAAACTCAGCAAGAGCTGCCTTCCATTTTGCAGTGGCACAGAGAACGCCCTTTGGTGCAGCAGTGGGCAGAGGGAGCCCCATCTCTGGTGGTTCTCCACCACCCTGCTATGCAAAGAGGTCCAGGCTGTGGGGCCACATTGCACCTACACAGCAGGCACCTGCACACAGGGCTGTGCATGCTCTGCAGGCCACTGGTTTGGACAGCACATCTGGACAATTGTCTTTGAGCCTCTTCTAAACTTGTGACATAAAGAAGGACTCTTCTGTTAAGCACAATCATAATATATAGAAAAACAGTCTGCTTCAGGTGGCAAGGTGGGCAAACAGGACAAAAGGAAGGAAGGAAAAGGAAGCAACTAATAAATGAGACTACAGGCCTCAGATCAGCCAGAAAGCCTGTAAGAAAGTTCAGAGCAGCACTGTTCCCTGTTCTGTTCACAGGAGTGTTTTATGTAAGGTATAACCCACAACTGCTGCCAGAATGAGCAAAGCAGGCTCATACTCAGGCAGCCGGAGTCTTGACTTGACAAAGAATCCCTTGCTCTCAAGAATTAATTTTGCCAAATGGCAATAATAGCTTGTAAAACCCAAATAAAACCCAAATGCACTGCACATTGCAGGGTGCTGGGATTGGATGGGGGACTGTAGGCAATGCTTCTTGCAAAGACAGGGAGTGTTATTCATCACAGTTGTCTGTGGTGGGCAATTTGGTCGCCTTTCAGGGAACTCGCTCTAACACAGGATCCCTGCCAACATAAAGAAGAACTGGTCAAAGCAATGTGCTTTTCAAAGTGGAAGGATTTTTTCTTCCTTCTCTCTCCTTCAGAAAACATACCAAATTTTGGGCAGTCACAATGATCTCTGCTGCTGAAAATAAGTCACTAGCAATTAAAAATCTTCTGCTCTTTGCACACTTTGATAACACAGAATAATATACAACGTGAAGATTCACAGCCTTTTGAGGAAGCATCATGATCTTCAGACACGACCTTCTGAATACCACAGGCCAGAGCACTTCACATAGTGGTTGCTGCCTCAAGCCTAAATCTTGCAGCTGAACTGTACCAAGTCATTCAGAAAGACATTTGTCTTGATTTATGGGTACCAGTCCTGATGTGAGAATGCCCCACAAAGCAGTTCCTGTCTTGAGCTTCATGCAATGAATTGCAAAGTTAAAGTGGTTCATGGGTATGAAATGCCTATAATCCAGTAAGATTCTCTCTCCAATTCCATGCGGAAATAGTCTGTACGTGGCTTATAAAACTTCCTTTCTACTGACGACAAATCTAAGGAAATGGTCAGAATAATTTGTGTTGTTTCAAAGGCTTGATTGTTATTCAGACCAACCAGTTAGCCATGAAAGAAACTATATTCAATTCTTCAATCTAGGACATGGCTAAGATAAACATGGTAAAAACTTCTGATTGTTTACTTAAATGTTTCTCTGCTGAGAGAAATTTTAATGCCACTTTTCAGCGCATTAATTTTATTATGGGTTTTAAATCCCACACTATGGTTTTTAAATCCCAGTGCTAATAACTACATTTTGCTCATAGATATGTACACAGGCAATATACTTTCTTTATAGGAATTCCAAAACAGGTGGAGGAAATCCTGGTCCAAGTGAAGTTAACAGGAGTTTTGTCAGAGACCAGCAGGGCAGTCAATCCCCTGTAGGAACAATGCCCATTCTGGTATCAGCAGATACCAACTCCAGCACTGACTGAAGAGAGAAAATGAATCCTTTAACTTGCTTAAGTAAGTTTTCTGCTACATGATGGTAAATCCCTGGCAAATACAATCTGTGAAATGTTTGAGTTTTATCTAGGAGAGGCTACATAAGTCTGCACCCCGGCACAGCCCCAGGACGTGGCTGTTGCTGTATATGTGCATGTGACTGTGTCTGTAACACACCTCCTCACACTACTGTTTGCTGATACAGCAGACTACAAGATGTAAAATACATATGTTACACTGCTACTACAATGTTAACTGCCTGTATTGTAGTGCCAGCAGCCAGAACAGTGACTTTCTAATACAAGTATTTGAGTGACAAGTGCTTAATGGACAGTACCCCATGAGGCTTAAAAACAAGCTAGATGAGGCAGGGAAACAAATAGTAGAAGACTGGGAAAGAGGAATTGATTCATTGATGGCCACTCGGCAGAGAGCTGCAAAAATCAGGACTGGACAAGACAGGTGAGAGAATTAACTCAGCCATCTACTGTTTCCCAACAAATATTAATCATTCAAATGCCAGACACTCATTTATTAAGTTACAAGGCCCTTCAGCTTCGGTCAATAGTTATTCCATTTCAACCTGGAGTGTACCTACCAAACACACACAAGCCCTGTGGAAGTGTTCTTTGAAATGCAAAGCATTGGCTCTGAAGCTCTATGTTTACCCTTTCAAGTCATGTAAACCTGAGAATAAATCCACCTGTTGCCCTGTCTTCATGAGGTCACAAAAAACCCCCTCCCTTCTATTTGCAAACAGCTTAGTGGCTACCAAAAAGCAGCCACCAATAAACTTATTCCAAACAAAGATTAAATCCTGATTAATCACTGAGAAGTGTTAAACCAAAGGAAAGTGCTCACCACTGAAAACTGAGAACTTTCTGTAGTAATTTATTGCAACTTATTTATTGCAACAAATTTATTGCAATTTAGAATTGGACAAAAGAAGATTTAAAAAATTGGGAAAGCTGTAAAAATGAAGAAAGTAAGTAACACAGAACAACAAGATAGACAGAGAATCAGAAAATACATAATCAAACGAAGTATATATTCAGGTGAAAACCTGGGAATGGAAAGAAAGGAATAAAATTCAGCTCTATGTAAAGTCAGGTCTGAATAAGTAATTTGAAAAGATCTGAACCCTATCCAATTGTGGGATGTTTTGGTTTGTTCTTAATTCAAAGTGTATCAAACTTCCGAAGTAGAGCTTCAGATTTGAGGGCACACAGCACCCTCTGGGCTATCTTCTGATTGAGGGAGTGAGAATGAATCCAAGGAAGTGGATGTTGAAAGAAGAAAGACCTTCTTCCCAAATTCTCAGGGGAAAGCCCAGCTTCTTAGTAGCAACAGCCTAGATGGAAACTTTCTGACCTGGCCTAGCCCTAACCAGAGCTGGTATGAAGTTCTTTTCTCTCCCCACCCAAACTTCAGAAATGTCACCTTTAAGAAACTATAAGTAACATAAACCAAACCAGATTTTAATGAAAATCCAGAACAACTATCACCCTAGTCCATCAGCCTTGAGCTAAACATTTTACTTAACTCAATAGAATTATTCTTCTTGATCTTATTATTTGATCAGAATTAAATTTTTTAAAACTAAAAAAAAAAAAAAAAGTGCAAACTAAATGAAAGGGAAAAAATGATCCAACACAAGAGTGTGATCCCTGTGTTGATCAAGTACCATGAGCTGAGCTCTGGGTCTTTTTAATAAAAGAAGTTCCATGTGCAACCCTTAGAGCTTCCCCATTGTGCTGCACCACTGTGAACAGAATTGTTGGTGAGCAACATAATATAATGTGTTTGCAAAGCCACTGAGACTTGGATTTACTCCATTCCTGCTACATCAGTAGGAGTTTGACAATTAAATTCAGTAGAAGAATAGATAAACTACAGAGTCCTGGGGTTTTTTCAGTATGATTTCCCAAATAAGACTTGCTAACACTGTAGGGACATGTAGGGGATGATGTTTACTGGAGCAGTTACAGTGAGGATCTTTGTTATGATTTGACCATAATGATAAACACATCTGTATTAGGCAGGGACTGTTATTCAAAGATTAGAGAATGATGCCTTTTGCTTGAAGCATTTGCTCAAATGAGGTGTTTTACTCTGACTTTTCCTATTTTCAACAGAACAAGATCAGGAAGGGGAGAGAGGGAGAGACAGAAAGGGAGGAGGGAGAAGAAGGAAAAAAAGAAAGGATGGAAGAGAAAGCAAGAAAACACTAAAGAGAAAAAGAAAGGCGAAAGGAAGAAAGGAAAAGGAAAGAAGGCAAGTAAAGCAAGCAGCTGGTGCTGAAAGTGAGCAAGACTCTTTCTCTCTCATTTTCTTCTGTCTTTTAATAAATCATTGTAGCAGCTTTGTGACAGGTCTCTGTTATCCATAATGCCCAAGCAAACAGCTTTTCTTTCAGCCTCTATTCAGTTGGCTGCCAGGGAAGCAGGACTGCAGGCAGGAAACTTCAGTGGCTCAGCCTGCTCCCCTGTAATTCAATTAGAAAAGCAAGCATGAAGTCAATATTCATTGCGCCTGGCCAGAGCTGCAAAACACAATGAAATGATAATGAGAAAGTCCACAATGGAGACGGGCTTAATGATAAGTTTTTAAAGAGGTGCTGCAGCGGGTGACCCTCTGTACAACTGGCAAACACACACGGGCATATGGGTCTTTACCCTCAGGGATTTGCTCTCACCCCTCACCATCTGTATCCAGGGCAGACGGCTGATTGTGAGTCCAAGGGAATCTCATGATATACTGCCTGAGGTCACCCTATTCAGCTATTTTGCATCTCTGAAGGGAAAAAGACATGTTTCTTAAACACCCAGGCCCCAAAGGAACACACACAACTTGCTGGATCACAAGCAATGCAGTTTCAAGTGACACGGAGCTGTGACTCCCAAGCCCAGCAGGGATTTTGAGCCTGTGGAGCACAGGCCAAGGAAACCATGGGAGAGAACTTCCAGCACTCTGTGGAAGTGCAGAAGATGAAGAGCTTCGCCCTTGTGCTTTTAGAGCAAGGCAGCGCTCACTCCTACAACCGTGAGAACTTGGAGCATTTGTGCTTTATACTGAGCTGTACTGGGTAGATGCTGGACCCAATTCTGCAGCTCCCTCTCAAAGAGATCTCCCACTGGAGAAGGTCTCTACAGGATTTCCTTTCTTCTCCTTTTAGCACTTTGCTGGTGACAATAAAATATGTAGCTATTTATTTTGTAAACATCAGTATATTTAGTTTTTAAAATAATGAATGATTGAAGTAGTAATTAAAAAAACAGCATTGTGTTTACAAGCCCAGAGCTGTCTTGTTCTAATTTTGCTTTGGGATTCAACATTCCAGATATTACTGAATTTGTTCTTTTTAAAATTACATCTATGGTAAAGCCCAGGGCCCCTCACAAAGAGACTTGAGACTCTTTCTTTTTGGTGCCACACAGAAAGAACCAGTGGTCTCAACTCTAAGCAAGCAAACATGACAAACAGAAAGTTTATCTTTTCTTCTCCCTTAACAAAAGGGAAACAGGGCACACAGAGCTTATATAAGTTCCCTGAGGTCACACAGGATGTCAGTGACAGTCACAAATTGAATTCAGATTCTCAGGCTCTCAGTCCCAGTTCGTGTCATGCTGTTGTTCAGGGCAGTCCAAACTTTTAATGTAATTTTCAGAAAAATGTAGTTATTTCCCTAAATCAATCTCTGAGCCTATGTTATATTAACATTCCACATATCCCCACCATCAGTAATGGCCACTTAATATGCTGGTAAATAATTAATACAAGTCAACAGCAGGGTATTTTCTCAAAATCAGGAGGTATTTTTCATCATTGCTGATGACAATAGCCCAGTTTTTACTTCAGAACCCAAAAAAAAGGAAGTAAATTTTGCCATTCTCCCTGAATCAAAAAGCCTTCAACAGCTAATAATAGAAGTGGGTGGTGAATTGTTTCATCTGCAGTAGGCAGCTGTTCATGTCCTATTGGGCCAGTTTTTCAGCTGCTGCAAAACCCACAGAGCTCCGCTGGAGGCGATGTGGATTTGTGAAGTCACACTATTTGTGTATTTGTGCATTTGTGCTTCTCTGCCCACTGAACCTCTTCACACTGACCCAATCTCTGCATCTCACAGGGAGAATGGAGCACTCCCCACAACTGGAGCTATCCCCAGGAATGTAACAGGTAGAACAGGTTGGCTGGATGCCTCTTTACATCCATCAATCCTCTCCAGAAATCCCTTGTGGAGAAAAGCAGAGGTAAACTTGAGAAGCAGCAAGCCTGTCCCAACAAGCCATGCCAATGTCGTGGCCTAAACGAGCTGCTTTCTCCTGACACTGACCAAGAGATGAGGTGAAAGGGAAGAGTTTTATCTCTGAAGCTGCACACACTTACAGCTGCTTCTGCTGCATGCAATTTTCAGAAATTTTCTTGCCCTAACTGCATTTTATTGGCTTTTGCCAGCATTTTGAAGGGTTACAGACCATTAGTGGATGCGAAATCCTTCTCCTGGCAGAAGAGATCAGATGCTGAACAGATGAACATTAATATCTATAATGAATTATGCCAAGAAAGGGCTAGATCCCAGGATTTTTTTCTTTTGGTAATCAATCTCCAGGGCAACTTTCTAAGAGACTAGAGGAAAAGGGGTAGGATAGCCACATCTTTCCTATGTATTTGTGTTCATTCATACTATTACATAATAGGCCAGATAATATAAGAAGTAGTCGTCCCTTTAGATGTCAATACGCCATTATAGTCTCTCTACATTTTCACAAGCCTATAAGTCCCAATTTTCACAACTAAAGGCAAATTTTGGGTACTTTCCAAAGGCCCAATATGTAAGATGGAGTCCTCACTCCTCAAAACAACTGGAGGTCAAATGTGCCCATGTAACTCCTGCATGTAGCTGTCAAAACTGACCACACAAGCTTCCCCTTCCTAATTTTAGAGGCAGCACTCTCACTCTTATGTAACGAAGGCAAAATCTGTTGAGGTTAGGGATTCAGAGACAGCAGCTTCATCCACAAACAGCCTTGGCCTCTCAGTGACAGGCTCTGGGAAGTTCACAAGACACTGCAGGTATCTATGTCCCTTCAGTTATCACTCGTTCGTGTCAGGCCCCACAGTCCTGTTTTACGCTCTGGGTTCTGATGGGAGGTGTTGTCTGCACAACGTCCTCAGCTGAGGATTGGGTTTTGCTGGAGACATTAATGCATGTAATTGGCACATGCTTTTCTGGAGTATTTCTATCACCTTGCAAAGATAAAGACAATCAAATCTCTCCTCCACTCATCAAGGAAATGCTTAAAGCATCAAGTGGGGAATTCCAGGCCAGCTTATAGGTGGTACTTGCTTTACAATTTCTCAAGCAGCAAGGTAACACGGGACAAGGAGTGTCACAGTGTTTATTTTGAGTTCCCTGGTGAGAAAAACATTTTACACTTGTCCTGTACTGCTGAAGCCTCCCTCCCCTCCCAGGGAACCCAAATTATCTCTGCTGTTCATGCAGCTGCTGTTACTTGACCCATCCCCACTGAAAACACATCTCAGAGGGGCACTGAAGTCAGTCATCCCAATCCAGGCTCTAACCTCCACAAGGATAAAGTAAAATCAAATCTTGTCTCCACCTAGGTCATAGTGCCCATTAGAGATGAGCTCAAAACTCTTAAGCTCAACATAAAGAAAAGTACTTGGTGAAGATCCAAACCCTCCTCAAAGTCTGCACCTCTCTAGTTTCCGTCATGCTGTTTTCAGTCCTGAACAAACCCATTTCAAAATGGAAGAATTGAGAAAAATACACTCAAAAGGGAAAAGGTGCTCCTGTAATTAAGTGATTAGCCTGACCAGGTTTAACTTCAAACATTGACAGACATAAGGCTGCTTTGTATCCATGGGTAGGTGGAGCAATGAGCTCTTCACTGTGCTATTTTAAGAATAAAGGAGAGTTGAGAACACATTTCTACCGTGTCTTGTTTTGACTGTCAGTGTTTAGAAGCAGATGGTTTTTGTTTGATCAGAAAGTAGCTTACATAACAGCCCTCTCATCTTCTGAGATCACTGTGCTGTAATACACCTTTTATTTGAGCACTGCAGAACACACCCAGGTGACAAGGAATGTGATGCACCTCTATGCTTTGTACATCCTTCCAGGAAAAAGGATTGAATTTGGAGGTGGAGACACAGATGATCTAGATAGAGATTACAGTCAAAGACCTATAAAATTGCCTGTTGAAGTCAATCCAGCAGAGAAATTACAACAACACAGAATGGAGAGTCTATTTATGTTATTAATAATAAAGGTACCGCAACCCGTGAGCCCAGAGCTATGCAATTGCAAGGAGACATGCAGTGTACACAATCAGGAATCCTTATCAGATTGTTTGGTCTATCTTTTCCATTTAAAAGTGATGTTTAAACTATGTTTATAGACAAAAGAACTGATCAATGAACCTGTCATTTGGTCATGAGTATCAGGGAAAAAATTAAGCAGGCGATGAAAATATTGCTGTTTCTCCATTTGAAGAATAAGTTGAAAATATTTCAAAAAGGTTTTGACAAAACTTTGAAGACACGTGCATCAGCAGAGTCAAGCGTTACAGCTTTAACAATATCTCAAAAACAAACAAAAATATTTGGAAATGAGATTTTCTGAAGGTAAAATAGCTAGGAAAAAAAAAACAAAACCAGAGATTTACTATTATTTAAGTTTTTCAGCTGCTCCCTAAGAAAATAAACTTGGAGTTAAACCAAAACTTGACTGTTTTTCTACAAAATAAAGAACAGTAACATTATACCTACTAAACAGGAATCAGCTGTATAAACAGTTTACCTGCCTCTGACAGCACCAACAACAGAAAGAATTTCTGGGCAATTGTATTCAAAGAAGGAATAGCCTGAGTTATGGTAATCATCGTAACTCAATGTATAATAAATGTGAAGCAGTAAGTAGGAGGAAAAAATACTTTAAAAATCAATCATCTTGATTAAACACCTTCACATTTCATATTTGAAAAAGTTTACAGTGGCAACACATTTCTTCTGCTTGTCACTTTAAGCTTTGCCATCACAAGCCTTTGATTCAAAATTTGACTGTCTTTAACCAGGTGATCTCGGTTCATTAATTTCTGAAACTTGGATATATGTTTTTTCACATTCATTCCCTTTACCCTCAGTTGGACATTATATGTAATCTGAAAGTAGTTTGCAGCTTGGAAACAAACCCCTGTTTCTCTGTCATGTAGCCCCCTGCATACTTGGATTAATTTCCATAAACTAATTCCAAAGAGCTCACAGGCCTCACATCAAGCAAGCAAGGGAAGAAGAGAGGGGAGAAAAAAAATCAATCAATCATATTCCTAGTTTCATTCTCTGCAAACTTGAACTCTAACAACTCAGTGATCAAACGACTTGCAGTTGTGAACACTCAGAAATGGAAGCCTTTGAATTATGTCAGCATGGCAGAAACGTCTCTCCCCCCTACCCTTGTCCTTCCCACCAGCTCAGCATATGTAAACTTTTAGGTAGGGCATGTTCAAGTCGTTCCCACAATATATAACTGGAAAATGTATGCTGCTGTGGAACAGAGGCATGTGGAATAAATACTTTATGTGCTCAAGAGCTCAGAAATAGATTGTAGGCTGCATGTGTGTGACACACTCCTGACAGCACAGCTAGATCCATCAGGTGCATGAAGAGAAATGACCCTGAAGGATGCAGCTGGCTTTCAGAAGCTGCCCCTGCAGCCTTATTTGTAGCAGCCAACCCACCCATGCTCTGGTTCAGCTCTTGACAAAAGGATATATGACCATCTTTGCTAATGGGTCTCCAGCTACAGTAGGAGCACATCAGCTGTACAGCACATGATATTTGCAACCGATAGAAATCACCCAGCACGAATCTGGCAGGAGATCTAGGGATAGGAGGCTGGATGTGCAGGGATTACATCTATTACTCTCTAAGGGAGAACTCTCTGAAGAATGAAAAGGGTTTGACTCCACCTTGCCCCAGATTTTGTGCTGTCATTCTCCCTTCAGTCCTGGATACCTGTAGGCTTCACACTGCTTTGAGAACAGCTTTGTTTTGTCACCTTGAAATAACCAACTTGAATCCTCTCATACAATTTCACCTTTAGCATATCCACAGACAGTTTTCTTTTAGAGGATTTGCAATAGGAACTGAATGTTGAATTTCTCTTCATGCTTCTTTGGACCAGATCCTCAGCTAGTACAAACGAACTTAACATCCCCAGATGTCACAAAATCTTCCCACATTTATACCAACTGAAGATCCAAGCTTTGTTTGCCAATGAGAGCATTGCTCTGCATTAATACTATTTCTGGTCCAAGTAATTCCTGACATTATGGTAATTTACAACATTACCAGACACAAAAAGGAGAGACTAACCACCAGGGACAGATCTTCTTTTCTGATTCTATGCACTTGTGCATGTAGTTAATATATTGTCCACAGTAAAAAATATCCTATAATTACCTTATCCGGCTGCTTTGGGGCAGACTTCACTGTTCACTTCTCTTAGATGCTCTCCTGCCTCCTTCCTCACACCCTGAGCACTGTCAGTTTGCTGTCAGCTTTACAGTATCAAGCGTGTGATCTCTCTGTGGGTGCCCTGCTCAGTGTCATTTAAACTGGCCAGTCTGCAAGGCCACCAAGGTCAAGGAACTATCAGGAGTAAGGTTTCTTAAGTGCAACGTGTGAGACACCATCTGACACTGTTTATAGATAGACTTAGCCTCTTATTGACCACAAGATAGAAGTTAAAAGCATTGCTTTGGGAGTTCAAACGTGTTAACCTCTGAAGTGATGTTTGGATTAGGGTTATAAAGGGCCTAAAGTTTTGATCAGAGACTTGGAGAATAAAAAGGATTTGGAAAAATTTTAGAACAGGATCAGAGTAGCTACAGAGTGTGCCAACTACTATATTATTGTTGATTTAATTGAGTCCATCTATCAGGTCTGTGCATTATGTGATCCAGTTCCAAAGATGTTTCCCTGCTGCAGCTGACAAAATACAGACTATACACTTCAAATGCAGTTGTCGGTCTTTAAAACAGGCAGTTACAAAACATGTTGGCTGCTCCAGCAATCAATAATGGGAAGGGCAGTGTACATTGGACTAACTCCCAAACAATTAAATACTTGCCAGTGTAAAGCAAAAAATGAGGCGAGACCACGCCAAGAGCTTGTTCACTGTTTGGCAACTCATAGGATTACAAACACTGATGGTTTAATAGTCGGGGAAAACTAACAAAGCTGGAACAGCAAAAGCATTTTCTGAAAAGTTTCCTGATGAACACAACGAAGAGGTAACAAATCCACCTTCCCTTGAATTGTATCCACATGGCACCTGGAATTCCTGATGCGGTTTTCCTGGAAGATGACTCACAAGAGGAGGAGGTTAGATACCTGTCATGGAATGCATGCACAGACTATGAAGACACCACACCACCTCCAGTGAAAGAAGAAATGTCTCTTACCCAGAGAGAAGGCACCTACCAGCTCAAATACTTTTGAACACTGGCCCTAAATTGGGAATGAACAATCCAGCCCAGCCCTGAGAATGAGGGAAGGAAAGTGTGATGTCAGGGTGCAGTAGGGGGGAGTTACTCCCTAAGGGACCAGGAGCTGAGTTAGGGGACAGGTTAGAGAGCTGAGTAGGGCAGATCCAGGGTGACAGCCCAAGGACAGGCCAGAGCCCAGACCATCAGCCAAGTTCACAGAGAACTGAGACCACACCAGGCCATTAGACTCACGTAAGGCCTGGCACAGCAGGACCCGTGGCCCCATAGGGCAGGGCTGTGACAGAGCATCCTATGGTGTCACAGGGACAACAAGAGACAGCCTCAGCTCGGCTGACCTGCAGCCCTCAGCCATGCACAAGAATGTGAGTGGAAGTCTCAGGAAAGGTAGGTAGGGCAAATAAGGTCATTTTTTTCCGTAAGAATTTCACCATTTTTCAATATGAAATTAATTCTCTTCCCATGCCTTGGTTTCATCAGAACAAAGTGTTAAACATGTTGACACTTTGAGCACTGCTATTAATTTTTCCACACTTGTGATATGTCTTATCAATACAGAAAAGAGACAGAAAAAGTACCAAAACTGCAGAGAAGGAGTGGTAGAAAGGTCTGAGTTCCGTGCTTGAAAAGTATGAACTTCCTTCTACTCCTCCACAGTCTTGCTCTGAGAATGTTACCCCTTTGCACCAAAATAGTAACTCTTGAGCGAGCTTACTTTGATTTAAGGGAGGAAGGAGGGAGTTACTCAGGGGCTTAGAAAAAATCTCCCCTTCTCTATTAATGCCAGTTCATGAGTTCACTTTTTACCACGTAACATGCAGGTACACGGCTGTTAACCTCAACTTCTCTGTTCAGACAAGGGCTGGGTATATCCCTGCTCTGTTCCAGGAAGGACTGAGAGGACTCTGCAGCCAAAATGGACAGATTATGCCTAGGAGATGTTGCCAAGTCAGTTAGTGGTTACTGTTCCTGTGGCCAGAAGGAGAGACCCCAGCTAGCATTACAGAATAGTCCTGAGAGACACAGGCCCTGTGGGCCATTCTTTCCCAGTACTTGAGCTGACAGCTATAGCCTCATTGTAAATCTTCTCAGTGTTTCAGAGTGTGGAAAATATAGTAGATTTTTATATAATTTCTCTGAAACATAACAAGAAATGCTATGCACTCAGCCATTCTTGCTGCTTGCTACTGTGGTGTACAGTGATGTCACAGGATATGAGATCCATACTCACCTTTTCTATGTCCATCAGTTATCTGGGATAATAGTCTGTTCATACTTTAAAATCTTTCCACTGCATAGCTGAGGAAATGACAAAATACAGGTAGCTATTAACCTTGCCTCAAAGGTCATTCAGAGTGCTCCTGTTACACACACACAAACCTCTGAGCTGGATTTACCTTCCAAGCTATTTCTCTTTCAAAAGACGGTGCACGTGCCTGAGACAACAAATCTTATAGCAAGCAAATTCTCTGGTGCCTAAAGTAGCATGGAATAAGTTGGTTTCCCTACCTCTGCTTTGCACATTCTCTTTTTGTTTCCATTTATCTCTTTTTGTCTTGTTTTCTTGACTGTGATATATGAACTTACATGGGAGTAATTGGATATAGAAATATAGATATCTATTAGCTTTCATGCTTCTGGGAAAACATGGTACTGTGTGATTTCTAAGCTTGTACGGAGAAAGAGGAAACAAAGCAAAGTTGTGCAGAAAGTGTCAGTCTCAATACCCCAAAATATCATTTCAGAGTGCTCAGAATATTCCTCCTTTTCTGTAATCCTGCAATAAAATGTGTGCCAACCTCTACAGATCAGACCCCAAGTAGTTCAAGACCAAGTCTGTGCTATCCTTCCATGTGGCATTCAGCTATCAGGAATGGAACTGTCCCGGGCAGGATGTGTAAACAAACTGCTAAAATACAATCATCTGTAGCACCAAAGTCTCAGTGCAGGCAATAACCTCTGAGTAACTGAAAGAGAAAAACTGATGTCAGTCCAGTCAGGCAGTCCTAGACCTGGAGAGGACACCTTAAGTATATTCCAAATAAAATCCCAGACAACAGTAAAGAAGGAGGGCAGTGACAGAGTCTTGCAGCTGTTCAGGTGAGATGTGTGAGAAGCATGGCCTGCCTAAGGAACAATCTCACTAGAACATGAACCCCGTGTTACCAAGGCAGCTTCCTTTTTTCCCCCCTTAATTTTCACTCAGAGGAAAAGGAAATGCTGTTAGAAAATTGTTAGGGCATAATAGTTTGTAGCAGAAGATACAAAATTTTACTCAGTGCTTTATAAGGCAATGCATTGATTCGCAGAGCAGTGTAATTCAAACTGCCTGCTGGCAAACAGTCTGACTGAAACCCTGGGAAAACCAGACCAACACCATGTGCCCTGTAATAGAAAATCAAAATATAGTTCTGGAGGCTAGTTCTGACCCCAAAAGCTTTTTTAAGCTCTTTCACAATGCTAATAATTTTTTTCTAAATCAGGACCACTTTAGTTGGAGGTACAACCTGATCTGCAGTTTGCAGTTATTCAGATGACTTGCAATATCTCACAGACATTAAAAGTGATACTTTGGCTAAGTATTCCATCTTAGCAGGAATTAGCAAACATTCAGAAGAGAAACCTCAGATCTTAATCATCACCTATTTGCTGAAATTATGTTAAAGAGTCAGAAAGGAAAGTTTGTTCTTGAAAATTCAAGAAAGTGTAATCTTGACTTCATATTTTAAGAGTAGATTAAAACATTAGTTGTATGACTTAAGGTAATATTTTAACCAGAAATCACAAGAAAAGAAACATCCTAATTGACTGAAAATCCAGCTGTGGACTTAAAATAGAACTTTTAAAAGTCACATTTTTCACGTTACTAAGTTCAGCACTGTCTAGTCTTTGAAGAAATGGATTGGCTCGGCAGAGCTGGAGCGCTCAGCATTCACACGGGAACTCTTTTCTGCTGTCAACTGGCCCAAAAGCCTGGCTGTGAGACTGACCATGTCCTAGTCAGTCTCAACATTAAACATCTCTTCTAGGACCACCTTTGTGATGGAAAGAGAAGTTTGGAGATGGAGCTTTTTAATATTTTTGTGGATTCTTGGTTTTGTTTAAAAAGATCTTTGCTTTTACCAGAGAGATTTTCAAAGCTGAGAAAAGAATCTGTGAGCTGGATCCATTGCATTTTAGTAGCAATTAAACTCTCTCTTCCTAAAGGCCCAGTCTAACTCTTAATGAAATAAACCGCATACTCCCATGGCATGTTAGAAAGGCAGGATCCAGTTCCATCCTCTTAGGGTTCTTCCCAGGAATGCTCCTAACTGAACGAGACAGCAACAGATAGAAATCAAAGTAGAGCAAAGTGTTTGAATTTATTACCTCTAGCACAGAGATTAATCTGTGCCACATTTTGCACTATCATTCCCTTAATGAAAACTCCAAACCCCATACCTACTGTCTGTAACATCGGCATTCTGTACTCACACCAGCCACCACATTTGTTGATTTCCGTGTAACACCCACCTCGTAACTACACAGATTAAAATCCTGCAGTGCCAAGTGTTTCAGGAATCCTGAAATGAGTCCCTGTTAGAACTAACTTTTCCATCCTCAAGGCCTTTTACCCTCCCCACTGAACTCTCCCCCTGTTTCCCTGCTGCCTCATGACTCACTGCTGAACCATTCTGCCTGTGCAATGCAGCAAACCAATTTCTAGCTGTGCAGTCCCAAAACCCTCCTCACTCAAAAGTAGTACAGTAGAAGTGTTCTAAAATTCAGCTGAACTTGCAGGGCCTCTGGTTTCTCTTAGAACCAGCACTCACTGGAGAAAATGCTGATTTTGTGAAATCAAGACATTCCACAGAATCATTTTTACTTCTTTTCTTCTTTATGAAGGGGGGAAAAAAAGAAAAGAAGAAATGCTTCAACCTAAAACCTCTTTCATATCCTGACAGCTCATCTATCCAGCACACTGACAGCTCATCAGGTGGAGAGAGGCATCCAGCATCTGCAGTTTATTACCCAGATGGAGCCAGGGGACCTCAGGCTTCCAGCTGATCACTGGAAAGCTCTGTAGTAAGACAGTACTTATCTCAATTTAGAAGCTTCACAGCGACAAGGTTCTATAGGGAATGAAAAATCAACGCAGCTCGACAGAAATTAGCAAATGCCAGGGCATTTGCAGGAGATGGAGATTTGGTCCTTGTTTTGTAATATCTGATGAAAAGAGACTTCCACATCCCAAACACTGCACTGCCAAAGTTGAACATCAACTGCATGAATAGCTATGTGGCAGGATGTGGAAAACTACTTTGTGTTAATGATTTTCTGCTCTGATCAATATTCTACAGCATCCCCAAGAACAAGTTAGTGTTTCACAGAAGATAACACAGTGGAAGCAACACGTGTGGAATCCCCAGGGCACTGCCAGGTTCCATAGCGCCACAATCCCTTCCTGCAAGCATTTGGAAGGCTGCCTGAAGGAGAATAATAATAACCGCATAAAGCATATGCTGAAGAATCACAGTGTTCTATGAAGTGGAGCATCTGATCACATGGGGTCTTGCTCCTTGGAAGATGAGAGAGGCAAAGAACTCCCGTGAATCTCTTCAATCAGCTTATGGCTGCTCATATCACATAAGAACATGATGTATGTCTGACTCTCATTTGGTAGTTTGAAGAGATACAATGGTGTATAAAGCCCATGATTAAAGTCACTGCAGAATGTTTGATAATTGTATGATCTCTATATAAATCATAAGTTTACTATGTGACCTAAACCTGGTTGTGTTTTATAATAATTTTTTATTCAGTTGCCAAGAAAATCACCTGGCAATGCATCCCTAGTTGTTTTCCTGTACAACTAGGTTTTCAAGGATTTCTCTTATTCAAGCCTTTCTGCCTGCTTTCATTGAAATTCTGAGACGTTTTGCCAATAAGCCAGAAAAGCCTCCACCTTGAGCAGCCTGTCCCATCTGTGATTACAAATCTATGTTCCTCTCTCCACCAGGGCTTCACCAAGGCACCCACTCGTGGGGTGAAAGAGCCAAACCCGAGCCCACAGTGACCACAGATCTGCACAGACACCCTCTGCTTGCCCACCAATCACATCTGACTCTTCCCATTCATCTTCCAAGTCCCACAGAGCTGTTCTGGGTGTCTGATCTGTTCGTCTGTACCTCCTTATTGTAAGAGGTCTGGAAGAGAATTAAGAATAACAGAGACATAGTTCACTAGCAAGAGTGGGGAAAATACCTTTGGCACTGTCAAAAGCAGCTGTTAAAATGAATACATTTAACAAAACCTTGTCTCTCTTGATAGCATGAAATGCTAAGCACTTTATCCCAGAGCTTTTCTCTGCTCTCATTGTTTTTTCTGGATCAATTTTCAATTCTGCTGTTTAAAGATGGTTTCAAACTATTTCTGTCTGTAAAGTACCACGTAATTTTTCTTCCTGAAGACAGGAAACATCCCACTCCAGAAGCTTCTTCTGCTTACTGTTGGAAATTGGAAAGAGTTAAATATCTGGCCCGTGTGGATTGTCCAGCATAGGCCCAAGAAGTCAGCAAAGCCCCATCTTTTTTTTTTCCTTTTACACTGGCAATGCAGGAAGAGACTGAAAATTAGAAGAACAACGATGAAGTTACTCTCAAAGTTCAGGAATAGAGAATCTTATGAAGTCAATCATGAATTAAAAGTTCAGAGCCCAAGTTCTTAATTCTAAAACTAGAAGACAGTTGGGGGAGAAGGGACATCTGTTCCTAGAACAAAAGGCCAAGAGGGACAGGAAGGGGGGAGTTCAGGTTGTTGCAGATCCCCCTGAGCTGCGACATAAGTTTGTTTTAGCCTGATATGATTTTTAGCTCTCTTTGGAAAACACATTTGACACTGTGCTTGTTGTCCCTACTGTCACTGCTAAACCCTTTTTATTCCTCTGCAGAGAAAGCTCAGTCACTGGATCTGCCTACTCTTTCTCCCATCTCCTCCCCTCCCCTCTGGCCCTCAGAGCCAAGACATGAAGTTACATTTCTCTATTTCTTCCATCAGCTATTGTGGTATGAGAGTTCCACTAAGACATGGGCACGTTCCAAAAATAACATGCGAATAAGGACTTCTGTGTTTTTAAGACCTGACCCAAAATATTTATTTATCCAGAAGTGGAAATTCTCACGAGCAATGGGTGAAATTCTGAGGAGAGATCTGCAGCAGGCCTGGACATAACACTGAATCTCAGGGCAACAAGTGCTTTAATAGAGGCAATGAAAGATAAGCCATAAACTAAGAGCCAGCAGAAATCTATATATTAACATAATTTCATAACTTGCATCAATTGTTTTCGTATTAGAAAGAAGTGAGATTGAAAGCACAGGCACACTTAAATAATTATAGTGATTCCTATAAATCCTGGAATGACTTGCTACTGACAGTGCAGCAATGGATTGCTTCTGGCAAAGAGGAGATTCACAGTTTCCCAGGAAGCTTATTCCCCCACTGCAGGATACAAATAATTCCTATTGACTTCAGTGCCTTTCTGGCCATGAAGGCCTAGGAATTTATTGGCTTCAGTGAGTTATGAATAACTTGCATGAGGAAAATGAAACCCTAAAGAAACAAATTAAGAATGACTGTCTGTTTCTTAAATCTATTTCAAATATTTCTCTCTATGTCAACTGGGAGAAAAAAAAAAAAACCAAACAAACAGAGTCAGCTCAAACATACCAAGCCATAGAAACTAAAAATTTCAGCAACATCAATAAACAAATGTATATGGTCAGTGTAGAGCAGAAATAGCAACAAAAGCCATAAGAAATGGAATGATTTCTCATGGAAGAAGTCCTTTGTGAAGCATTTGTCTCCTGGGGAGACCTCACCAGCTAACAGCCAAGATGCCTTCACCCTGCAGATGTGACAGACTTCCCCCTCTAACACTGTGCAGTCATCTCGTTGTACCTGTGTGCTTTGTTTCATTTACCACGGAAGGGCAAATATATTTAAAAATCAACCCAAATAATAGGCTCTACTTTTTGATAGCTTTGTGCTGAAATTCCAACCCTGACCATCTGTATCACTTGTCTTACAGTATTTTTGGTTCACAAGAGGAGAAGGAAGAAATGTTCCTCTTTGAGAAGCGCATTTGGAGAAAGTTCATTGCTGTGGAGGAGACATAAGGGCTAATATTTAATCTGGAGAACCAGCAGATGGACAATCATACAGCTGCTGGCCTATCTAGTCAGGCAGATCACATTCCCACAACAGCAAAGTGTTCTCCAGAAACGAGTGACACGTGCATGTTTGGCAGCCTTGTGAGTGGCAGCCCCATAGGACTGCTGTGCATTTCTTACCATCTCTCGCAGACATCTAGCTGGGACAACTCCCAGGGACAGGAATCTGTGCCAGAGGATCTGCTCCAGTGTATCAACTGGTAGGGAAAGACACCTTGCCGTAATCTCCGTTGGTATGGCAGCATGGAAGGAATCACTCCTGGAAAGAGGAATTAATAAATTACTCTCAGACATCCTGGGAAGTCTCCCACTGATGTTAGTGAAATTTTGTGCATAGGTAAGGGAACAAACTCCAACAGGCACAGCTTTCCAATGAGAGGAACACAAGACAACACTGTATTTGCTAGAACTGGTTTGCCTTTGCTGTTGAAGAAGTGTGGACAGCCTGTATGACTAAGTAATACAGGCTCTGCTGGAAGGGGATGAAGTAAAGATGTAGTTTAGTAAAGGATTTAGAAAAAAGCAGGGGGAGAAGGGAGGCTTCATTCTCTACTTGCCTTTTTTTTATTTTTTTTAACACCTGCTATTCAGTCGTTCCCTAAAGTTCAAAAAGAAAATATCCTTACAGAGTATTTTCATGGGCCCTGGGGCCAGGCAGTTGCTAATCTGGATGAGTCAATAGCATCCACTAACGAGGAAACAACAGCAGGAAGCATGGAAATCATCTCAGACTTCCCCTGGCTTTACTGACCTAATAGGGAGACCCCACCTACACATTTAATGGGGTCAGAGCCATAACCCGAGGCTATAGGGTAAACAGATTCCTGATCATTCCCGTACAGTAGGGAGGTACAGTAAGGAGGTACATTTCTAGTTAAACTCACAAACAATGCTGAATAGCTATGGGAGATTAACAGGACCTCCCACTTCATGGAAACAGTGACTGTTTACATAATATGTAATGACAGTAAATCATAACAAATCCTAGGAGAAAACTCCAGTGAGAGATAAAACAACATGACCTTCAGATTTTTCTTCTTTTCTCAGTCTTACAACCCATGTCCTTATTCCCTCATCCTGTAAGGATTTCTGCAAATGCTTAACTTTCACTACATTAGTAGGCCCACAGGTTTCAATTAGTCTAAGCAGGTTAAAAAAACCCCCAAAACTACATGCATAAGAGGATGTCCTTTTTCCCCTTTGCTTAGGCAGTGCCTGATGTGGTAGGATCAGTCTCTGCAGCCCGGGCTCTCTGCCACTGTGGTATCAAAACTACAACATGTTCCACCTGGCAAGGTTAAACAATTAGCATTCTAAATTCAGGGTTGGTATTAAGTAGCACCACTATTGATCTCCATTATTGTGCTGAGCTGGACCAGCTGAGGAGCAGACCCTGCCTAATCTGGTGAGTGGTTTTCAATATGCAAATGAACTAAAACTCCAAACTTTTCCTAGGAGGAAAAATTTGCAATGAGACAACCGGTTTCTGAAACTCATCTCAGACTTGAGTTTTATTCCTGAAGAATGTCCTGCATGAGAAATTCTCGTGCTATTCTTTGCTATATTATCATACAACATAACTTTCACAAGACAAAAAGACTTCATTACTCTTCCCCTGGGAACACCTCCATGTTCTTTTTGTGCATGTTCATGTAAGCAGATCCATAATTACTCAACCAGAACTCAGATTAGCTTAAAATGAACCCGTCTAGCTTTTATTCCCTGACAGGACACTCCTGTGAAAAAATTATGTAACTCCTGCAAAGACATCAATGTCAAGGCAAGAAAAAAGAAAAATTAAAAACAAAATTAGTTTCTCTTCATCTCTAATGTTTACTTGGGCTGCAGTTGCATCGGGCAGCCAATATGTCAGACTGAAAGCCAGTCTGCTAGGTGTGGTACCAACATGTGGAAAAACAGACAGAATCTACTTCTGAAGCTTTCCATCAGAATTACATTACATCACAGGACTTTTAAGGGAAGGAATTCATAGAATCATAGAATCACAGCATGACCTGGGTTGGAAGGGACCTTAAGGATCATTCTGTTCCAATCCCCTTCCACGTGCATGGACACCTTCCACTAGACCAGGTTGCTCAGAGCTCCATCCAGCCTGGCTTTGAACACTTGCAGGGATGGGGCAGCCACAGCTTCTCTGGGCAACCTGTGCCAGGGCCTCAGCATCCTCAGAGGCAGGAATTTTTTCATAATATCTCATGTAAACCTACTTCCTGTCAGTTTGAAGCCATTCCCGCTCACGCTGTTGCTACACACTCTTGTAGTCGCTACAAGTTCCTGAATTGCCTCTAGCAGATGTGTTGGTACAAAAGGCCTGTCTGAGTGGCCAGGGGCTGCAGGAAGGCAAACCCTTGTCCGTGCTAGAGGATGCACATCCTGGGAGCACTGTTTGTGTCCTTCTGCCAGCATAAGACGTCCCACACAGACAGGCTGGAGAGCCCTCCTGCAGAGAGTCCACACCTGGGCACTGGTTGGGAGACGGCTACTCTTTTCGTATTATTAGTGATTTAATGACCCAACAAAGAAACAAAATTCAAAACAAGGACTCTCACATGTGAATTCACCACACCTAGGGCTTGCCCAGCTCCCATTCATGAGGCAGCTAACAGATCTCGTGGAAAAGAACAGGCTTTAATGACCATGCATCCTTGTGCTCTGGAGTGTGGGCTACAGCAACTAATAATAGATGAAGGTTTACATGTTTTTCTTGTGTTTCTGCTCGGGCTGCTGTGTCATTAATTCAGCTTGTGCCTGGCTACTAATGTTAAACATTCCCTTTGTGGCTTTCTCTAAATCTTAAATTCTCCATGTGACCACACGTAAATGTGTATTTTTATGGTCCTGTAATCTCAGTGCTTTTAAATCCCAATTGCCTGAAGGCATACAGGGAGCTGAAGCAGAAAAGCTTGGTCAGTTTGTGATCATTTAGAGCCAGTTTATTTGCTCTTTCTGAGTGGATTCAGTTCCTGTACAGGTTTTTGCCTTTAGTGTAATAGAGTAAGATAAGATCTAGGAACCTAATTAACCCTGCAAGGCCTGTGAACAAGGCTCATTAGAAAACAGTCAAACACATTTATGTTTAAATACCTTATTTACAGGAATTCATATCATATTTCTGAACAGCAGATATACATGCCACACACTCATACCTTTAACCACTGCAAACCACTTCCTTAAATACAGCTGAAAAATGGACCAGCTTGGAGCTCAAAGTTATCTTGGACTGTATGTGCAAATACTTTTAAAGACTACCCAGAATAAATGAAAATCCTGTCTGTAGGACATTGTAAGCTACAGTGTTCTTTCACCTGCACCCCAAAACCAGTGCAAATGTTCCACAAAACACTGTCATTCCAGCCCACATCCTGAGCAGAAAATACCACTATGAAGCAATTCCCATCTGTCCAAGGCAGTGACAATAAGATACATGTGAACACAGGCATCTCTGGGGACTTCTCGGAAGAGTTCATAAGGACTCAGAATAAGGTTATTAAAAACCTGATTCTGAGGTTGCTTCATATCTCTGTAAATATCCTGGGTCAGACAAGCAACAAATACAAGTTCTAGTTCTCAGTGCTCATGAATATATACATACTTGTCATACAGGTTCCAGTTAACTGAGAACAAAAGTATCCTCACAAATTCTAATTTCTCCTTCTTTCCTGACCTTTCATTCCCTCTACCCCCATCCCTCGTCAGAGAGAGAGCAGAAAAACTAAGCTAAGAGAGGTCTTTGAAAATACCTGATATGTTGGTGCATTGCTGGGTGCAGCTCTCTTTATAAGCTGTGTGTGTTGCAGCTTAAAAGCCAGAAGAATTAGTTATTCTTGCTTCTCATGACATCGTGAAGGGTAGCCTTGACTCAGAATTAGGTCTCCTTAGTACTTAACTTTGTTGTAAGTGACTGCCTGACCAGTGAGTAGGATAAATGATGCCACTGAGACTGAAATGTATCTTAGAATTAATCATTTGCTTAATGATTTTCCTGGAGAAGGATGGGTTTAAATACAAATTTAAGGGCATTTTCTGCCGCAAGGCTTGTGGAATTGAAGATCCCACCACAGAGAGATTCTAAGCAAGGCAGACCCACTTTGTGTCACAGATATTTTAAAATCATAGGCATTATAAATTTAATTTATTTTAAACTCTATATCCAAACACAAATGCAAGTAAATCTTTATGCTTTAAGTCCTTCAGGAAAGGAATGAGTTTTGTCTGGACTTATATGGCATTTAATACAACATGAACCCGTGTGGAACTGGGGCAACTATGCTTTAATGCTACACAAAAGAAAATCATTGTGGTTTTTAAAAAATCCTTAGCTTAAAGTTCTGCTTCAAAGGCCTGAAATTAATATTTTATCAGCCAGTTTAAAAGTGTGCTGTTTTAAAAAAGACAAAACCTCGACCTCTTCTGTAAGCAGATCCATAATTTATATTGTGAATCACTTTGGCAAGAGGAAAATCCCAAATCAAGTTACTCTTCAACCTGAACTAATAAATCCTGTCTTGACATGAATTCTTTTTTCAGTGCTTCATTTTCAAGGAGTCATGTGGTGTTTTAATAATCAGTCTTGTTGTTTTCTCTTCATACCATTCACCAAAGTAGGGATAACTGCAAAAGCATCTCTGCACAATACACAGCAACTCAGATGCAGCACTGAGAAATATCTCTGTGAAATCAGGTTTAATGAGATATCAAAATATTACATCTGCAAGTCTTGGCTGCTGGACAGTACTTTGGAAAGTAAAGCCAGTTTCCCTAGTCCAGATTAGTCAACATCATGTTCCTTGGTCTAAGATTTCACAAAATATTTTCCCACATATGTCCAACTGCATTTTGAAGGGTGTAGCTGACAACATAAATGTGCCCTAAGGTGAAAATCCCAAAACATTTCCCTCTGGGATCTTTGTGTCTGGACATTACCGATGCAGATGTCTGTAATCAGGAGATGTCTGTGGACCCACTAATTATTCCCTAGGCTTTTCCACTGGCAATAAAAACCCCATTTGTCGCAGCTTGTTTGCAGAACTGCTCCCATTTCCACAGCGGTGGCATTAATTAGCAAAAAACTGTGAAAATTGTTGGAGTTTATAGGTTCAAAAAAAACCCCCACTAAGCATTGCTCCTAAATTTTCCTATAAATTCAACCATGGCAACAAGTCCTGAAAGTCCAACTCACTCAGTTGGAGCAATTTTTCATGCTTGTAGCAATAAGTGGGAAATAATGGGGGTCTCAGATTCCCATTAGGAAAGTTGCTTCTGTGACCCCTTCATGCAGATGGATGGTGAATTTCTCAGATAATAAATCAAAGTTTCCTGATGGTGCAGTGGCATCTCTTGCTGAGGCCCGGAGAGCTGCTGGCCGCCTTCTATTCAAAGGCAGCAGGCCTCTGCCCTGCAGGAAGCTTTCCCTACAAATCCCTCCATCACCATCAGGAGATATTAGGGTCTCTATAAACTGCCCAGGCATTTTGGGGAACAGCCAGCATCCCGCTGGGAAATGGACACTTTTCAACTTCATTGACATCTGTCAAACATACAAAGAATAGAAAGCCATCAAGAAAAAAAAGCCACATTATGACTTTCCCATCAGCAGGGCCAGTTAAGTCTTTGTTCCTAAAAGGTACTTAAAAGGTTCATCAGAGCTACCTTGCTTAATAGTATCTTTAGGAAGACAATCTTACCTTTGGGTTTTAAGGACTGATGGAATGTTTCTCTCTTTCTTGATACTTTTTTTGCATGCAGCTAACTTTCCTGCAGGAACTTCAGACCAAAAAAAAAAAAAAAATAGCTGTGATGCTGGTTTTTCCATGCAGTTTTTATTAACTTTCTTCTGAATAAGTCCCTGCAAGGAAAATGACACCAATTTTTATTATCAGAAATATATTTATTAAGTGACAATCTAACTCCCAGAATAGCAATCCATTCTTTTTTTTTGGAGTTAAAGCTTTTTTCCCAAATGATCCTAAAATAAGCATGGGAAAGCAGTATTGTAAATACAGTATTGAATTTTAAGTGAATATACTTTTTCCCTCAATGTATTGGCTATATTAAACACCGTGGGGGGGTTAGGGCTGTTAATTGTTAACATAAGGATAAAACTTAAGGTGATGTTCTCTTGCTATTTCACATAATTTAAATATAGGTGAAAAACTTCAGCAGGAATTTCCCTCGCTGTGAGTGGGATGCATATACACAACTACTTTTTCAGTTCCTTATTTAGGTAAGTATTTCTCCCAAAAAGCAATAGAATCCAGTTGGTAAAGGCATCTTTATGGAAGCAGGAATTTTGAACTGTAGCTCTGACATACTGTGGGAACATGTTTTGGTTTCTTCAAAAGCTGATGATGTCTAAGGTCAGTGCTTTTATATGGCATTAAAATACCCAATGATAAAAAGGATTTTTAATTGCTTTCGCATTTATCCCAGAAGTCAATAGAACTATTCAAACTGGGTTTTCTCTGTTGACTTCAGTAGAGTAAATGTAGTTTATACAATGGTGATTGAAAACAGGATTTTGCCAACTGGCTTCAGGTTTTTTACTAGCTCTACCCAAGTCAATTCAATTCTACAGTGAGCTAAATGAAGCAAGCAGGACTGGGCCATAATTTGTTTCAAAGTCAGTGTTGTTCCTTATACAGCAGAAGTATGGGAGGTAATGTACTTAACCAAATTAGAACCGGGAGAAAACTGTAATGTGCCTGCCCAGCTACAATGACCAAGCCATGGTACTGCAGAGGCTCATGGGGAAAGGGATTGAACTGCTGGTGGCTGGACAAAGAGGAGCAGTGACAGGCTGGGATCATCAGTCATGGTGTAAGAGATGCAATTTAAGATGAGATGAGTAAAGGGTAAGGTGGGCTTAGAAAAGGGTCCTGGTGAGGCTTAGAGCAGAGCACTAAGCCCAAAGCCAGCTGGCGAGCTGGTTCCCCAAAGCAGAGTTATACAAATGAGTCACACCTGCTTAAAGCCATTCCAAGAAAGCAATGAAGGGCAGCTCCATAATGGAAAGCAGTCAGGATCCCTCCATTGGGGGATAGATTTTAAATAGCCTGTTCTTCCCCCTCTAGTTAGAAGACTTTTTTCTGAAGGCTGAGCCTGACTGAGCAAACTTTGCAGCAATGTCAAATTTAGCAGTTTTCAAAGTTTTAATGGAAAACACTATCGAATTCTGTTGGGCAGAAAATGTGCTTTTCCTGAAGAAAACCTCTTTGTTAAAAATTAACGTACTGCAAGCATTAACACAATGTTTTAAAGACTAGGCTCATTCTGAACACCTTAAAACAGAATAACTACAACATTCCAGAAATAGATTTCCATTCAGTCAGGAGTTTAATAGTTAAATACCTTTATAAAGATCCAAAGTTTAATGATTCAGACCCTGGAATGACTTTTTAAAACTACCTAATTCTACTAAAGCATGTAAATTTTTTTATAGCAAATGGGCTTTTCTGAAATAAAGCTGCAAATTTCATCTTTCTTACTATGGTTTAACGAACAGCTCACAGAATGTAGTTCACTGCACACTTCAGTTCAGGGTGCCTCTGAACATCGCATGAGGCTGATGGAGCTCAGTTCATCAGTCCTACCTGTGCTCAGAGCTCAGGTTTGAAGTACAGGACAACCCAAGGAAGTATTTAAGAACACACTTCATGCTCTAGGATACAAACAGTGAAACCAAAGTCAAGGAGTCTGTTTGAATACTTAAAACTACTCACAACCTCAAGCGATTCAATGGAGAGCCTGAAGTAGTCCCTGGTTTGCTGGATCAAACTCAGATGTAAGGGAAAAGATATAAAATTGTTTCATTTTCTGTTTATTTTTTGGGAACTGTCAAAGTATTGTGCTTCTCCTTCTTCTCTAAGGCTGTACCTTTCTCTGAACAGCTGCACCATTTATAACTCCATGTAGAAGGAATTTTACCACTCAGACTTGAAACAAACTAGATATCCTGGACTATAAATATTGTAGAAGTGCCCTAGACAATTTGCAAGTACCTACACATAGTAAAGATGTCCATTTATTACTGATAATCATTGCACAGCTAAAGGCAAACAGCACAAATGCGGAAACCAAGCATTTATGGCTTTTGCATCATCAGGTTCTCTTTCAAATATTATAATACAGCTTCAGAAAGTACTGATAATATTGTTCTCATGTACCCTGTACATCAGAAACTGTCATCCCTCTTTTAACTGTTGTCTTATTTGCTTCTGGGTTCTTGTTTTGTTTAGGAATGCTGAACATGCCTTGCTATCACTCAAGCATATTTAAAAGCTAAGGGATATCTCTCCTCTTCTTGGATCAAATAATTTTCCCCCTGTAAATAAGTTCAACATTTTAATACTCCTTTTACACATGAAAAATATCTCACAATCTTTCCCCCCAGATTTTGCTGGAGAAAATCTGAATACTTCATACTCTGGTGCAGTGAAGGGGAAAATTCCTTCATCCTCTGACATTTATCCATGGCAGTTACTGCACAAGATAAGGTAATGACCCAAGATATGCAAGGGGACTGCCCCATGCTGTGACTTTCAGCATTGCAAAGGCCACACTGAAGGTTTCATTTGTCTCATTAACTTTCCCACTGTACCAATCTGAAGTTTATCATTCAGTATTTCTCTCTTTTAACTTTTACAGTTCATATACCTCGGCAGGAGCCTGGACACACTGACCCAGGACGACCCTTCCAGCCCTAGATTCCTATGAGATGCAGGAAAACAAATAACAAAGGTCCAAAGCAGTACTTTTCCAAACTCTGGATTAGATGAAGCACAAGAATGGACCATATAATTACAACAACAGCCTTCGAGGACAGACACAAACCATGTTGTGTTGTATATAAACTATACAAAGATTTCCACTTGATTTCCTAAGGAAATGAGGATTATGTAGCCACGCCGTCTGTCTGTTCATGTCTGCCCCTAACAACATTCAAACCCACTGCCCCATTTCAACGCAAGTTGTCAGGGAAGAAGCAAAAGATTTGGAGGTAATTATGTTCCTACTGCTCTTGTCATTGCACAGAGGAAATAGACCTAAATTAGTGCCCCTAGCTGAGGAGAAGCTCCTTGAAAGTGTGGGATCAATGGGAACTTGTCCAGTTTGGTACAAACAGCTTATTTCCAGCCTTCCAATCAGCACACTTGGGGCTCCACAGCAGATGCAGCCGGAGCTGCCTCTTGCCCTTCTGGTCATGAGTGGTCCTGGGGACTAGGGGTCTCATGAAGTTCCCTAGCAGATGTGTGGGAGACCAGGGATATGGTTCCAGAGAAAACGGAGCTTCTGCTGCTCCTGGAACAAGTCCTTGTAATTTTCTCACAAAATGAACAGAGTAATATCTGATTTTAATTCCTTGGCTGGTCTATCTCTGCTCTGTCAGTTCTTCCACTGGCCTCCAAGGGCTAGGAATCCAGGACAGAAGCATTCAGGAACGCTTGGTCATACTACTGGCTGCATTTTTCATTTGAGATAGAGAAATTTATTACTGGGATCAGGATTCCCTCAGCCCTTCCAGAGACTCTTCTAGAGAGGGCATGTCTTATTCTCCCAACCTTCTAGTAATTTATTAAACCATATGGGTCCCTGCTGACATGCAAGGTTTGCTTTCTCACACTGAAGTCGAATCTCCCTAATTTTATTCTTTTGCCATCCTTTGCTTGAGGGTGTCCTTTGGAACCAGTTCATCTTCCACAGTTACCTTCCTTCCCCCCACGCCCCACTGCCTTCTCCTTTTATTCCCAGATCACAGACACTAATCCTGCCCTGCTCTGAGGAGTTCCGAGACACCTGTTAAACTCATGCTAAACGGAAAGCAAAATGAGAAGACACTCCTTGAAGCTGAGCTCTTGACATGCATCATATGGAAAAATTTTGTGAAAGAGGCTGACTTCAGCGTCCTGTGGAGCATTCTAAATCCTGTCGCTGCACTTGAAAAAAACCCTAAATATTTTAAATTAGTACATCTGGGTGCAAGAAAAATCACCCTGAAAAAAGGGCTAATGCTCTGAAAAACATTTGACACACTTTCCAAGCCACTAGGAAAGTCAAATAGAGCAGGTAGTGCAGCAACTTGAGAACTGAGCAGAAGAAAAAGAAAACTTCAATCCAAATGTATTTTGAAGTACAATACTTACAGATCCAGCAAGGTCTGACCTCTGAAGTTAACAGCTATTAAGTATTTACACACAGGGAGGAAGAAGAGATTCATTGCTTGTGAGATAAACAGAACACTGAAGCCGAGCCAGGGAGTCTTTTAAAAGTCAGATCAATTCAGTCAATAAATTAATGACTCTGATGCTTTACACACTTGGGATGGAAAGCTTCCTCCCCTCCCAAATTATCTGACACTTTTCTGAGGAATTATAATGTGCATAAGGGATTTCTAGAGATTGTGATTTTGAAAAAGATTTACACTTTCATTCTTTGCTTTAAGAAAGTTCCTTGCTAGGGATGTAGTCATATTTTTAAAGGATTCACCAGCAGACCTTATTTTTAGCAACTGGCTAACCATTCTGCCAATAGAGCATTACTCTTAAGAATTAATGAATGAATATTGTTGTTAAAATGGTTTTTCTCAAGAAGGACGAAGAGAAAAAGAAACTGCAGTCAGGGAAACTGAACCAACAAACACACTGTCCTCTAAACCCACTGTTCTAACTCAGTCGGGTGCTGTTGCTGAAGGCAGCCTGTTATTTGCATGGTTATGAATTGTGAGAATTGAGCTTTTTTTTCTTTTGAATGAGTTATTGATTTTAGGAAATCACTCAAGGCAGAAAATCCATGCATTAACAGGCTGGTTTCACTCAGAGAGACGCGTTATTTTATAGCACTGCTGAGAAAATTCAAAGCACGAAGTCCTTTCAGCTCCTTCAGACAAGACAGATCGATGTGCCTCCGAGACAGAGATCAACATGGACCCATAAGGAAATAACTGAGAGACTCCTCCCTCACAGGGATTAAGACATTTACACTTCTTCAGTGTGACAAAGACCTGAGATCCAGAACTAGAGGCTGAAGTTGGCATCCTATTCATTGTACACAGAATTTTTACGGATTTCTAGAAGATTTCTTTATATAAGGAATGCCAGATTTCAAATACTAAGAGCTTGTGAGAACATAAAGGAATATATTTTTAAACTCAACAGCAGATGTGTTTTTGAAGAAAAAAGGAGAAAAGCAGCAAGATGCCAGAAAATAGATGCCTTAAAATAATTAAAGCACTCAAGCTGTGTTTCCAGTTCAGGAAAGCATCCCTATATAGAAGAGGGCTTTATGCACACAATTACATGTTGTCCATAAGAAGGATGGATTTCAGGACGTGTTTAAGTGTGGTCAGAGACTGGATAATTAGCCTTCTACAAAATAAAGGTGTTCAATTACATTTAGAGATTATTTCTGAACTCAGGAAATTCAATGGTAACAAAGCTCAAAAGGAAGATGATTTTTTTTTTTTTGGTCTGGGCTCATTTGTTTTTTAAATACAACCCTTCACCCCCCAAAAAATGTCTAAATTAAGTGTAAAATAAATTTCTACCTTGACTCTCCTCGGTGCTAAAGGTACTTGTTTCCTTGTGACTTGTTAATTGACAAATACTTCCAAGTTAAACATTGATTTTCCTTTGCTTCCTTTGATTCCTGTTTTAAGCAGTCTCTCGGACTGTGGGATTACAAAAAGAGTACATACATGTATCACTCAGTTCATATTCCATGGACTTAGGAATCATTAGGTCTTTCTACAGTAAATCTACAACAGCCCAGTCAGAGAACATCTCTGCAGAGTGCTTTGAGACTTAAGTGGTTAATGTTCGCAGAGGTGATCTGGCCCAATATCTGGCAGGAAATAGTTTTGCAGAGATAAGTGACTGGAATTCCATGGCATGCAAAATACATATGGTCATATTAGACAGTCTTAAGTTTCCTTCTCATCTAAAACCCATTAATTTAGTGAAATTTCCTTGGTAATAAAAGAGTAACTTTTGACAGGACACAGATATATTTGCATCTTCACCAAATTTCTGCTGTACCTCTTGAACTCAATATTGTCCAAACTTTGGACTTCACTGTGATTTACTTCTTTCCATTTATGAAAGGAATCACCAAAATAAAGAAAATAAGTACTACATCTTATGAAAAACATTTTAAAAATAAAATGCCAGTGCAGTATCAAAGCCCAGAACAAAAATCATCTGAATTTTGTGTCTGCTTTGCTACATGCTCCCAAGAGCTTAGTTCCTTCATTTTTCTGCCTCATTTTTTTCTTAAGAGAAAAGCTGCCTACTTGCTTTTCTCTTGAGCATACTGTAAAAATCAATTGAATTTTTGCTTATTCTGTTTATTTAGTTTATTCAAATCTAATAAGGTCCTATCCAGCAAAGCTCCTAAGCATACACTCCACAAACTGTACAGCCTTGTGTAATAACAGAACCCCTTGAACCTGACCCTTACAACTAGGGGTTTTTTGTCTTGCTTTCTGTGCACCCACTGAGGTTTCGTTTCCCAGTACGCTTAGGGATTCTTGTTAAAATCGATTTCCCTTTCTACACTTGCAATTATACCACCTCTAAGAGCAAACTGGCTTCTCTGGGCACAGTGGGGACTGCACCAATGATTGCAGGGAAGAGAAAAAAAAATCGTTGGAGAAAGACACAAGGGAGATGAATATGGCTTTATGTTTCTTCTTCAGTAAGAAAAGTAATAGAATCACAGAATGGTTTGGGTTGGAAGGGACCCTAAAGACCATCCCGTTCCAACCCCCCCTGCTATGAACAGGGACACTTTCCACTAGACCAGGTTGCCCAGGGCCCCATCAAACCTGGCCTTGAACATGCCCATAGATGAGGCATCCCCAACAAAAAAGTGAACAAAGACAATATTCTGTGTGTAAGAAAGGACAATATAAAAATCCCACCACAGTCAAAGCCTTTCAGAGAGACAGAGTAGAGATAAGAGAAGCTTAAGCAGCAACTTTCCTTCCCAGTCAACAGGATCATGTTCTCCCTCCAGGGAATGTCTGATTCTGAAGCCATAGATGATTTATACAGCTTAGTTCACCGAGGCAGGGGAGGCAGACTATCAAATGTGCAGGAGTACTACACTGAAACAGTATAGAAAAAAAATGGAAATATTCTGCTATTAATTAATAGGTGAAAACATAAGCTGGTATGAAGGTCAAACTGATACTATGGTGAAGAGGAGGGAAGAGAGAGAAAAACACTGTTAAAAGATTTAGGAATAACCTAACCAGAACTTGCCAAGAAAAGGAAGCCACTCTGTCCAAAATGAAACTTAGAGGGCAGGGACAGTTCTGACAGATATAGGAGACAACATACTGATAGAGACCTGCGCAAAAATAGCAGAGTCTGCGAAAACAAGACAGAGTTTGTGAACAAGAGAAGTTCAGACAGCATCTGGTATTTGGGAAAAGATACCAGAACTGCAGTGGCTCACATAATTCTGGCATTTGCAAACTCTTGAGGGGAGGTGCTGGAGAAAGTCCAGTACAAAGTCAATGGCCACTGCATAACTACTTCCAAAGAGGTTGTAGGACATTAGATAACACTGCAGAGGATTGACTGGTTGCTGGGAAAATTGGTTGTTTCATTCAAATTGGACAGAAATGTGCAATGCAGTTCAATGCCAGAAAATGCAATAGTTGTGCTATTAGTATTACTATTGAATATTAGAAATTACCATAGAGAACAGTCAACGAAAAGGTAAAACTCTTCCCTTTACTCGGGAAATATAAACTAAGCCTTGAGTTAGATAAACTAGAAAGATATATCATGTAGTTGTACCAAGAGAAAGTATCTGCTGCAGTAAAAAGCATGTTCCCGGCTCTTCCTAAGAGTGTACATTCCCTGTCAGGTTATGGGACAGGAATGAATTAATACTTTGATGTAAACTTTCCAGGGCAAGCAACTTCTCTGGGTACACAAAACTGGGAACGTGTCCCTGGGAGCTACTAGAATATTTGAATAATATTTTTGAGAACAAACAGAAGAGCCAAGAGTCAGTTCAATTGATTTAGGGGGAAAAATTAGTTTTTCAGCTGTATATTGGCACCTCCATTCTCACCCAACAAAAAGAAAAGACCAACCTTCAAATGTGCTCACTCAAGCAGTGGAAGAGATCAGATATAGAGATCCATTGGAAGAAAGTGTGGGATATGAGGACAATGCTCAGTCAAACTATCCAATACAGATCTGAGAGGACAATGGCAGGGAACAGACACAGGGACAAATCAACATTTAAGAACCAGGCAAAACTGAAGGCACAAGTTAGAGGTGCCAGACCCAAGGTGTGACTGCAAACTAATGGCTGATTTCCCTTGGAAATTTAAAAGGTGGACACCCGCAGGGTCTTGACAGCTGGGATGCTGAGGTTTCTGAAGACTCACAGAATGTTGTAGTGGCACAGAGCATTCTGAACACTGAATGAATATTGCTAATGAGTTAACAGATATTTAGATATTAAAAAATTGCTGTGTTAGGTTAATGTTTTGTGGTAAACTAACATAATTTCTTCTGAGCAAGTGGGAATTTCATATTAAGACAAGCTTGGTCTGTTGGGCACTGGCTCCAAGGAATTTCTGTATGGCAGAGGACTGGATGTGACTCTTGCTTTTTGCATGTTTCTCAGTGATGACAGTCTGCTGCCAAAACTTGCAAGGTTGTACCTATCTCAAGTTCATGGTGAATGAGGTAAGGTTCTGCTCACTCTGATGTAATCTGAAATAAATGGGATGGACAAGTGATCAGATTAAAGAAGTGGGTCAGGTCTGCTGCTGGCGCTGCTCCACTGACGTCAATGGAACTAAGCTGATTTACACCAGCTGAGTATCTGTCCTGGAGGTTTCAATGTATTTAGACCAAAAAAATGAAAATGCATGTGAAAAGATCCCCTTGGAAGATCCCAAGTCCAAATCCCTCGTTCCTAAACAGAGTAAATAAATTACAAGAAAGCAGTTACCGTAGACATCACTCGTTACAAGTCAACAATGAGCAGAATAAAGGTCAGGCCACCCTAAATCTTTAATAGCTCCTTACACTCCTGAGTGAGAGAGAAAATGATAATTCAGCACAAAATCACCTTAACTCTGGCCCAAAACAAACATCTTAGCAGTAACTGTTCCTGGAATGAACAGGTGCTCTCCTTTGCCTCATGAAACATTAACTTCAACCCCCATCAGGCAACTGAGGCTACAAAATAAAGTTTAGCTTCTGTCCAGAACTAGGTCATACCTTTAGTGAGGAAGAAAGTCAGTGTTTGTGTTTTATAGACAGGAATGCAAACACTTCCTGAAAACAAATCTAAATGCATAGATAAACTTCCAGGTGTTCCTCAGACTTATGTACACACTCCCACATCCTTATCCTAAATCAAATATTGAAAATTTGGAAAATGTCTTTATAATTGCTGTTCTTCCAAGTAATGCTTTGGAAATATTACAGCCAGACAACATGTGTGCATTGGCAATAGTTTGTAACTTCATCCCTGATGAGGAAATATTTAGCTGTTGATAGTGTAAAACAACCCTAAGAAGTAGAAAAGCAGCCTTATTATAATGAAATTATAAATCATACAATTTTTTGCATCCAGGAAAAATAAGCTATATCCTCAAATTGTTGGAAATCAGTGTTGACCTGCAGAAATTACACAGCTTTGACATTCACACCAAGTGAGTGTTTTCTTTGGTGCATTCAACGTAGCAAAAAAATAAAATATACCCTCAGTTACTTAAGGGTAGTGACCTAGAGAGGCGGAATTTCAGACATGTTCAGAAATACTTGTTTCCATATATGACCCCAAGGTGTATGTATTCCATACAAATGCGCTCTAATCTGTGTTTTCAGTTTCGTTCAACCTCAGCAATTTCAAGGTGCTTTTGTTCACACTGTTAAAGATGTTTCTGCTGAGGCCTAAGAGAGAGTGGAATAGTTTTATCACATTTTAAAAGTTCATCTGAAATCCTACATTCAGGAAGCAGTCAAATTTACTTGCTGGACATACAAATTCAGTCTGGCATCTCCCAAGCCTCTGCTGCTTATGTTTCACACAATAAACATAGGTGTGTTTTACATACATAAAATCTAAAAAAAATAATACTTGCAAAGTAGATAATCTGTTTATATTTACGCTGTTAACTTTTTTTCCTCACAGAAAAATAACTATTTTCCACTTCTACACTTCAGCCTCAGTTTTGAGGTCTTACTGACTCCGGCTTCCTGCTGTCTTGGGATTCTCCATACCTGCTTTGTGCTACAGAGCATGAGAGAGGCTGCAAACTCGGCAGTCTGATCTTTCCTCCCCTACCTGCAGTTATCAAAACCTTCTTTCCCACTATGTTTTTGTGCATTAGAACCCCTCCCATCCCAACATCCCTGGGCAGTTGTATGCAGAATAAGCCCTGTGTTGAATCCATGCTGCCAGCATTCCTAAAATGCTACAGCTCAGCACAGAATTTGACCTATAGCACAGTGGAGGAAAAGTTCAAACACAAAATGAGATATCCATTCTACAATCTGAATTCCAATAAGTCATTTCCTTTTCCCACTGTTGTACCACAGATTCTCATCAGATAGGCAATAACAGACAGAAACTTCACCAGTTTTACTTCATTTTTTTATAACCTGTAAAATTTCTTTAAGCAATTGTACAGATTTCAGGCTTCCCTTTGATCGGTCTTCACAACAATGACTCCGGGCCTCTGCCTAGGTATGATTCCTCAATCCCAACACATACAATGGAAGTGCCCTAGCCCACAGAAAGCCTTCTCATTAAAGCTCTAATCTGTTCCACTACATTCTTGCAAGACAGAATTATCCAGCTTTAAAGCATGCCTCAATAGTGAGCCGTAATAAGACTGATAGAAACAGCTTAAGTAATTGGATTGCTATATGGTATTGAATGTCTGACAACAAAAGATATCAATCTCTATTCTACTACCGAATCTTTGTTCCAGCAATGAATTCATTTAGTAATGCACTTGGAGGCCTGCAGTCCCTGCAGGAGGAATAACAGACTGCGGACACAAAGGCAGGGCCATCTGATGAGCACAGAGAAAGCAACTGTGCTGTTCCAAGAAGTTAATTACAGTGAACAAAAGCACAAGACTATGACTTGTTGACCATTACCATAATCACATTACTATAGTGTTCTTTTATTGCCGGCAGCAGAGGGTCTATTCTTTCTTTCCATTTGGCACTGTGCATCATATTTGTGTTTTGTCACCTGAAATGTATTGCTGAACAGACCTCCCTCTAAAGAGGTCTGGAAATGTCACACCATTTCTTTTACAAAGTATTCTTCGGAGGCCAAGTAGATTACTTTTTTTTTTTTTT